>JAFMOC010000039.1:2027500-2395000 GCA_019802505.1 Corydoras sp. C115 | reverse complement strand
CAAACACACACATACACACACACATACATACATGCACATATGCATATATACACAAACATACACACATACATACATGAACATATGCATACATACACAAACATACACACATACATACATGCACATATGCATACATACACAAACACACACATACATACATGAACATATGCATACATACACAAACACACACATACACACACGCATACATACATGCACATATGCATACATACACAAACACACACATACACACACGCATACATACATGAACATATGCATACATACACAACCACACACATACACACACACATACATACATGCACATATGCATACATACACAAACACACACATACATACATGCACATATGCATACATACACAAACACACACACACATACATACATGCACATATGCATACACACACAAACACACACATACATACATACATGCACATATGCATACATACACAAACACACACACATACATGCATACACACATATACAAATGCATACATACACACACATGCATACATACACAAAATTAAAGCAATTATAAAAGGAAGGTACAGTACACAGACTAAATGCTAATGATGAGGAATTGATTGATTTCTTACCTGCTACATGTAATAATACATGTCATTTCGAATTGGAATGTCGATCTGATCGGGCAATGTTCAGCCCCACCCATTTTCAAATGCCTTTCATTAATGCTCTGCATTTCATTTAAGCAGTGCAGGAGGAACTCGTGTGCATCCTGGGAAAACATTAACAAAAATATCCCACACTTCCATATTTTATTTTCAGCCAACATTAAGTATGTGTGTGTAAGTATGTGTTCCTTTTCAGTCCTATAATTTATATAAAAAAATGCTTAAACAGCGGCAGGGTGGTTTAGTGGTTAGCATGTTCTCCTCTCAGCACTAGGGATTCCCGGTTCAAATCCCCATCTGGGTGGAGTTTCCATGTTCTCCCTGTGTCCGCGTGGGTTTCCTCCGGGTTCTCCGGTTTCCTCCCACACTCCAAAAAGATCAAGTCAATTGAGTTCTCCAAGTTGCCCGATGTAGAGTGTGTTTGTGTGTGTGTCTGTGTGAGTACAGTTGTGATCAAATTTATTCAACCCCCAATGCTGCGAAGGGTTTTATGGAATTCAGTGCACATTTGTAATTGTGTTCATAATGAAATCTTACAAGGACTTGTTCAAGAACTACATGCAACTAAGATAGCATCAATTGTTTTTGTCATAAAGTATTAAATGGTCTTTTTGTGATTTCTTCATTGACACAATTATTCAACCCCTTTACAACTACCACTCATAAGAACAGAGGTTCATTCCAGTGTTTTCAATCAGGTATTGAAAACACCTGTGGATGTCAACGAGCAGCAATCAAGCATGATAAGCACCAATTAGGCAGATTTAAAAGGACTGTGATACTCAGCTCCTTCTAGACATCTACTGGTGTGTTTACAAGCATGGTGAAGGCAAGAGAATGGTCCCAGAAGACAAGAGAAGAGGTTATTGCTGTTCACAAGAATGGCAATGGATATAAAAAGATTGCGAAGTTGTTAAATATTCCAAGAGACACTATCGGAAGTATCATTCGCAAGTTCAAGTTAAAGGGCACAGTGGAAACATTACCTGGTCGTGGCAGAAAGAAGATCCTGACCGCGACTGCTGTGCGCTACCTGAAGCGTAATGTGGAGAAAAATCCCCGCGTGACTGCTAAGGAACTGAAAAAAGACCTGTCAGATGTGGGCACTGAAGTTTCAGCTCAGACAATAAGGCGCGCACTGCATAACGAAGACCTCCATGCCAGAACTCCCAGGCGCACCCCCTTGCTGACTCCAAAGAACAAGAAAAGTCGACTGCAGTATGCCAAAAGTCATGTGGACAAGCCAAAAAGGTTTTGGGACAGTGTACTGTGGTCAGATGAAACTAAATTAGAACTGTTTGGGACAATGGACCAGCGCTATGTTTGGAGGAGGAAGAACCAGGCTTATGAACAAAAGAACACCTTGCCTACTGTGAAGCATGGCGGGGGGTCAATTATGCTTTGGGGCTGTTTTGCTTCTAATGGTACAGGAAAGCTTCAACGTGTGCAGGGTACCATGAATTCCCTTCAGTACCAGGAGATCTTGGAGGAAAATGTGATGGAGTCAGTCACAAACCTGCGGCTTGGGAGACGTTGGACCTTCCAACAGGACAATGATCCGAAGCACACATCCAAGTCCACTAGAGCATGGTTGAACATGAAAGGCTGGAACATTCTAGAGTGTGGCCATCGCAATCACCAGACTTAAATCCAATTGAGAACCTCTGGTGGGACCTAAAGAAGGCAGTTGCAGTGCGCAAGCCTAAGAATGTGACTGAACTGGAGGCTTTTGCCCATGAAGAATGGGCTAAGATACCCATAGGTCGCTGCAAGACACTTGTGTCAAGCTATGCTTCACGCTTGAAAGCTGTCATAACTGGAAAAGGATGTTGTACTAAGTACTGAAAAATAATGTCACTAGGGGGTTGAATAAAACTGATAATGATGTGAGCACAGTAAAGACATTTGTGGTTATTCCATCATAAATATTATGTTATATTTGTCTAATTTATAAGTGCCTCTTTGATATAATTGTAAATAAGATGACTGAAATGATCCAAATCAATGTCAAACTGGCCAAAACACTTTATTTCAGTGGGGGTTGAATAAATTTGATCACAACTGTAAGTGTGTGCCCAGCGATAGATTGGCACCCTGTCCTGGGTGTATCTGCCAGCGCCTGAAACGTTCTCCCCTGGATGGGCATGAGGAACACCCCCACCCCCCACGCGACCCTAATATATAGGATAGAGCTGAAGATAATGAATGAATGAATGAAAATGCTTAAACACTATTTATATTAGCAGATATGATGTATATAGGAATAAAGCCTGCCCTGATGTACGGTTTCCTTTTGGTATGATGTATTGTGTTTGTGTAGATGAAGTGTCTTTATTCGTTTACGTTCTGCTGATCAATTCTGATTTCTGGGTTTAAAGCTGAAGCTTCATTTATAAAATCCTTCAGGAAAACTGTGATGTCCTGGTCAGTGTTCTCTCTCAGTCTCCACAAATCAACAAAACACCTAAAAACACAACACCATAAATATTAAAGCTCAGAGCTCAAACCTTATCATCTGAACTTTTATTATCTTAAAGTTATTTTTCAAGTTGTACATTTTAGTCTTAGTTTTAGTTTTTAGAAAACTTTTTAGAGCATTTTGAAGGGATGAGTACAGTACTGTGATGTGTTTGTGAGATTCTGGCTTGCAGTGGTTGGCTCTGATCCTGGGCTGGGGATTCAGGTTTGAATGATGGAGTTTTCAGGTTCTACCCGTGTCTGTTTGGGTTTCCTTTGGGTTCTTCGGTTTCCTCTCACAGTCCAAAAACATGGATTCAAGGTAAATTAAATGCTCTAAATAGTGTGAGTGAGTGTTCCCAGTGAAAGACTGATGCCCTGTCCTGGGTGTATCTGTCTGAACCCCTCCCCCATGACTATAGTAGAGGATTGAGCGGAAGAAAATGAATGAATGAATAAATGAATGGCTCATATCATTTACCTGATTAGATTTTTTCCTGTGTCAGCATTGCAATCACTGAGTTGTTGACAGAAACTCTCTATACTAAACAGACACTGTAGAGTAGCATTAATATAGCAGCTGTTCTTAAAGTTAGGTAACCTGAAGAAACACACACACAAACACAGGTTATAAATAGGTCGCTTCAAGTCTGAGATGGACAGAAGTTGCTGCCTTTCGTACCCCGTGTTCAACAGATGCTGTATTCTCTCTTTTTTGATACTTGGATAAAATGACACGTACTTCATTAAAATTTTCTCATGCATAAATCTAAAACAGAAAGAGAGAGATAAATAGATATAATATGTCACTTTGTGGATCCACAATATTAATAGATCTACTTCACCTCAGTATATAGTGTTTGTTTCAGGTAAAGCATATTACAGAATTTATCACAAAATTTACCCAAAATCAGTTGAACCATCGCTGCTCTTATCAGCCCTAAAGAAAAGAGATAAAACAGTTTGATTGTCAGGTGACTCCATGTTTTTTGGGGCTTTCTTTCAGGGGATTTGGTTTTCTCATACAGTTATGGGAATGTGTTTGTTTCAGGTAAACCATATTACAGAATTTATCACAAAATTTACCCAAAATCAGTTGAATCATCGCTGCTCTTATCAGCCCTAAAAAAAAAAAGATATAAAACAGTTTGATTGTCAGGTGATTCCATGTTTTTTGGGGCTTTCTTTCAAGGGATTTGGTTTTCTCATACAGTTATGGGAATGTGTTTGTTTCAGGTAAACCATATTACAGAATTTATCACAAAATTTACCCAAAATCAGTTGAATCATCGCTGCTCTTATCAGCCCTAAAAAAAAAAGATATAAAACAGTTTGATTGTCAGGTGACTCCATGTTTTTTGGGGCTTTCTTTCAGGGGATTTGGTTTTCTCATACAGTTATGGGAATGTGTTTGTTTCAGGTAAACCATATTACAGAATTTATCACAAAATTTACCCAAAATCAGTTGAATCATCGCTGCTCTTATCAGCCCTAAAGAAAAGAGATAAAACAGTTTGATTGTCAGGTGACTAGGGGTGTCTTCAACTAAGGATTTTCATAGTCGAATCTGATTCATCTGATTTTCCCTATAGTCGACTGATAGTCGAATCAGTTAAAATTTCACCACAAGATGGCGCTATAAGCGTGGTTTTTTTAAAAAGTTTTTTTTTATATTTTACTTGCTTTATTAATGTGTAGCCTATTGTTAAAGCGCACACATCATTTAAAAAAAAAATATTAACAGAAATTAGGATGATTTTATTTGACAAAAGGCTATATATATAACGAAAACAAAGACATTTCATGTAAAAACTAATGCTTAGCAGCAGCCGTGGGCACCCCCATGTGGTCAAAATGGTACATTCGACTATGAGGTTCATAGTCGATTACGGTTCTCCGAATCGAATCAGCGAATCAGCGAATATTGCAGCTCACCCCTACAGGTGACTCCATGTTTTTTGGGGCTTTCCTTCAGGGGATTTGGTTTTCTCATACAGTTATGTGAATGTGTTTGTTTCAGGTAAACCACATTACAGAATTTATCACAGAATTTACCCAAAATCAGTTGAATCGTCGCTGCTCTCATCAGTCCTAAAGAAACGAGATAAAACAGTTTGATTGTCAGGTGACCCCATGGTTTTTGGGGCTTTCTTTCAGGGGATTTTGTTTTCTCATAGTTATGTGAATGTGTTTGTTTCAGGTAAACCACATTACAGAATTAATCACAAATTTTACCTAGAATCAGTTGAATCATAGCTGCTCCCATCAGTCCTAAAGAAAAGAGATAAAACAGTTTGAATGTCAGGTGACCCCATGTTATTTGGGGGTTTTTTTTCAGGGGATTTTGTTTTCTCATACAGTTATGTGAATGGAATATGTTAAAGTGTGTAAGTGTTTATAACTGATATGCCATAAATTAAAAAATAAAATAAAACCTACCAGTCTTCTCCAAAGGAGTCGTACTCTTTTTCACTCGTAATCACTTTAGCTTTCTTTTTCTGTTGATAATCAATAACATACAGATGAGTTGTGCATTTGAACTCAGCAATTGATTGAACTCAGAAAGTGAGCACTTACTCGAGTGAACGCAGATTTGAACCAGGATTTAAACCTGGACAAAACCTTCACTGCTTTAACCTTCTGGCTCATCTTGCTAATATTTAAAACAAAAACAAAAAAAAACAATGCTCACATTGTTAGGTCAACACACACTCTCATGGACTCATACACTCACAAACACATAAGTATATAAATCTAATTGGAACACTGAAACCTGTAACATTCAAACCTGTAAGTAAACCTGTAAATTTTAAACTCTAAAACTGGACAATTAGCGCTAAATAAAAAAATTGATAAGTCTGGTTAAAAATGATACATTATTGTGTAACTATATTATGTTTTTCAACTCAAATAAGCATATAACATGATGAATTTTGTTGAATAAAATGTAAGAAAATTTTAGCTACTAGTTCTACTAGTAAACTTCTGTCGTTTTAATATTTTGAAGAATGGTATTTCTTCTTTGAAATACACACACACACACACACGCATGCACGCACGCATACACGCATGCACGCATGCACACACACACACACACACACACACACACACACACACACACACACACACACACTATTGCATTTATTACCACATGTCTACTATCCATTTGCAAGTACTTAAATCTGATTGGCTGAGCTGTTAGTCCAGCTGTGACATCATTAATAATAATGCACACCTCTGACTGCTTCAAATTCATATCAATGCATGATATACAATAAATACATTTTCACAAAACTGCATTCTGTAATTTGGTCACTAGATATCACTAGATAGTATTTGAAACCGGAATCCTGTTACTCAGGGTCATTGTTCACTTTAAAAAAACAGACCACATTACGTTGAGGAAGACCAGATTATTAATGATTTTTTGCTTTCAATAAAAGCAACCTACTAAACACCTGCTTTCATGACAAAAACATTTAAAAACATTAAAAACTAATTATGACTGTTATTTTACACAAATAACATATTTACCTTGCTAAAAGCAGAAAAGCCATCAAAGCAAGACATCAAAACTGTTTTATGCAAAGCAAACACATCTCACTCAAATAACACACATGTATTAATGTTCTTTTATGTCAGTTCTTAAATGTTGTGTTACCATGACATTATTGGAATGTTGGGCACCTTCATTTACGAATATAGCCAATGGGCATTAGTGGTGTCAAGCTTTTTAAAAGTGGAATTGTTTTGAATCGGGCAAGTATAAGACCTCAACTGTATATGTCCATGCTGTTCTGTATTAATATTTTCATCTACAAACCACACCATCATACACAACATCAACAATAATCCACGTTTTATTCCAATTGTAGCTCAAAATGAAACAAAGCACAAATACTTTAGCGCATTGTCATTATTATTTAATTCATTTATTCATTCAGTCATTATCTTCCGCTTAATCATCAACTAGGCTTGCGCGCGCGTGCGGGGGTGGGTTCCCCATGCCCATCCAGGGGAGAACGTTTTGGGAGATACATACATACATACATACACACAATATGGGGCAATTTAGAGGCAATGTTTTTGGACTGTGTGAGGACACCGGAGAACCCGGAGGAAACCCACGTGGACATGGGGAGAACATAGAAACTCCACCCAGATTGGGATTCGAACCTGAATCTCCAGATCATTTTTATTTATTTATTAAATTGATCTCATATCTCCTGAGAAAACATTAATCATAAATATAGCCTGGTTCAAAGGTAAAATGCAAATTCAAGAAAGTATATGAATATAATTTATGTATTTATATGAACAATAATGCTAATAGAATTTTTTTTCATAAAATCTATAGTTTTGTTGAATTTTTTAAACTGATAGAGATAGTTATTCATTGTTAAACACTTCAGACAGAATGCTGCAGAGGTTTGACATTAAAAAGGTTTGTTTATATTATGCTTATTTACTTTTTTTTTTTTTTTTTTTTTTTTTTTACAAATTTTCATATCACAGTTTAAATCAGCGCAACCCTATCGTTATCATAAAATCAAAAAATGACTTCAAATAGGCCACACAGGCGTGAATTGACTTTTCGGGATTGACTTTAGCATTCTTTGCAACTAAGTAGTATAAGATGTTATTCAGTTAAAACACTAAAGCTTTCTTTGTACTTATTTCATATAAAAAATAAATTCACAGATTTTTTTTGGTAAGGGTCGCCCCACAACCCTTACCAAAAATCTATGAATTAATTTTTTTATATGAAATAAGTGTCTTAGTGGTTATCATGTTCGCCTCTCAGCATTGGGCTTTCAGGTTTGTATCCCAATCCAGGTGGAGTTTCCATGTTCTCTTCGTGTCCATGTGGGTTTCCTTTGAGTTCAGGTAAATAATAATGTAAGATTTTGAATAAACCCCTTATTTTAGGTTCAACCCTAAACCTATTCCATAAAAGGTCAAATCATATTCAAATCATGAGGTTTTAATTCGTTTCACACGATGTTGGATTTTTATAGGATTAATTACACGACTTCATGTTTAAGAGTAATTCATTTAAAAACACACATTTCAACATTCATAATATTACTATTTGTTTCATATTTTACAACAAAAGTGCCCATGTGCAGGCTAAAGCGTTAGAGGAGACACACAGTTATCATGTTAATAAGACAAACTACATACAGCTCAGAGATGAAACTGTAATAAAACACAATATGTAAGACAATCGAAAGAAACATGTTTCTTTTAATAATCATTTCAGCCGGTCATACTGAAAATTGTATTTTTGTTTCTATCCTTTTTAAATTTTATTGTGCGGCGACTGTAATGTATCTTGGCTCCATGTTTCCAAAGTAGCTCTTCTCCCACTCGCTCATCAGATCAAAGCTCAGAGGACGATCACAAAAGGTGCATGAAGCTGTTGCAGATGAATTTAGCGGCAGTCCAACCTCCTCCCACACATCCACCAATTTCTCTGTCCAAAACACAACACCCAGCCGTCAGATGTTCCCACATTTTCATTTCAAACATTTTTCTTTTTTAAGTCATTTTTATTTCATCTCTTCAAGTTTAACAATGCAACTCAGATTATGCAAGAATGCTAATTTCGACTTCAGTTACCAGGATTAAACACATTCCGCGCACAACTTTTTCACTCACCCACAAAGTAGTCCATCATAATGGGGTTGTGAAAAGGGGATGGAGCCAAACGCAGCAGCTCTTCTCCACGTGCCACAGTCGGGTAGTTAATGGCTTGTACGTAGATGTTGTGTCGTTCTAGGAGAATGTCACACACTTTGGAATTCTTTTCTGCATTCCCAACCTGAAAAATTAACAACGAGCCTTTTTTAAAGTGTTATATTATATATCAATTATAAAACATTCATTCATTCATTATCTAGTGAATAATCTTCTACTAGGGTCACAGGGGGTTCCCCATGTCCATCCAGGGGAGAAAGTTTTGGGTGATGGGCAGATACACCCAGGACAGGGCACCAATCTATTGCTAAGCACACTTACTCACACAGACATGCACTTAAACACAATTTTTGGGGGAATTTAGAGCATTCAATTGACCTTAAATCCATGTTTTTGGATTGTGGGAGGAAACCGGAGAACCCATGTGGACATGGGGAGAACATAGAAACTGCAACCAGATTGGGACTCGAACCTAAATCCCCAGTGCTGTGAGGCACATGTGCTAACCACTAAGACACCATGCCACCCAATATTAAATATATGATATATATTTATTTTTAAAAAGTAATGTAATCTATTCTGCATATTTTTATTCTATTTTAATGTGCCCACTGCTGACAATGTAGAGTGTATTATAGAGCAATATATTTAAACATGGCGCGGCATTATGTTGGTGTCCTGCTGAGCCTCCAGGCTTGTAGTAAGTTGGACAAGACAACAAAAGGCATTGTGATGGCTGCATGTAAAATATGTATCATTAAACTCAGTGTTGCCCGATAGATTGGCGCCCTGTCCTGGGTGTATCTGCCCAGCGCCTGAACGTTCTCCCCTGGATGGGCATGGGGAACCCCACCACGACCCTAATAGAGGATAAAGCGGAAGATAATGAATGGATGAATGAATATACTCAGTGTTAATATTCTAATTGTTAATAGGTGTATAGTCTTTATTATGAAACAGGTGGTTCGGGTCCTTAAATCTGATTGGCTGGGCCGTTTGTCCAGCTGGAACATTATTGACAATAACACACACATCACATTCATATGAATGCATTAATACAATAATTTTATGTTTTTTATAAACTGCCTTCTGCAATTTGGTCACTAGATGGAAGTATTTGATTGTTAGAAAACCCTGAAACCTGTCAATCAGTAATCAGTGTTCACTTTAAAAACCGGACTAGATTACGTCGAGGAAGACCAGTTTACCATGGTTTATGCTTTTAATAAACCCATTTATGAATCAAACTATGTTTTTTTATTATAGTGTGTTTGTAACTATTTTCTAAAAGCAATAAGACACTCGAGGTTGTGTATTATTGTGAATAAATCATGGAAAAGAGGTGTAACTGTACTTTGCTACAATTCGTGCCCAATAACACCACTTTCCTGTGATTTATTCACAATAATGCATGGCCTTTCATGCCTTATTGCTTTATTAAATATATTTACAAATGCTGTTTTGAAAACTAATTCATTCTCTTACATACAAGTAACTGAAGTAAAGAGATGCAAGTACGAACCCGGATGGGGATGATATGGCTAGGGCAGTTGATTACAGGCAGTCCTGCATCCAGCAGTAACTGCCGCATATGCTTTACATTCCTCTGATGAGCTCTACGGAGAACCTGACCTTCTGAGCTCATCAGAACTTTCACCGACTCCAAAGCCCCTGCCAGCACCATGGGAGGCAGTGAGGTGGTGAAGATGAAGCCGGCTGCATAGGAGCGCACCGTGTCCACCAGAGCGGCCGTGCTGGCTATGTAGCCCCCCACACAGCCAAATGCCTTCCCTGCAAACACCATTCAACTCACAAATGATGAGAATGATTTTCTTTGTATGCACTAAATACATAATTTAAAAGGTGTTAAAAAGAATGGCTAACCCAGGGTTCCAGAAACGATGTCGATCTTATCCATGACGCCATCTCTTTCTCCGACTCCGGCTCCATGAGCCCCATAAAGACCTACTGCATGGACCTCATCCACAAACGTAAGAGCTCCATACTTGTGTGCAACATCACAAAGTTCCTCTAAAGGGCATATGGCTCCTACAATGAAATCAAAACAAAGAAATGATGATTGAACTGAATTAACTTCATGTTATCATATTTAAAACATTTAATCCAGGGGTGTCCAAACTTTTTGAAAAGAGGGCCAAACTTGATGAAGTGAAGATGCCCAGGGCCAAGAATTCCTTCTGGTATTTATTCACCCAAAAAGTTAAACACTGTTATAAAACTATTTTTATTGTCACAATTACCTTAATCTTCCAAATGGCAATGTAACTGAATATAAGCAACTCAGACGTGAACAACTCTAAAGATACACTTTTTTCATATCTGGAGAGTCAGAGAACATTAAACAAACTGTATAGAATACCTTCAATTTAAGGTGTTTAATTTAAGTTTAAGGCAGTGATTCTCAATTATTTTCTGTTAAGCCCCCCTAGGAAGAAGAAAACATTTTGCGCCCCCCCCCCACACGCACACTCACCTCACCCCCCCCACATGATTTATCCCCCCAAATTTATCAAAAATGGGATAAATTATTTTTACACGCCCACTGTAGTATGATTTGTCTCTAAATTTGTTATAAATACACCTCTTTTATAACAATGTATCCTTATTAACAATAAAGAATACAAAAAAGAAAAATATAGATCAACTTAGAACAAAGAATAATTTGATTTACTTTGTTTAATCTTTAAATCTTTATTTAAACGTGAAACATTTTTGAACTGACTGGCATTTGATACTGAAAAATGAAATTAAATAAAATCAATAAATAATAATAAATTCAAATTCATCAGCAACATTCATTCAGGAGCACAATTTATTAACACTTTAACCTACAAAACAAATGAATACAACAATTTGTGCTTTTTTTTTTTTTGTATTTTGTTTTTTTGAGGAAGTCAGAACTGATGTCTCCAACGCTGATGTCTTTCATAAAGCGGGATGATTGCTGGTTATAATCGTCACGTTTACGGGGTGTAATGTCTTTAAGTGACGCCTTCATTTATTTGGCTTCACGTTGTCCACTGCCAACATTTTAAGACACAGAAGACACACCGGTCTTTCTTCGTCTCCCACCTTAGTTACAGTGAAGTTACAGTGACAGTGAAGCCAAGCGCTACGTTCGCTTCGACATTTAGTTTTCGGTTGACTTTTGTTTCTCGTTATCTTCGTCTCTCTCCGTCTTTCTCTCCTCATCTCTGTAAAATATTTCTCCATGTTGTCTCTTGAGGGTTTGTTCAATGCACTTAATATCACTTGCTCTGTGATTTCTTGTTATGCGCCCCCCCAGGCACCGCACGCCCCACTATTTGAGAAGCACTGGGTTAATGAGAAATAATCAAAAACACTTTCTCTGCTGCCCTCTAGCGGCCACTGCATATCTGATACGATATGTGCAGAATTCTGCCAGAGTCACTGAGGCACACACAGACAGTATTACAATGGGGCTGCCCTCGTGTGGTAAAAGACGGAATTACATTTAAACGGTTTATTTATTCTGACAGCGCAAGCGAGCCTTAAAAACACATTATAATCCCGGGACGTTTAGAATCCGGCCTGATTTTTTTTTTTACTAATGAATCTTAGAGTAATTTAGATAAAGGTGCCAGCAACTGATCCCCCCCCACACCAAACCAATAGCATGTTATCAATACCAATAGCATGTTATCAATACCAATAGCATGTCCATCGAATGAAAACTAATTTACTGAGACACAATAAGACAGAAGTGTTATGAACAGTGGTTTAGGACGTCGAGTAAGGAGCACTCCAGTTAAAATCTCCACATCACTTGTAAAAAAATTAAATGTAAACCTGAGGGCATTGACGTGTGCCTTCATTACATTTATATATAATATACTGTATGTATATAATATACTGTATGTATGTATATACAGTGTATATATATATATATATATATATATATATATATATATATATATATATATATATATATATATATATATATATTCATTCATTCATTTGCATATAATGATATATAATGCATTCATTTCAACAGTTAAAATGTGTGGTGTAATGTGTCTATTTCTAAAATTAGCAGGGAATTTTTTTAACATTAAAACCTTTCTTACCGTCCATTGAGTGCACGGTCTCAAAGGCCACAATCTTGGGTGTACATGGATCAGAACGACTGAGCAATTCTTCTAGATGTTCTGCATCATTGTGTCTGAAGATGAAGCGTTTGGCACCACTGTTCCTGATGCCCTGGATCATGGAGGCATGGTTTCCCATGTCAGAGTAAATCTCACAGCCTAAACAGAGGTGGTGTAACGAGTTAATCATTTAGCAATTAAGACATTTTATATCAGAACTATAGTGCCTCTCCAGGCACTATAGGCCTCTCCAGGTTTGAATCCCAATCTGGGTGGAGTTTCCATGTTCTCCCTGTGTCTCCCGTGTCCGGTTTCCTCCCGGAGTTCAAAAACATAGATTCAAGGTACATTGAATTATCTATATTGCCCCATATAGTGTGTGTCTGTGTGTGAGTAAGTGTGCCCAGCGATGAATTGGTGCCCTGTTCTGGCTGTATCTGTCCAGCACCTGAAATATTCTCCATTGAATGGGCATGGGGAACCTTCCCACAACCCTAGTAGAGAATTAAGTGGAAGATAATAAATTAAGGAAAAAATGAATGATAATTTAATTACCAAGGTGCTATGGGTAATGAAAAATGAACCAAATATTCATATATAACCAAATATGTTGGCTTATGGAAAAAAAATAGTTAAAATTAAATGAATATTGTGTGCATGATTATAAAAGCTGTAATTTTATACAAATAAGAAGAAAGGTTATTTACCTGGAAGCATTTTTGCCAGAGTGAACAGAGTGGAGTCATTGGCTACAAAGCATGAAGAGAAGACAAGGGCTGCATCTTTTTGATGTAGAACTGCCAGTTCTTTTTCTAGAGCCACATGATAGTTACTTGTTCCAGAAATATTCCTAGTGCCACCTGCTCCTGCTCCATGTTTCTCCAGCACATCGCTAAGAAACGAAACATTTTTGTAATTTAAACTGAATTAGAAACATAGCAGACACTATTCACGCTTGCTGTTTGCGATTTTAAATCCTTGTCTTCATACATAGATACTTATGTGTTACATTATTTTCATAGGCATTTTAGATACTGACCATATTGCATTTACAACACGTGGATGCCGACTCATGCCCAAATAATCATTGCTGCACCAGACAGATACTTGGGAGGTGGTGCGACCCGGAACAGAGTAGTCCTCAGCAAAGGGGAAAACATCAGCAAAGCGATTGACAGTTTTAAACACGCGATACGTGTGGTCGCTCTTCTTCTCAACAATCTTCTGGGTAAAAAAGTCATCATAATCAAAACTGGGTCTAACTGAAAGTGAGGTAGATGCAAGAACAAAATTATTTACAACAGGAATAGTATTATATTTATTCATAAAGTCAATTATACGTCGAAATTACAAGTGGAAAGTGTTAAATTACCCATATTGTCCTTAAAAAGGTGGGTTGGTGTGGGAGAGCGAAGCCCTTGTAGGCCATTAAACACAGAGCTAATAATGCCTGTACAAAAGATAAATTGCAAAATCAAAGTCAGAATATGACAAAATATGCTTGTATTTAACCAAAAAGTTATGTTTGTCATTTTTTATTAAGTATTCTCTCTTAATCAGCTAAACGACTGTACATGCTATATTGCGCATCCTACTTTCATCTAGTGCAATATCATCCCATCATTTAAAGCCATTATGGTTGGGATGGTTTAATACACATTTTAATCTACATGAGTGTACAGCCATTACATTTACTCATGTAAAATATGGATGCGCTGTCAATTATAAAACATATACCTCCATATTCATAAAGTTAGCATCATAGTTTGGAACAGTAAGTAATAATGCCTAGTACTTGATGCTAATCTGGAGTGCACTCTACACTCCTTCATGGCTTATGGTGTGTTTGTTTGCCCTCTTTAAAAAAAGCTTTTAATTTGTATTGGTTATTTGATTAATTAGTCTTTAGTAAACGTTTACTCCCTTATCCTGTGTCTTCTTATGTGCCTTCCTCTCTTTCTGTATAAATCCTCCCAATTTTTTCTGTCTTTTAGAGGGATTATCATCATTAGTTTCATCAGTCCTGTGTAAGCATGTGTTTATGTTCACTTGTCATCTTCTTACTTCTTTAACCTGTGTAATTTCTCCTTATTATAGCTCTATTCAGCAAGGGGCTAACCGTGACAGTACTTCAGAAAACTGAAAGTGCAAGGCTATCTATGATGATACATACTGTATATTAGCAGCATGTAAGACTTTAGTAATGCCTTTGCAGCATATACTGGTATTACACATTTAGGCTGTTTTACACATGTACCTGACTGTGTGCCTGACTCAAAGTCCTCCTCTGGAATAGCAGGCAGCTTTGAGTTGACATCCTCCTGCACTTGAGGGCTGGCTTTGACCAACCCAATATTGGAAGATACAAAAGGACAGGCATTGGTCATGGATACTGCCACTTGGGCGATAGATGTAGTCAGGGAGCGCTTAACGTCCTTATTAGGCAAAGTACCTGCACAGAAATCATTGTTAAGATTCAAAAGTTATTCAGATCCAGGTTTCATTCATTTTTCATTTATTTTCATTTATTTTGAGATTAATATAAACTATAATTCACAAAGTAGCTATCGTGCTTGGTAATTTGTAGATGTATTTACACAATCTATAACAGTCATAGTAGTGATAGCAGTATTAATATCAGTCCCAGGTAAAAGAGTGGCAGAACTAACAGCATAAATAAAAGTAATACTATTTGAATTACAAAAAACAAGTGGCATTATTAATAGGCTTAATAGAAGTAAAATTAACTGGAAATATACATAACAGCACTGTGTGTTGTTCAACCAGCAGAAACATTATTGCAAGTTGTAGTAGTAATAAAAGTAATAGTATCAATAGTAATACTCTTAGAATAATAATAGCAGTGCTGGCAACAGGAGCAGAAGTGGTACCTGTCAGTAACAGTAGAAGCATTAGTAGTAATAGTAAAGGTAAAACTTTTTAAATAAGTCTAATAAATTTTAGTAAGAAGCAGCATTAGCAGGTTTGTAAGAAAAACTCACCTTTTTCATCCTGACTCTGACTCTGAGTTCCCTGTGTGGTAATCCTACGTGTAATGATGGGACACTGGTCAGCCATGCTCATATACCTTCCCACATTTCTGAGGGCTGAACCTGGGATGGACTTCAAGAATGGACAGTGATGCAGAAACGCAAACATGACTTTACCAGCTGAGAAAAGAAGAAAGGCAATTGGTCGGAAGTCATTTGCAAATATAATTAGAAAAATAAGTAAATCAAGCCAATAAGGTTAATTATATTAAAACCTGAGTGCTTTTTAAATATGCAGCTTTAAAGAGCCGCAGCTGCATCATTATCATACAGATATGTGATTGTTATAATCATATGCATTTGGGAATATTTTACAAAAACAGTTTTCTATGATCCATCAGTGAAATAGTTGCAAATTATCATTGAATAATTACAAATATTGTTTACTATTCTAAAGCCCCAAACCTTCAACCACAGCTATTCTCCGTAGTAAAAATCAATTAATTAAAGACCATATGTTTATTAATTCGCTAATAATAATAACAAACGCAACATGATCAGAGTGCACTAATGTTATAATGTAGTTCAAATATATTTCATTTAATTATTCTTTGTTGAAGGACACAATATTTCCGAATTACTGTCTTTGATAAAGTTTTATATTTGATTCTTATTTATAATTTTGGGCAAAAAAAGTCAAACCTAAACTCTCTTATCTCTTATACTTATAATGAAGATTATGGTTACAGAAATTTAATTTAATGGCTTAGTTAAACTTAATAAACATTTGAAAATAGCTGTTTGGAAACTTGCAGCAGATCAAGATAAGAGCCATTAAATGAACACTAAACAATTTACTTTATAGAAATAAAGTTACAATAAAAATAAATGAAAGAAAAATGTGATTTTCATGTAAAACACACACAGAGCTATCAAAATGTAGATTACTTTGCTATATGCAACCATGTCTTGAAAGTTTTGTAAGCCTGTATATAGGGGGGATATTTTTTGTAGATTGTAGTAGATTGTGTCATTATTACATGTGAACCAACCTTCAAATGATTGTTTAATGTTATAAACAAACAATTGAATATTGCTTGACAGAAATAAAATAAAAAAATTATGGATGAACTTACTTTACACCTTTACATTACACCCACAGGAGCTTTTATGACGTCCTATTCTCTGTCCACGTATCCACCCCACCTTACCTCAATAAAAAAAAAAACCTTACTAGAGAACTAGAGGAAGCTGTTATAGCTGCAATAGGGTTATTGCAGCTATAACAGCTTCCTCTAGTTCTCTAGTAAGGTATTTTTTTTAACCAATATCTCTACAATAAAATCACCCAACCATTACTTTTTGAAACTGGCTTTGTGCCCTGAGACACAGTCATCCTGAAACAGAAAGAACCTTGTTCCCCAAAGAATTGTTCCCCAAAGTTAATATATAAAATTTATATATATATATATATATATATATATATATATATATATATATATATATATATATATATATATATAGATAAATAAAAATATACAAGTGCTAGATTTTATGCACATTTGGTAATATGACTTAAACCATCACAATTCAGTGATTAAAAGGTCTAATTTTTTTTTTATTTATAGTGTAACACTAGGTCTCTCTTTATATTAAAAACTATATAGTGTTATTGAGGCCACCTTAAATACCAGAAATGTTCCAGTTGCTTTCCAGTTAATTTTCTGGAGGCTTCCACTGATTAGAATGTGTGAGTCGGGTGTGGTCATTTTATCAGAGTAACACACACTCACACACTCCATCACTCCCACTTCTGAAAACTCTCTGATAGACCTCATAGCGTCATAGATCAATAAACTAGAACACCATTCAAAAGGGTTTATAGAAAATATGGGGAAAAAAAGACTTTATTACATTAAATGAACTGTAACTTTTACCCAAAAAAAGTCTGATGTATGTTTAACGTACTTTTTAAAAATTCCAAAATAGAGACTTTCAATTTTCTGAATGAAACATGTTAAATTTACATTATGAATAAATAAAGCTGCACAAGACTCACCAATAACAGTACACGACCATAAATCCTAAGATTCTAAACTAATTCTTTGATTTTAGAATAAGAAATAACTTTAAAGAGATGATGTTTTCATTGCTACACTCTGGATATCTTGATCATCAGTTGTTTTGTTTTTTTCTTTCTTTTTACTGTGGACAGAAGATATAGTTGGGTTTCCGTAGGCTACTGATGTGGTTTCAAGACAATGCTGTTGAAGATACCACATCATAAATGTTACAACACAATATAAAGACAGATAAGGGTGATTTTTTTTTTTATAATAAAAAAAGTTTATGTAAATATATAATGTAAGTATATGTAAATATAGGAAAATGCAAACATACAGCTGTTTAGTGTGTGAACAATACAATATAAAGTTGTGCATTAAAGTAATATAATTGTAGGAAGATTTCAGATAACTTTAAAATTCTACTTAGGGTACAAACATGACACTTGTCCACAATACTACAATAAACTGCACCCTGATACCCAGCCAGTCCTGAATTAATAAAGAGACATTTAATAAAATTAGACTGTAAAAATTAAAGATTTAAACCAATATTTCCAAGTAAGAGGTTTGAAGGCCTATGATCACATTTATTTATTACTATTTGGTGCTTTATTACTATTTGGTGTTCTCCTTAAAAAAATCTTTAAAATTAATTTTACTTTTGTTGAAAAACCTGACATTTAATATTTTAAAACCAAAGAAAATTGATACTGCGATTAGACTTTTATTTCTGATTCAGTGTTCGTTTATAGCACTTTAAATATAAATGTGTCAACAGTATGAAATTATAATTCACATGAATACATTATTATTCAATTAATACAATAATCATTAAACAGCAGCTTACCTGTTGACCTGCACTGAGGACGAACTTCTGAACATGAGCAAATGCAACAGTTCAAGTGGGATGAACAGTTTACTTACCACAATAAACACAGCTGAACCCACCTTCTCTCTCTCTCTGTCTCACACACACACACCCTACTGCCGCACGTATTTCTGTAAAAACTTACATTCTGCATGCAGTTATTGTAATAAACAGAACATTATAGATATTAATATAAGAAATGTGAATTGATGTAATAAAATTATTTATAATTTTTTCTGTGTCTTGATTTAAATAGAAACTCAAAGATAAAACATATTCACTTATTGTCCATGTTCTCAGCTCCACTTACAATAAAGATGGACTTTGTAATAATAATAATAATAATAAATTTTATTTGTAGTGCACTTTACATTTGATCACAAATCTCAAAGTGCTACAACATATAACAACTAACAACATATAAAAGCAAAAAGTTAAGAATAGTAAAAAAAAAAAAAAAAAAAAAGCAGATAACAACACTATAAAAGCAACAATCAATTAAAAATGATCAGTTCTTCTAAAAAGCAGATAAAAACACTATAAAAGCAACAATCAATTAAGATCAATTCAAGAATCAATTGTAGTTCTACAATTCCAGACTGTAGTCCATTTGTTTGTGGACTACAGTACATACCGTGTTAGTCCCCTTTACTCTGTTCTAATGATCAGGACCCCAATAGTAGTACCTTCGGAGCAGGTATTATTTGGTTGGTGCATTATTCCTATCCCAGCAGTGTCACTGAGGTGTTTAAATGAAACTACAGCAGCACTGCTGCACTAAAACCCCCTCACTGCATCAGTGTCACTGCAGAACTGACAATAAACAATCCACCACCCAAATGATACCTGTTCTGTGATGGTTCTGATCATTAGAAAACAGAGAACCAACAGGCGACAAAAAAAAACCTAAGAAAACAGATGTACTACAGTACAGTACTGGTAATTGTAAAACTACAAAACTAATAAAATGTCCATCTATATGGTAAGTGAAGGAAACAGACAATGAAGCATGAAGGGGGTGTGTCTAAACTATTGACTGTTTATTGTAATATACAATATATATAATATATAATATCTAAAAATAACAAATACAATTATAAATCAGATTAAAAACAGTACTTTATTTGAAGTATAAATGTAATATAGACTGATCCATACAGCATCTGTTTAGCGATCTTATGTTTAATCATAATCTATGCTTTCATGTGCTGCTTCTTGAAACAACTAAAACAGTCCGGCCAATTAATCATTTTATTCATCAAAACTGATTAACATTTAAACTTTTTTGCCTTTGTTATCTTTTACATCAAAATTGATTTAGAAATATTTAAAATCAAGAAAGAAATCTTACACAAGCATACACATGTCCTACATACTTACATTCTTTAGTTAAAATAATAGCATTTTTACACGACACAACATTGTTCACTTCAGGTTTGAATGATTCTGACAATGCGCTTTAGCAATAAATGAAATGTGCAGGATCGCATCCAACAAGAGGGGTGCTGCATCACCCTGAGCACCATCAAAAGTCTAAATTAATAACACAATTTAGTCTAAATAGTCCATTTATACATATTAACCATAATATTATTTTAATGAAATGAATTCCTACACACCGTGCAGTAACGTCAGCTTCAGTTAAAATCATGTCTGCACAGGTTATCAATCAGCTGCCCTTTACGGAAAGTACTTCATGTTAGTAAATGGTTGATTTTTTTTTTTGATAAAAGTTACTTCAGGTTCAGTGTTTCCTTATCTTAGTATCGTACATAATTTACTGCATGAACATAAACATGGCAGAAAATGTATTCATTAAGCTACTATGGTGTTTAGCACTTTTTAAACTAAGCAAAGTAATTACATCCACATAAGTTAATTAATAAAATAATATTTAAATATACAACAGTGTCCCTTGTGCAATAACAATGTTCTCCGAGTTTTCTAACAATATTTTCTTCACAGTAACACCATTGAGCAGGGCAAGTCTGTAACATTGTCACATTTTGTGCTAACGTTATTTTATACATTCAGTAAATATTTCCATATTTACTGTGAATATTAAAATATTTACATGGCAACTTATTATCATCACATTATATCTGAGAGACCCAGGGAAAAAAAATCTTGAAAGAGTAAAAGCATTAAGTTTTTATCTAGTGATTTCCTCCAGCGGCACTCGGTGGGATTGAGGAATTAGCGCCAGCTTGAACATCTGCAAAGCCCATTCTCTGTCTCCTTTTCCTCTGCTCTGTCATCTGAACATGAATTAAGCAGAAGAACGATGAGCCAGCAAGATGATGTAAATCTAAATACAGTGCTGGTGTAACCAGTTTCTGGTTTTAAGGATATTAATGACATGTACACACAATTTATCCCCGTTGTTTCTCAGATCAAAAATACGTATATATAATAAGAATGTATTCTTATTTATTGATGCATATTTTAGCTAAGAGGTCAAATTTTCCTTGGACCACAATACAAACATTCAGTGCTACTTGAACCTTAATACAAGATGAGTATTAGCTTAAATATAATGTGTGGCTGACAAAGTTCAATAATTGAAATGTTATTAAAGCAGGACACAGTGTTATAAGGTCATATTTATATAATAAACCCCAAATTTATTTCCAATGTATATTAAATTAAATGTAAAATAGACAGCAGAAGGTGGTTTACTTAGCAATTACTTTTAAAAATTATTTCTTTCTTCGTTTATAGTTATAAAATTCAAAAAGACAGAGTGCATTGAAACATACAGGGGAATATTTTATTTTAAATTCCATCCATTATCTTCCGCTTTATCCTCTATTAGGGTCGGGGGGGCGGGGGGGGTTCCCCATGCCCATCCAGGGGAGAATGTTTCGGGCACTGGGCAGATACACCCAGGACAGGGTGCCAATTCATCACTGGGCACACACTCACTCACACAGACACGCACACAAACACACTCTATATGGGGCAATTTGGAGAACTCAATTGACTTGATCCATCTTTTTGGACTGTGGGAGAAAACCGGAGAACCCGGAGGAAATCCACACGGACACGGGGAGAGCATGGAAACTCCACCCAGATGGGGATTCGAACCGGGAATCCCTAGTGCTGAGAGGCGAACGTGCTAACCACTAAACCACCGTGCCTCCATTATTTTAAATTAACTTCCAGAAATAACTTATAAATTTCATAATTATCTACAATGGTTCTTGCAATTTTTTTAATACCTAAAATAAACTGAAACAAGTTCTAAAAGTAAATAATTCTAAACATATTGTAGTTATCAGCTGTGAAAGTGATAATGATAATAATAGAGAGCATCTGGCGCCGTTGGCACTGTGAATAGAGGGCAGAAATGTCACAGCTTATGTAGAACACCACACGCTGCAAATGAATGGTCTGCGTCCGAGAAACAAAAGTTGAAAAAAAGTTCTCACCTGTTCTTTCAGCTCTGCTAATTGGCCGGTGAGGTGTGTGACCACTTTCATAGTGTCAGAAAGTTTGTCTTGTAGGATCCTCATTTCATTCTGCTCCCCTTCATCATCGTTCACGACCAAAGACATGGCCTGCATGCGTGGAAACCAGTCCAAGTTCTTGTTCTAAAGCCCACAGCACAGATGTGATAAAAATATTGACAACATGTGCTTAATAATCAAACTCTCATTAATCACAGGTGCATATGGAAAGTTATGGTATAAATATGTGGATGGATGACGCCAAAATAGATCCTTAAATTGCATCAGGGTATTAACAAAATACTTTAGAGAGGAGATGTTGATGGACAACTACAACTGGAAAGAAACTTTACCATACACAAAGTGCTGAAAGATGGACAATTGTTTCCATTTACCTACTCTGCCTCCATCCCACCCCATGTCCTCAAGCTACAATAAGCATTTTTGTTTTTAAAAACATTAAGATGATTTAGCTAAGCATAGGCTATAGGTAAAATAAACAAAACAACAAAATTCAAGAAAGCACTAATATATCACCTTTATCATATGAGCCACATAGCTCTCAGGACCTGTGTAGTCTGTTCTGTTCTTCTCTCGAACCAGTACGATGAAGTACAGATAATTCCAGATGTTGTGCTCCAATTTAATGTGCTCCTCAAAAGAGACAGTCTTATTGTCAAACTTATCCCTCTCAAGACCTTTGGACGAACACAAACCAAAGTTTGAGAACTCATTGGATGCAAAAACTTTTCTAGTTTATTTCTTGGTAGGTATCCCAACTTAAGATCATACCACAAATAAAGCATGTTGTCTTCAAGATCTCCTCTTTCTTCTGCTTTTCACTGCGCAGATCCGCGAATGTGTCGATAATCACACCAAAGATCAAGTTCAGGACAATGATGATAACAATGAAGTAGAAAAGCAGGTCGTACACAACTCGAGCAGGAAACAGAGGTTCCTATTAAAAAAAGACCATATACTGCATTTTTTTCTGGCAGTAAGGATACACCCAGCACCTATTTTATTAGGTACACTTGGATGATGCACTTATTGTAACAAAAAGTACTACATGCATTAATTAAGAAAATAAGTTCACTGAAAACAACGCTTTCTTAGTACGATTTTTTGTCTATTAAATGAGAGTAAATTAATTTCTTACAGTTAACACTTTATTGCTATTTAGCTGTCTAATCAAGCTCTATTTGGAATGTGAAAAAAGACCCCGAAAAGCTCACCGGTATTTTGCAAAACATAAACAAAGAAAAACACATTTACAGACACATTCACGCAATAGCTATTTTGTATATTAAATTCACCGGACTAACATTTTTTGACTGTGACATGTAAAGTTTATACAAAAAGCAGTTTGGTGACACACTAGGAAACAAGAGGCAGGACTTTTTTGCTGTAAGTTACTAATAACATATTGCATTACATTATTACATTTACATTTGGTCATTTAGCAGACGATTTTATCCAAAGCTACTTACAAGGTGAGCACAGGGTTAATCACAACATCCCTGGAGCAATGAGGGTTAAGGGTCTTGCTCAAGGGCCCACATTGGTAACTTCAGTGGACTTACGATTCAAACCCCCCAACCTTCAGATTGATAGCCTAACTCCCTAACCACTGAGTTTACACGCCCTATTGATTGCAGTTTATACGTAATCTGATATTTATATAATTTCGTTCTTTGGTAAAATAGAATGAGACGCATTAAACCAAGAGGATTATGCATTGACTAATTAATTGCTAGGTTTATGTAAAACCAAGCTCAGGTTCTAATCAGCCTGTTTAGAGATCAGTAAATGAAATCATCCTGGTCTAAAATCTAATTCACTTGCATATTCAGAAAAGTGTATGTGATATGTTTTTGCCATAAAGTGTCTGCATAAAAAAAGAAAAGGTGATACTGTGAACATCTGCTAACATTTTTTGAAGGTTTTCGAAGGACATCTCCCACTCCTCCACCATTTCGTAGACCATGATTTAGCACTGTGACGATGCACATCAGCAGTGTGTCACAAGCTCGCTCAGTGTTGTCTGGTTCTGTAACAGATACACAAATTAACACACTACAAATTTCATACAAAACCAAATTGATGATTGTTTATATGAATAAAAATAGAATAGTGGTGTTTTACAACATTCTAAAACCCATGATAAAAATCACTCTACTGGTGTTTCTGTCTCTCTTACCCTCTCTGAGTCTCTCTCTCTCTCTCTCTCTCTCTGTGTAAGTGCATGTTTGAGTTGTGTGTGTCTGTTTATGTGTTACTGTTGGTTCTCTTCCAGTTTTAAGCAGCTGAGAGAACTTCATTAACATTACATCACCTTAGGTGTGAAATTATATTTTGTGTTAACTGGTCCACATGATTGAACTTGATAGGAATATAAGATAAGATAGACTTTTATTTGTCCCATAATGGGGAAATTCACATACATGTATAGCTTAAAGATGCATTAATTTAAGAAAAAGCAGAAACCTTCTGCTGTTATAAGACCAGTCTCTTCATTGCAGTCCACTCCATCTGTGCTGCAGCTGGCATCAATACTCTCAGAATCTGAGGAAAGAAGTAAGGCACCAATTTTCAGTTACATTACGAATGTTAAAAAGTACGTATATATTCATATAAATACATTTCGTCCAGCCATGACATTACTGACAATAAACTCTGATGACTTCAGATTAATATCAATGAGTGATATACATTTATTCCAGATGTTTTTTATACACTGCGTTCTGGAATTTGTCCACTAGATGGCAGTATGTGATTGTTAGAGAAATCGGAAACCTGTCAATCAGCGATTAGTGTTTACATAATATTAATAGCCTATTATGACCACCTCTCATGTCAAATGCAGATTTAGACTCAGTTTGTAACATTATTAAATTAATAGCGACATATCGGCTGTAATTCCTACAGTCAATCATCATTCTTTTGCCATTCCAAATTAATTATTTACCAATAAATATTTAAATCAATGCTTCAATTCTAAAATTAAAATATGCCATTTTTTAATGAAATGGCTATTTTTCGCTTAATTTGTTTTCACTAGATCAACTTATACTAAACTCAGGTTAAAATTACATTTACTCTGTATTTGTACTCTATTTTTATAGTTTTAACTCCCCAATGTCACCTACCACTTTAGCTTTTTGTCACAGGCAACATATTTACCTGTGCCTTCCAGGTGATCCACCTCCATTATGAAATCATCTCGGAGACAGAGGAAGCCCACAATAGAAAACAGGTAGACAAGAATGATGGCCAGCACTGCAGTGAGGAGGATAGATCGACCATTACGTGTCACACTCTTGATCACATTAAAAAGGGTTTCCTCACGGTAAATCAAGTCGAAAAGCTGGAAAAGAGTATTAATAAATGTATTAGAAATACATTGCCTGTTAGTGTGATAAATTTTTTAATTTAAAATACAGTATATTGCATTGATATGTTTGTAATTGTAACTCCCTTTGCTATTTTTATGTTTGTACACATTCATATATCTTTCTCTAGCATTTGAATGTACTAAGTGCTAGTTTTCTACTGTAAAAATACTTATTAAATATTATTTTCAAATCATAAAATATAATTTTCTGGGTTTTTTTATTCTATCTCTCATAAATAAGGTGTACCTACTATAAATATTACAGACTTCTTTATTATTTGTATGTAGTTAAATATGCAAAGTCAGCAGTATATCAATAACATTTGATATACACACACACATCACTATAATCATTGATAAATGAATTATGATATTTACCATTAGGCTGTAGAAGAGCTCATGAACACAAAGACCCAGAGTGCAAGTGAAGACATAGCACAAATGGTACAGGAACTCCACATCCATCACCATGGCTTTGTAACCCATGATAAACGTACCGTTATTACCCACAAAGCTCACTACATACACCACCTTATTTAGGAGCTGTAGGAAAGTAACAGGTATAGCAATTATGAAGACAGTTTACACAGATGTCTTAAATTAACAGTTACACTGCTTAAATTACGATACTATATTATATTTTGATGAAGTGTAAATATGATGGCAGAGTCTAGAACATCATGGAACATGAGCTTCAGTACAAAATTAGTGCCCAACATCACAAGTGTTGCTTTGTTCAAATGCAACAAATTCTTGTAAATTATTTCAATATTAATGTGAGTGCTTTTTAAAAGAGATAAATGTATGCAATTGTGATAATTGGTTGTGCAAATACACATACTGTATTTAAATTATATTCATATCACAAAATGATCATACAGATGCTGTTGATTTTGTTAGAGCACAATATAAAGTGCAGGAAGATTTTGGTTGTCTGTAAATAATTTTACAAATGTAATATTTGTTTTTATGCTATTTAATGAAATGCTAGTAGACATAGTATGTTTATTGATTGAGTTGTGGGGACAAACTGATATGTGTAGTTATGTTCATCATGAAAATACCTTGTTAATAAAGTTGTTGCACATACAAACATACATTTTGTTTGTAAATTTGTCCTGCACTCTAAAACTAAATGATGACTCACATTAATAGTTCCAAGCATGATGAGAGTGGGCCCAATGCCAAAATGGTAAATGAGACGAAGAATGACAGAGATGGTGAGAAGCTGCAGACCATAATGTTGTGTCAACAAGCCCAAAACAGACAGACCAGAAAAGATCCAGAACAGCATGTACAACAACGAGTCGTCAATGGAACCTGCAAAAAGACATAGAACCAGAAAAAAGAATGATAAGAACAAAATTATTACATTTTCAAGAAAGCTTTCAGAAATTAAGAATTAAAATTTGAGTATAAGAAATGTTTTTTTAATATTGTTTAAAAATGTAACAATTAATTATTGTTAAAAAAAATATCCAGTGATCTAATGATAATATTGAAATAAAAACAGAAACATGAATGCTGCTGATGAATGTATCCAAATTGCGTAAATTGGGTTTAAATAAAAACATGTGCTGATGGAGGGAATAAAATTATGTACGTTGTTCAGCATCGAATGGGAAGAAGAATGCGATGATGAGGTTAATGAAAACAGCAAGGTTGAATGAGATGGTCCCCCATATTGACATTCTCCCAGAGAACCAGAACAGGACAGGCATACCTGTAATGGGCAAAAGTTAATAAAAGCTTACATTACAACAAAGAAAAGACAAATCTACATATAAAATTATCTTACTTCAAGTTATATTATATTAGTTATTAATATTCATTCATTATCTTCTGCTTTATCCTATATTAGGGTCGGGGGGGGGGGTTCCCCATCTCCATCCAGAGGAGAACGTTTCGGACGCTGGGCAGATACACCCAGGACACACTCTATATGGGGCAATTTGGAGAACTCAATTGACTTGATCCATGTTTTTGGACTGTGGGAGGAAACCGGAGAATCCGGAGGAAACCTACGCAGACACGGGGAGAACATGGAAACTCCACCCAGATGGGGATTCGAACCGGGAATCCCTAGTGCTGAGAGGAGAACGTGCTAACCACTAAACCACCGTGCCGCACTAGTTATTAATATTAGTTTATATATTTTATTTAACAGTGTAATATCAGTTTTTTTTTTGCTAACTTTGCTATCTCCTCACAATGTGTGTATATATAAACTATAATCCTACTTCTGTAATCTAGTTTCTTTAAAATATGACACCCTGAACTGACTGTTTTTTAAGATAATGAATTTACTTTTGCTCCCTGTTCTTGTTTGGTTCTTCTGCTCGTGCTCTACACCTGATGTTTTAGTCATTAATTGAGTCTTTATGTTCACTGTCAAAATCAGTGTTACATATTCCTTCAATTGTTTCCACTTTGTTTCTTACTGTATTTATTGAGTTTTCTTTATGTCTCTTATAGATCTGTTCAGTGTTCTGACTTTCACTGGGTGATTTTAAGTCCTTATGTGAGATTATTAGTACCGATTAACTATTGGGATTGTCTGGTAGCTGAAAATGATGCTTTGTAACAGGTACATGTTTTCCTGTATGTAAACATAAATGCTTTATAGTTATTTGAATATTAATTATAACTAATTGTTATATATTACTTAAATAGTCTTCAAATTAGATTAATATAAACAAAAACAAGTTAATTTCGGGACTTACTGCGCAGTTTCTTTTGCCATTCCATTTCATTATGCAAGAAGGCCGTCTGCTCAAAGAAGTTTGTGACCTTGCTGCCCTGTTCATCCTGCTCCGTGGTGGTGAAGACACGGAACTTTGATTCCTCTGTTAGGTATTCACAAATTGGGTGGATGGGATACACAATTTGCTCCATGCTGCGATCATCACGAACGATCTGATTAATAAAGCATTAATGTCTTTATGTCAATGCTTTTTACTTGGATTTTGTAACTATGCACGGAATTATTTTGTTATACTCATGGGAAATGTTCAAGAACGTTCTGACCTCAATCTGAGAAGTGTGCTTGGCATAGAACTCCAGAGGTTCTTCCTGTTTAACTTCAGATGGAACTGTGGCTTTCAGCATGCTGAAAAACTGCCCCTTGTTTAAACCACCCTGAATTACACACAAGAACATAGACATTAAGCGACATTCTAACACCAATCTCATTCAAATTGCAATAAAATCGTATACCACGGGAGAGATGCCCTCTTCCTCCAGCTCTTCTTTTGTTTTCTTTGGTGGTTTAAGCAGCGTAAGGAGAGTCTTGTTGTGTCGTGCCAGCTGTACAGATTAAGATAATAATTAATAATATAAGACAATAATTAAGTAATCATTTTCCGTTGATAAATAGAAGCTGAAGAATACTGGTGGTCCAACAAGTTTACAACAAACAAAAAATCTACAGACGAACACATAGTTTTGTACAATTTGGGCAAAATCAGCCCAGATCTAATGATTGAATCTGTTTAAACTTGATTTATGAAGGCAGTGTGCATGTTTAATGCATTCAAGTCCAATATTTAGTGTTCAGTGTTTATTGTCTTTGCAGATATTCATAAAGGTTATTTAAATATAATATAATCATATGAAATGTAATATACTATATGGGCGGCACGGTGGCTTAGTGGTTAGCACGTTCGCCTCTCAGCATTAGGGATTCCCGGTTCGAATCCCAATCTGGGTGGAGTTTCCATGTTCTCACCGTGTCCACATGGGTTTCCTCCAGGTTCTCCGGTTTCCTCCCACAGTCCAAAAACATGGATCAAGTCAATTGAATTCTCCAAATTACCCCATATAGAGTGTGTCTGTGTGAGTGAGTGTGTGTGCCCAGCGATGGATTGGCGCACTGTCCTGGGTGTATCTGCCCAGCGCCCAAAACGTTCTCCCCTGGATGGGCATGGGGAACTCCCCCCTAGTATAGGATAAAGCGGAAGATAATGGATGGATGGGTAATGTACTATAAATATTTAAAGCTTTTGAAATACCTAAATCATTCACTCTAAATTAGTAATTCCTAACTCCTAGGATGTAACACAATAGTACTGTGGAATTTGTATAATAACCTACATGCCTAAGAGGACAGTCGATTAGTTCCATAGTATTCTGCTTTTAAAAAACAGCCTGTTGTATATGAACCACATTTAATATTCTAATTGTTATTTTTTTACCACAATTTAGCATTTGCAAACCTGTAATGCCAGGATGTAAATGTTATGTCCAACTTCTCTGGGTGACACTTCTGATTCCTCGCAATCAGTCTCCTGGACATAAGCCTTCTTTATCACCTCAACCTGTAATCCCATAAGACTGTGGTTAATTAAGTTTATATTTATGTGGCATATATATCAAATCATATTATCAATTAGGTGATGACCAGTTCACGAGGTCGCAGGTTAATCAGGATCCTCTCTGCGTTTTCACTGTCATGCCGGCTCTCCATCAAGGCAAGTAAAAGCTTTGAGGCGTTGTCCTGTGAACATGTCAACATTGCTTTAAAATAATAAATGTGGCCTTTTTATATATAAACAATAAACCTAGTGTTATATTGCTTTAAGATAACTTACAACTGTTTCAGTTAAAAGTATATTTTGAAATGAATTAAAGCACAACTTTAATTCTTTAAGGAAATTAACTAAACAATATGTTTTATATTTAATATAAATACAATAAGATAATAGACGTTAATGGAAATACCTTCAGCTGAAGCACCAACTCCATCCGGTAGCGACAAAGAGGGCTGATGTCATTTAAAATCAAGGCAGTGATTATGTCAATCCCATTGCACTCATGGGTTACAATACATGTCTTTACACAAAGGAAGAAAAACACCAAGAAACACAGTTAAAAGTGTCTGTAATTAGTTTTTGAATTACAGTTTGTACTAATTACTTGATATCTAACTGTAAACGGTCTCATTAATTTAGAGCGCTTACAGTTTTGGAAGTGAATGATCCAGCAATCGCACATTAATGTATGTACACATGTATATGACGATGTATATGACACATGTATTTGAATTCGTCAGATATATGGTAAGATTTTAAATTGTACTTTTTTTTCCACTTTTCTTTCAATATTTTGTGAAACATGTCAGTAGCATTTTTTGCCTATTTAGTCAATCGAGCATTTGGAAAATCATAAGATGATGTAAAATAACAAGTCCATTCTAAAGTGTTCAGTATGTTTGGATTTAATGTAGGCCTTCAAAGCAAAATGTTCTTTTTAATCGGAATTTAAAGAATTCTGAACAGAATGTTAATCTTTGTTAACAGGTTTATAGCCCTGCCCCATTTTTACTCTAGTTACAATAAATGATAAAAACATCTGTATAATGAAGCACTGCAGCTTTTATATCCACCAATTAAAGACCTTTTGGCAGCCAAAACATTTAAGGTTCTTGTTTTAAATGAATTGTAAATGTCATGGAAAATTATTCAAATTTGGATGTATGAAACATTCCATAGATTCCATTGGTTAAGATAATGTGGCTAAAGAATTCCACACAGTGTTGAAGATAGTTGTGTAATTGAAACCTGACCTGGTTCTCCTGACATGGCCCCTGGCAGTACTCTGTGAGGGTCTCCAGGGTCTGGGTGATGAGTTCCACGTTGTTTTCATTGATGTACAGACCCAGCAGGCCCAGGCCTCCTGTAGTACTGCCACACATAATATCTAAGAACTGCAGAGTCTCACACACCAAGTTATAGTTGGTCTTGTTGTTTTGAGAACGGAGGAAATTCTAAAGAGCCAAAAAGCAAAACCAACAGTAATATTTAATATAAAATAAAATATATTAAATATCCATTATCTCCCGCTTTATCCTATTAGGGTTGTGGGGGGGGGGTTCCCTATGCCCATCCAGGGGAATGGCTCGGGCGCTGGGCAGATACACCCAGAACAGGGCACCAATCTATCGCTGGGCACACTCACTCACACAAACACTCTATTTGGGGCAATATGGAGAATTCAATTGACTTGATCCATGTTTTTGGACTGCAGCACTTTAGGGTAGGAATACTAATATAAAAAATGTAAAAATTATTTATTTTTAAAAGGACTTAGTTATTCATTCATTATCTCCCGCTTTATCCTCTATTAGGGTCGCGGTGGGGTTCCCCATGCCCATCCAGGGGAGAACGTCTCGGGCGCTGGGCAGATAGACCCAGGACAGGGCGCCAATCCATCGCTGGGTACGACTTAGTTATTAATAGTAAAAATAAATGCAAATGAAATACAAATGATATCAACACTGTGACACTTTCTAAACTTTCTACTGTTCTACTTTCTACTGTTATAGTGTTTCTGTTCACATTTAGCTGTTTAACTGATAATATGAGAGGTCATCAATTAAAAAAAGTAGCATCCAACAAATGCTCACGATTGGTAAATGTTAGAATTGTCAGTCTGTTTATAGATTATTTTACAGAACATCCAAATTCAAAATATCATGAATCATCATTTTTTTTTTATTTGTCAAAGTCTCTGCGTAAAGACCAAGAGCAGAATCTGCTGTTGAGTGTGTGTGACCTTTAAGCCCTCAGTAATGGATAGTGTCCACCACAGATATTCAAGTTTCAGTTATTTAAGTAATCTGTGAATATGTGTACATTTAAACTCAGATTATAGTGTCCTGTTTATAGTGAGCGCGGCACGGTGGCTTAGTGGTTTAGCACGTTCGCCCGAAACTTTCTCCCCTGGATGGGCATGGGGAACCCCTCCGCGACCCTAATAGAGGATAAAGCGCAAGATTATGGATGGATGGATGTTTATAGTGAAACATTGACTGCCTTGCCTGAAGATCTTGGTTATGGTTCTCACAGAGAAGTTGAAGAAAACGCAAAATTGGTTTCATAATCAGGACTGAGGGACCCATCTCAGCTTCTACTTCCTGCTGCTCAGCTGCATTGTTGGCTTGAGCATTGGGCTGACCATATGAAGCCGCACCACTTGCATCATAAGCCGTTCCTAAATACAGAAAAACAATAATTTGACAACGTCTTCATAATGTTATCTGTGCTTCATATACTGTATATCCTGTGTGGGTTTGTCACCACACAGCAGTAGTTTGCATTTTACCTGGCTCTAGTTCTTTTTCATCTTTGGCCTTGTTGCTCATTTCACCCACGTTGACTGAAATAGTGCCTTTAATATCCATCTGTGCATCTTTCATACGATCATTTAAGACTTTGAAGAACTTTTCCGACTTGTTGTCGCCCATCATCAGCTTGTAGAAGGAGTTCTAAAATTCAGATATAAAAAAAGAAAAAGAAATATACACAATAAAACTAAGAGTATATGCACATCTCTTAGAGCTTAGCACCACAGCTAAAAAAATGAAATACAATGTTACAGATTTAAAAAACATGGCTTTTTTTATTTAATTCTTTTAAATAGCAACAGTGTGGAAAAGGAGCATGCAAAGCAAGTTCCATTATTTCATCATTTACTGGGTTTGTTTTGCAGGAACTATCAATCTGCAAAATGTGAAATACAAAACAAGGGCGGCACGGTGGCTTAGTTAACACGTTTGCCTTTCGAATCCCAATATGGGTGGAGTTTCTATGTTCTCCACGTGTCCGTGTGGGTTTCCTCCGGGTTCCCGGTTTCCTCCCACAGTCCAAAAACATGGATCAAGTCAATTGAATTCTCCAGATTGCCCCATAAAGAGTGTGTATGTGTGAGTGAGTGTGTGCCCAGCAATAGATTGGCGTTCTGTCCTGGGTGTATCTGCCCTGCGCCCGAGACGTTCTCCCCTGGATGGGCATGGGGAACCCCCCCACGACCCAAGTAGAGGATAAAGCGGAAGATACTGGATGGATGAATGAATGAAATGCAAAACAGGTCGTTTATAACATCCCAGACTGATCTTACATCTGTTATTTGAATTAAAAGGGTCAACATGTATTCATGCAGGGAAACAACTTCGACTGTTTACAGTTCTTCGTAAATGGACCGAAAAATCTGCTTAATTAAAATGGTTATCATTTGGAATGGGACATTCAGTAAGCTTTCATAGCTCTGACCATGACCGAAACTTATCTTCACCTCTCCCTCATACTCTCTGCCAAGTATCATGCTTCCTTGTTGTGCAAACCAAAATATATATAGACAAGGGTGTGGCCTTTGTAATTAAAGTTAATGGTCTACAATACTGAGTCACAAATAGGGTCTTAGTAATTGTAAAAACATGTAAATGGAACCTGTATTTCAGAGTTGCCTCCTTCAAGCAGGCAGATGGCAAACTGAATGCTTTCTTGAAAGATTTTTTCATTTTTAGTGCTGGTGATGATATCTGTGAAAAGTTTGGTGCCACCTTCTTTGTCTAAGCGACACTGCATTGCAGCCACAGCCGCCCAGTCTCTCTCTGCCTCTCCACCTATCACAAGTACACAGACACACACCAACAAACACAATGAAAACATGCTTTCGAAGTCCACACGGAGGTTTCAAGCAATGTATTCATGTCATGTGTTCAGTGAAGGACTGCTTTGGCATTTTGTACTATTCATAAAACATATAATCAATAACAGTTCCAGATTCAAGTGATATTTTAAATCATTTTAAATCCTGAGTTTTGGGCAAAGGAATTGGGGAAACATTTCTGAATTATTGAATACAACAGTTTTGTTTAGTCCCACTAACACAAATCACATTGATTATAGCTGTTATAGTTGCAATAGCTGTGGGTGCACTAGCTCTGTGGTTAGGGCGTTGGGCTATCAATCTGAAGGTTGGGGGTTCAAATCCCAGGTCCACTGAAGTTACCAATGTAGGTCTTTGAGCAAGACCCTTAACCCTCATTTCTCCAGGGATGTTGTGATTAACCCTGTGTTCACCTTGTAAGTCGCTTTGGATAAAAGCGTCCAATAAATGACCAAATGTAAGTGTAAATGCAAAAGAGGGACCAACGTAGAATGGGATGTCATTAAATCTCAAGTGTTATGTGTAGGTGTCCCATTAGTTTGTTCCATATCACATATTCTCCTTATGATTTATACTGACTTTGATTATACAGAAAAGCATTCCAATTTATCTCAAAATCATAACCGTAAAACAATTATATAATCTTTTTAATAAATTGAAATGTAAATTAACCACTTAAATAACATTTGTAACCACAACAAACCTGCTACTACAATTTCAGCCAGCTCAGTTTTGCCAGTCTTTTTGTTGTTGAAGAGGTAATTTTGCAGCAATACCTTTCTCAAGCCAGTACCCTTTAAAATACAAAAGAAGTAAAATAAGTATACATGGACCGTTGAATAACATGTGAAATAAAACTTTTGCACTTTAGCAAAACAAGCAACCTTCTCATCAAAGTCCATATTACGGATAAGCATCTCTTGAAGAGTTGTAAGGACTTTTATGCAAAGCTTCTCATCGGAGCTCATGAGTGACTTGGTGTGCTGAATTAATCTAGGTGACGGAAAAAATGGAATCATGCAAAAATCGAGTATGAAAGCTGTCCATATAATCTTATTTTTATTTTGAATAATTTTATAATCACTTGGAGATGAAGCCTCCGGATTCACAGCGATTGCGAGCATCGGAGCCCTCCAAAAACAGCAGCTCAGGCTGGTGTAGGACATCCACCAGAACAGACAGTTCAGCGTTAACCAGCGGCATTAACCGGTCCTCCAGAGTGTTGATGACATCCTGGTAAAACAAACATGCTGTGTGCTATTCTTGATAAAAACATGTGTAATGACACAGTGCAGTTCTATGCACACAAACACACACCTGCAGCTTCTCAATGATGTTCTTGTAGTCCCAGGGATTGTTTGGTGGAGATGGACGTGCTGCTCGGAGAGCGCTTTTAAAGTTTGCACTGGTTCGTGCCATGGAATTTAGAGAACTGTTGTTTAGCATCACGGTGACAAGAGCTTCAACTTCCACCGGCAGACAGATAGAACGATTTTTTGCTACACAAAGAATTAAGAAAGTTTATTCATAATGCATCTTTTTTTTAATTCTATGTGTAAAGTTCCTAACAAAAACTCATTAACTTTTTTTTTTTAACAATTTTGCTTACAGTATCAGTCAAATTTTTGACACATTTCCAATTATTGTCTATGTTATCAGTTCCACTTGTTTCATCTGTTTGTGGACAACAGTACATACTGTGTTAGTCCCCTCTTCACTCTGTTCTAATGATCAGGACCCCAATTGTAGCACCACAGAGCAGGGATTATTTGGTTGGTGCATTATTCCTATCCCAGCAGTGTCACTGAGGTGGAAAAATAAAACTACAGCAGCACTGCTGCACTAAAACCCCCTCACTGCATCAGTGTCACTGCAGAACTGACTATAAACAATCCACCACCCAAATGATACCTGTTCTGTGATGGTCTTGACCGATGACCAATAGAGAACAGAGAACCAACCACAGGGAACAAACAAAAGAAGAAAACAGATGGACTACAGTCTGTAATTGTAAAACTAAAGTCCATCGTTATGAAGGAGAAAATAGACAATGAAGCAAGAAGGCAGCGTGTCAAAACTTTTCACTGCTCTGGTATAAGTAATATAAATAATATGTTACCAGTTCTACTGTCTTATAGTATGTCTGTGTATATACAGAAAAATTCCCGTACCTGTCAGGGACAAAGTTCGGATGCAGCTCTCCACCAGAGCTTTCTGCTGCTGCTGCAGCCAGGGCGAGTCGAGCAGACGCATACTCGACTGAAGCAACTTTGTCACCATGTCATGATGAGACTGAAATGCACAAATAAGGAAAAAGACATAGACACTGACATCACTTCATTTAAATGACCAAAAAAAACTTTTATGCCCTGGACACAATGGCACAGTGCTTATGCCTCACAGCATACAGGTTACCAAGTTAAATATACAGGCAAGATTAAACAATAGTCTGCATGTTCTAAAACTACTAAATTAACCATCCATCCATTATTTTCCACTTTATCCTCTACTAGGGTCGCGGGGGGGGGGGTTCCCCATGCCCATCCAGGGGAGAACTTTTCGGGCTCTGGGCAGATACACCCAGGACAGGGTGCCAATTTATCGCTGGGCACACACACACACACAAACACACTCTATATGGGGCAATTTGGAGAATTCAATTGACATTGATCCATGTTTTTTTGGGAGAACATGGAAACTCCACCCAGATTGGGATTCGAACCAGGATTCCCTAGTGCTGAGAGGAGAACGTTCTAACCACTAAGCCACCATGCCGCTCACTACTAAATTATATTAAATTAAAAGTAACTCACCTGTAGGGAGGTGCTGTTTTCGGAGAAAGGGGAGCTGAAGAAGGCATTTATAGTATCCAGTACAACGAGGATAACATACTTCTCTAGCACAGGATCCTGAATCCTCTTTTCACGGTTACTGCAGACCTGCAAACAAACAGCAGCATCACCCACATTAAAAATAACAGCCTTACACTAATCACTAATATTATAAAACAGGTAGTTCCAGGCCTTAATTCTGATTGGCTGAGCTATTTGTCAAGCCATAACAATAATAATAATATTGACAATACTTTACATCTTTGTGTATGTATGCATAATACACAATACATTATTTAAAATGATGTTAAACTAATGAAAATCCAAATTAATGTAAAGAGCCAAACAAATTTAACGTCACTGATATTCAAGAGCATCATTCATTAGACATACAGTGGAGCAAATAAGTATTTGATCCCCCACTGACTTTAAAAGTTTTAATACAAAAAAAACAAATGAAACGTCTCATAATTTTATGCCAGTTTTATTTTAACAGTGCCACATACAATATCAAAAGAAAAATGGAGAAAATGACATGAAATGAGAAATATAAAATAATTTGCACTTCATTGAGGGAAATAATTATTTGATCCCCTAGTAAAACCATGACTAATGTTGGCTCCCACAGACCACTGACACACCCTAATCACAGTGAAGTCATTACCTGAATGAGAGACACCTGTCCCAAATTATCACCTGTATAAAAGTCCACCTGGCAACAGTCTCAGTGACACTCCAACATCTCCACGAAGGGCAAGAGTAAAGAGCAGTCTAAAGATGTCAGGGACAAAATTGTTGACCTACACAAGGCTGGAATGGGCTACAAAGTCATAAGTAAAAAGCTGGATGAGAAGGTGACAACTGTTGGTGCAATTATTTGGAAGTGAAAGAAGTACAACATTACTGTCAATCGACCCAGGCCTGGAGCTCCATGCAAGATATCACCTCGTGGAGTCTCATTGATCATGGGAAAGGTTAAAAATCAGCCAAGAACTACACGTGAGGAGCTGAGTAATGATCTCAAGGCAGCTGGGACCACAGTCTCCAAAAAAAAACATTGGTAATACACTGAGACGTAATGGTTTAAAATCATGCAGTGCACGACAGGTTCCTCTGCTCAAGGAGGCTCACGTCCAGACCCGCCTCAAGTTTGCCAATGAACATATTAATGACTCCGAGAGAGACTGGGAGAAGGTGCTGTGGTCAGATGAGACCAAAATTGAGCTCTTTGGCCTTAACTCAACTTGACGTGTTTGGAGGAAGAAAAATACAGAATATGACCCTAAGAATACCATCCCCACTGTCAAGCATGGTGGTGGAAGTATTATGTTTTGGGGGTGTTTTTCTTCTAAGGGCACAGGCCAACTTCACCGAATTGACGGGAAGATGAACGGGACCATGTATCGCAAAATCCTGGGTGACAACCTCCTTGCCTCTTCCAGGGCACTGAAAATGGGTCGTGGATGGGTCTTTCAGCACGACAACGACCCAAAACATACAGCCAAGGAAGCAAAGGAGTGGCTCCATAAGATGCATATCAAGGTCATGGAATGGCCTAGCCAGTCTCCTGACCTTAATCCCATCGAAAATCTACGGAGAGAGCTGAAGTTTCACGTTTCCAAATGCATGCTTATAAACCTTAAAGATTTGGAGGTGATTTGCAGACAGGAGTGGGCCAAAATTACTCCTGAAGTGTGTGCAAACCTTATAAAAAATTATAAGAAACGTCTGACTGCTGTGCTTGCCAACAAGGGTTTTGCCACCAAGTATTAAATGATGTTTTACTAGGGGATCAAATACTTATTTCTCTCAATGAAATGCAAATTATTTTTTAGTTCTCATTTCATGTAATTTTCTCCATTTTTCTTTTAATATTCTGTGTGTCACTGTTAAAATAAAGCTGGCATAAAATTATGAGACGTTTCATTTGTTTTTTTGTATTAAAACTTTTAAAGTCAGTGGGGGATCAAATACTTATTTCCTCCACTGTATACACAGATGCCATTTTTATGATATATTTTTGCTTTGAAAAACAAAGTACTGTATACCATGCCATTAATAACTTCAGTCAAAAAATATTACTCAAACTAAAACAAAAATAAATGTTAAGGAGACAAAAAGGGACTATTCCTCACCCTGGCCATATCTACAAGAAAGTTATCAAACAAGTTCCAGATGTGATTGCTGGTATATATCTCCTTCATCTCCACCTCTGTGTCCACGTAACAATGGTTTACAAAGTTCACATAAGCAATTTTCACCTAAAAAACAAAAAAAAGGTAGTGATTTTCCACAACAGGACACCCTACAAAGTAAGTCATATTATTGTTTATAAGCAGTGCTAGGAGGCGCAGTCTAAAGGAACATGCATTCTGAAGTAAGAGTGGCATGTGTCCTCCGCTTTCTATGCACTGTTTTCCTTACATTTGCTTATACTATAAATTAAAAATACCATACCCATCCATTATCTTCCACTTTATCCTATATTAGGGACGCGGGTGGGTTCCCCATGCCCATCCAGGGGAGAACGTTTTGGGTGCTGGGCAGATACACCAGGACAGGGCGCCAATCCATCGCTGGGCACACTCACTCACTCACACAAACACACTCTATATGGGGCAATTTGGAGAACTCAATTGACCTTGATCCATGTTTTTGGACTGTGGGAGGAAACCGGAGAACCCAGAGGAAACTCACGCAGACACGGGGAGAACATGGAAACTCCACCCAGATCCCTAAATACCATACCATTACAGTAAAACCTAGAAAAATGAATATGTTGTCAATTTTATAATGAACAGCCAAGAACTAGGCATCATGATGTATTGTGAGCTTGTCGTTATTGCAAAGTAGTTACATTACTTTGCTACATTTACTTTTGCATTAACATAAACCATCAACATGTTGTAATTAAAAACCTTTATAAATTAACTGGAATATGGACAGAAATTTACTGGATAACTAGAACAATAGAATTATTTGCCATTTCATAAAGAAAAGCAACAATGCTGCTACCTCTGTGATGCAGTCCTCATGTGTGACAACTCTAACCACATCCTCCAAAGGCAGCATTGAGGTGCATTTGATCTCTGTGTACACATTTTTACCCTCTGCACACGCTGCCAGAAGTTCGACTAAGGAAATATGGTAGCGAAGAGGACTGTTCTCCTGAACTCCCTCCCTGGACTCAATCATGAGTTCCAGCATCTTGCCGAAGGACTCTTTATCATTGTAGAATACCACCACATCGTCGACAGAACTTGTTAGCTGCAATATTAAGGATGGATTAGTATTAGAACCCAGATTAGGATTCGAGGCGAACGTGCTAACCTCTAAGCCAGTGTACCGTCGACACATAAAATATAAATATGATATATAAATATATTAAATATATTAATTAATAGCATAAAATACCACCAAATTACTTTTTTTTAGCACAGTAGGATAAAGAAGATGATATAAGATTTTTCATTTTTTTTAAATGTAATCATCGCATTATAGCAAAATTATTTCCACATATCCACACAGTTTAATAATTAATTAACTGTTACACAGTATTTGATTAAAAAAAATAGCTGCACAGCCAACAGCTCCAAGATTTAGCACCTGAAATTAAATTAGCTGCAATATTATGGATAGATTAGGATTAGAACCCAGGTTAGGATTCAAACCTGATTTCCCAGCACAGAGAGGCGAACGTGCTCACCTCTAAGCCACTGTGCCATCAACACAGAAAATATAAATATAATATACAGTATAATTATATTATATTAATAGTATAAATTAATTATATTAATTAATAGCATAAAATACCACTAATTACTTTTTATTTTAGCACAGTGGGATAAGAAGATGAGATAAGATTTTTTATTTTTTCTAAACGTCATCATCGCATTATAGCAAACCCATCTCCATATATACACACAGTTTAATAATTCATTAACAGTTTAGCACCCGAAAATCTCCAAGATTTAGGACCCGAAATTAAATTTTAAAATTTAAAAATTCGATATCTCTGGGTGAAATTTGTCTGGGCATACCTCTGTCATGATCATATCCTGACATTTCTTAACATATTTCCCCTCAGCCTTAATGATGGTGTGCAGGAAATACAGATATTGTACGTGTCGGCCATGAGTGGACAGGCAGTTCATGATGTGTTGCATGACATTATCTCCAATCTCGGAACACAGCTGGTAATTATTACTGAAGATGTGTGTCACCGTCTCTGCTTCCATGACCTGAGACAAGAGAGTGAATGAGGCACTGTGGTATTACCAGCAATATATTAGAACAAACACAGTTTTATACAAATCTTAAAGTTTTTAGGGGCCTTGAATCTGAACTCTTCATTTGCTAAATGGTTTATTTGTGTCATATTGGTGAATGGCAGCAGATTTTTTCTGATTATATAGACAGTATATAGCCCAAACATCTTCTCTCAATCATTCATTCATTCATTATCTTCCGCTTTATCCTATATTAGGGTCGCGGGGGGGTTCACCATGCCCAGCCAGGGGAGAATGTTTCGGGCTCTGGGTAGATACACCCAGGACAGTGCGCCAATCTATAGCTGGTCACACACTCACACACACAGACAGACACGCACACAAACACACTCTACATGGGGCAATTTGGAGAACTCAATTGACTTGATCCATGTTTTTGGACTGTGGGAGGAAACCGGAGAACCCGGAGGAAACCCATGCAGACACGGGGAGAACATGGAAACTCTACCCAGATGGGGATTTGAACCGGGAATCTCTAGTGCTGAGAGGCGAATGTGCTAACCACTAAACCACCGTGCCGCCCTTCACCCAATAATATATTACATTTAATATAATTTTTATTATATTTAAATAACCTTTATGAATATCTGCAAAGACAGTAAACACTGAACACTAAATATTGGACTTGAATGCATTAAACATGCACACTGCCTTCATAAATCAAGTTTAAACAGATTCAACCTTTAGATCTGGGCTGATTTTGCCCAAATTGTACAAAACTATGTGTTCGTCTGTAGATTTTTTGTTTGTTGTAAACTTGTTGGACCACCAGTATTATCCAGCTTCTATTTATCAACGGAAAATGATTACTTAATTGTCTTATATTATTAATTATTATCTTATTCTGTACAGCTAGCACGACACAACAAGACTCTCCTCACGCTGCTTAAACCACCAAAGAAAACAAACTCACGCAGACACGGGGAGAACATGGAAACTCCACCCAGATGGGGATTCAAGAACTCAATTGACTTGATCCATGTTTTTGGACTGTGGGAGGAAACCGGAGAACCCGGAGGAAACCCATGCAGACACGGGGAGAACATGGAAACTCTACCCAGATGGGGATTTGAACCGGCAATCCCTAGTGCTGAGAGGCGAATGTGCTAACCACTAAACCACCGTGCCGGCCCTTCTCTCAATCATACATATGTGGTTGTACATTATATACTACATTACATTTAGTATAATCCAGTTCAAAAATCAACTACACTACTGCCCTTACCCCTGGAATGAGAAAGAGATTCAGATGTTTGTGGAGGAGCGCCTGGTTTTCCTGATTTCCAGTGCAGAACTTTTGCAGAAAAAGGTGGGTGTACTTAATAATCTCCTGCATTTTCTTGTCAGTCTGTTAAAAGAAAAGAAAGTCTAGTTACAACAAAAACTGTACAGTAGTTGTTAGATATAAGCATCTGGTACTGCTACAAAGTCATTAAAAATAGTTAAAATATCCCTGCAAGCATCAGTAATATGTTTTATGTATGTTATAATATGTTATAATAATTTTTACTTTAAGATGCCTATCCCAAACCTGGGATCAAAAGGTATTCGCAATCATTTGGTCACACATTTATTTCAAATGATGAAATGAAATAACAATAAATGATTAAATTAACATGGAAATACACACAATAACCAATTCATGTACATACATACCCGATCATAGGAAACCTGCAGCAAGTCCAGCATTACTTTATGTGCACCCATGTTTTTTAGAAGCCTTTGCTGTTTCTTAAACACCCCAGAGCTGCACATTTTATTTAATCGCTCCAGAATCTGGTCAAAAACAAAACAAGTGTTGTTTTTTTAATAGCATTTACATGATATAAACAGTTCTCCTGTGTAGTTTGATCAATTATCTAACCTCTTTAACTTTCTGGTATGTTTCATTGCTCTTCTCGAGTTTTTCTTTTGAGGGGGGAGGATCAGCTTCTGGAGGAGGCTAGTAAAAAAAAAAAAGTGTCACAAATTCTAATATTTTAAACAGTTACATGATTTGTAATATACTACATATTAACATACTTAAACCTCCCACTGTTGAATATCTGTCAGTGGCAAAAGTATGTGAATGTTTTGAAGGTGAAATTAGCGGAAGTTCTTTTCAATCAATGGAATGACAGTCAATCAATCAATAAAACAGGACATCCACGCTCATCTGATTGTGATCAGATAGATTGGAAGCACATGACTGTAACTTCAATGTTACTTATTTTAATTGACTTACAGGAATCCCAACTATATGGTTGGGGTCAGAGCACATGGTTGGCCACAGCATCCCTGGAGCAATGAGGGTTAAGGGTCTTGCTTAATGACCCACACTAGTAACTTCAGTAGACCTGTATTTACTGTATGTTGCTATTTATTAAGGTTTACATACTGTTGCCAAAAGGTGCATTATATACAGTATGAACTAATATAACCTACTCATGCATTTAGCAAAGTTGGCTATGATAATAGTATTACGTTTTGGCTAAGTTCAAATCAAACCAACACACGCATACATGCCCTTTTCAAGATGCAAGCATTTACTGTAAGGATGGACACAGGTTGTTTAAATAAAAGCGAACCATCATGATAAACCATCATGATAAATGCAAATCTGGTCTGACAATAAGCCCCGTTTTCTCAGCAATCCAATAAAACTATACATAGCAAACAGAATAAGAAGTGTAACTGCAAATGTTTTCCAACTGTCGCTTAATGAATGTGTCATTTTTTGTTTTTAATTGCATAATATGAAGTCTAAATACTCACCTTTTCTTTTTCTTTATCTCCTTTACTCCCCTTATCCTTAAAAATAGTTTTAATAATAATATATTGTTAATGTTTAATTGTCTTAAACATTTTGTTGTAGTTGATATACACACACACATATATACATACATGTACAGTATATAAAATACTCACCTTTTCCTTTTCTCCTTTCTCTGACTTTTCCCCTTTATCCTTTTTGTCTCCCTTATCTTTCTTATCCTTTTTGTCTTTCTTCTTGTCTGGGGTTTTCTTGACCACCCAGAGCTCTGACTTCTCCACTATAGTACGTAGATGATCCAGGTCAGCTTTGATCAGCTTGTAATTTTCCACATCCTGCTCAGAAATCAGGAGTTGAACCTGGAAAAAAAGTTAGTAAAATATAAGGATTAGAAACAAAGCCCAGAAAAAGAATAATACAGACTTAATGTCATGTGCCCATCAAGTTCCATCCTGTGTATTATACATGTATGAAGAGCATTGGAATGCCAGAGCACATTTAATAACAACACCTTTAATAACATTAAATCAACTATTCTAGTTCATCATAAACTGCAGTGCAGTCCATTTTATTGGATAAATGTCATTACCATGTACCCTGTAGTGCTGCTGGATTTAACTCTATAGTGTTATTGTATTGCATAATGTCAAGGATGTATATTTTAAAATGCAAGTGCATAATTCATGCAGTAGTCAAAGATTAAAGCCATGTCACTACACTGGCAAGTACATTTATTTAGATTTATCTACAAAACAATGTAAAAAAAAAAAAAAATCGAGGTCAAATGCTGCATGTGTCACATCGAATAGGGGCACATCTTGCAGGCTTGATTTGAGGCTCTACTTCCTTTTCACAGTTCTTTTAGTACTTGCAAAGTGTAGTGTGCATTTAAAGTGCACTGCCAGAAGTTCACAAACTGAGAAGTATTTTAAAATGATTTGTATGAACTCATCAGACTTTCTTGGAAACATGCACTTTATAATGCTATTAAACTACCAAGAAAGCTGTGTCTGTTGCTCGAATATGCACAAATGTTAACATTAAATAAATCCTAAATGATTATATATGATCCTAAAATCAGACTGGGACAATGTTTTAATTATTTAGTCATATGATGACACATACAAAATCAAACAAAGCAGAGCAACATTTGTACTAATGCGGGTTAGTTTAACACAACTGTTTTGAGGGATTTACCTGTTTGAAAGTATGCAGAACCTCTTGTCTTTGACTGAAGTGTTTAAAGAGGAGATGCAATGCACCTGACACTAATGGAGGGTAGTCATGCATGATGAGATGAATTAACACACGCAGAAACATCCGTCCTCCTTCATCATCCACCTCCAAAATGCTGTTCGCTTTCCTAATGACACAGAAATTCAAGCATGCTCACAAAAGACATGCATCACACCTGTGTAACAAACTAAAAACAAACAAGTCACATCATACCCAACTCCAAACATGGCTTCAGATTGCTCTCCAATGAACTGCAGATTGATGGCTAAAAAAAAAAAAAAAAAAGATTTTTCAGCTGTAACAACTGTACTACCTTAAATAAATAAATGAAACACAAGTAGTTACGGTCCTTAAATCTGATTGGCTAAGCTATATGTCCAGCTGTGACATTAGCAACAATAATACATAATAATTACATGACATACAATACATTATTTTAAATAATCTACTATTAAATAATATGGAAAAGCGGCACGGTGGCTTAGTGGTTAGCACGTTCGCCTCTCAGCACTAGGGATTCCCGGTTCGAATCCCCATCTGGGTGGAGTTTCCATGTTCTCCCTGTGTCTGCGTGGATTTCCTCCGGGTTCTCCAGTTTCCTCCCACAGTCCAAAAACATGGATCATGTCAATTGAGTTCTCCAATTTGCCCCCTATAGGGTGTGTCTGTGTGTGTGTGAGTGTGTGCCCAGTGATAGATTGGTGCCCTGTCCTGGGTGTATCTGCCCAGCGCCCGAGACGTTCTCCCCTGGATGGGTATGGGGAACCCCACCGCGACCCTAATAGAGGATAAAGCGGAAGATAATGAATGAATGAATAAATAATATGGAGATATAGATTAATATAAACAGAAAGCCAAATTCCAAAGAGCATTAAACCTGTTGCGGCTGTTCATGAATTGTGTTCAGTAACATGGCCACGAAATAGCATTTTTAATTGTCAGAGGGGTATCCTCAACAATCAAATAAAATTTTTAAATAAAAAAAATAATAAAAATAGATTATATTGTGGAAGACGAGGGAGGCACGATGGTTTAGTGGTTAGCACATTTGCCTCTCAGCACTAGGGATTCCCGGTTCAAAGCCCAATCTGGGTGGTGTTTCCATGTACTCCCCGTGTCCGCGTGGGTTTCCTCCGGGTTCTTCGGTTTCCTCCCACAGTCCAAAAACATGGCCCCATATAGAGTGTGATTGTGAGTGTGTCTGTGTGAGTGAGTGTGTGCCCAGCGATTGATTGGCACCCTGTCCTGGGTGTATCTGCCCAGCGCCTGAAACATTCTCCGACTGATGGCCATGGGGAAACCCCCACCCCCGCAATCCACAGAATGAATGAATGAAGAATGAATGAATGAATGAATGAATGAATGAATGAATATTGTGGAAGACCAGTTCATTAACGATTTTAGTTTTAATAAACACATTTATGAATCAAACCTTGTTTTTTTTATAATAGTGTGTTTGTAACCGTTTCATAAATCAATATGTTCATGTATTGACCTGTATTCTCTACGGATGAAGTAGCATCTGCATCTGCCATTGGATACACCTCCACAAACTCCTTCTTAAAGACTGAGAGCAGGAAAGAGAGCCGATAATCCAGTCGCACATTCAGAATGAACTGCACATCAATAAAAAACAGTTAGCAATATATAAACATACGAGATTAGATTAGACAATCTTACAGAATGTTGGGTATAAATTCACACCTGTAGAATCTCGAGGATCTTAAGTTTTGTGTCCATAACCATGATGTCCTGGTTGTCAATACTGTCCTTAGAGCGTACTGGTCCATCCAGTAGACCACGACCATTCTTTCTGTTCAGGACCATGGTCGACATTATTTGGCCCATTCCATGAATGGAGCGCCTTATGTTCTTTGCTAAAAAAAAAAAAAGTTTATTTTTATTAATTATTGCAATTTACAAAACACAAAAAAAACAGATTTAATATCTTTCAAGCCACTGAAAATATTTTATATATGAATATCTAAACATTTCTGAGCAGGCTTTTTACAAATATTTATTTTTTATTGGTGACTGTTGGATTTTTTGCCCTTTCATCTAGAAAAGCATTTGTGAGGTCAGACACTGATGTTGAGTGAGAGAGCCTGATTCACAATCTAGTCTATACTAAAGGTCCTTAATGAGGTTTAGGTCAGGAATCATTCACAGTAAACTCATCCAACCATAGCTTTATGGACATTTCCTTGTGCAGTCCTCCTGAAACAGAACAGGGCATCCCCTAAACTGTTACAACAAAGATGGAAGCATAAATATACACCTGTGGCAACCCTTACTGGCTGGTCAGAGCATTAAATAATTAAATTAAAGAAAAATAAAAAATAAAAATAAATAAAAAGTGGGAGGGGTGCAGCATCAAATAACAATCAGGTTTGATTTTACAGTATAGTTGGTTTCTTCATAACTACTGACTTGTGATGTTCTCATTTGTAAGTCGCTTTGGATAAAAGCATCTGCTAAATGACTAAATGTATATAAATGTAAGTAACATTGAGCGGATGAAAGAATAATAATTAATAGTTTACATAACAAAAAGGAAATTACCAAATAAACATGGAAAACAAATAAGAAAAAATAGGAAAATGTACACTAAAAGCAAAAAGGCAGTTTAATGATACTCTAAAACAGGCAAAAGGGACTCAGCATTGAAATGGCAAAAGTTTTAGTGTATTCATCCCACTATATAATTCTAAAGTCTAAAATAAAACTTCTCTTAACTATTACAGTCCAATAGACAACTGGGTAAAGTTTAAAAAAAGGATGTAAACTGGCTTTGCTGGTGTACAGTATAAGTACTTACCAGACCCATCATCATTAATTGTAGGATTGGTTAATGAAGGGTTAGGAATGCAATCAATGATGCCCAGGAGTGTGCGTGTAAGCCTTAACAGCTCAAAGAAACTGTAGAACCCAAAGTAAATCAAATGTCGAGCAAGGCTCACCACCTGAGAACATGAAGAAAATTTGTATTTAAGAAATGTAAATAAATATGGCATAATTATGCAACATATAAGCATATTATCATTGGTGCTGAAACCTATGCTTGTTAACTGGTGGGTCATGACTGGTGCCATCATAACTACATGATATAATTAATATAACATAATAACCACGGGCAGGACAGTGGCTTAGTGGTTAGCACGTTTGCTGGTTCCCGGTTCGAATCCCAATTTGGGTGGAGTTTCCATGTTCTCCCCGTGTCCGCGTGGGTTTCCTCCGGGTTCTTTGGTTTCTTCCCACAGTCCAAAAACATGGATGAAGGTCAATTCAATTATCCAAATTGCCGCATATAGAGTGTGTTTGTGTGTCAGGAGTTGTTAAACCCCTCAGGTCAACAGGCTTGCTGAGCACTCCACCAGCATGCCTGTTTTGGAGGGGTTTTCTTACTGTTGCAACATTGCTAACCTTTACTTTTTAATGAAGGCATCATCAGTAAGAGTAAAAGGACAGAAGCTAAAGTGTGGCTTTGGATCGTATAATGACCAAACAAAAAGAAAATTTAGACCCTTTCTAAGCTTAAGAAATAAAAGCCATAAACATTTTGTCAGTTATAAACAGGGCACTTAATTTATGTAAAAAGATAAATTGACATAATTTTATTGAATTACTATATCAGAATATGTGCAGTTAATCAGAACATAAAAATAACGTACTTTTGGTTTAAGATCATCAAAATTTAAACTAACTGTATTTAAATAACTTCCTTGTCCTTAATTCTATGTCAAGGAAAATCAGTGTAATGAAGAAAGCATTTAAGGTAAATGGTTCATTGTGGCGGGTGGCACGGTTATTTAGTGGTTACTACATTCTTATCTCAGCACTAGGGATTGGGATTCCCGGTTTGAATCCCCATCTGGGTGGTTTCAATGTTCTCCCTGTGTCCGCGTGGGTTTCCTCCGGGTTCTCCGGTTTCCTCCCACAGTCCAAAAACATGGATCAAGATCAATTGAGTTCTCCAAATTGCCCCATATAGAGTGTGTATGTGTGAGTGAGTGTGTGCCCAGCAATAGATTGGCGCCCTGTCCTGGGTGTATCTGCCCAGCACCTGAAACATTATCCCCTGGATGGGCATAGGGAACCCCCCCGCAACCCTAATAGAGGATAAAGTGGAAGATGATGGGTGGATGGATGGTTCATTGTGGCTTTACCTCATAGGTTAATTTATTTTTCTCCCCATCAGCAAAAGGAAACTCATCATTCAGAACATTGTTGAGATAATCCTCCATAAAGGCCATTGTGTTGGCAAATTTGTTCTTCTTGTTGTCTCGCGAGTAGTCCATATGGGAATCATAACTAAAACAGAAAAGGTTCTTTGATTACATTCAATTAAACCGACTACAAAATGCCATCATCTGCTCAGATGTATTAAAATATTTATGAAAATATTATATCCTACACGAAAAGTTTAGTAGGTAGAACCATGAAAATATTTTTGATAAAGGGAGATGGTAACAGTCTACGTCACAGGGAGTTATTGCATTATGCATTACCCAGAGTTCATGAAGTTTCCTTAAATACAAATTACACAGAACAAAGTATTTTGATTAACCTGCATAAGATCTGCTTATAACATATAAAATGCTTGCTTATCAATGTTTAATGCAAACTTCTTTAACTTGTTAAGAATTCCCACTGAACCATAACAGAGCTGGCACAATGATCAATGTATGACCAGGATGTTTGATGTTATTTATTATTTAGATAGCAACTGCACTTTTAAAGCTTTTTTAGCTTTTAACAGCTGCAATTTGTCTAAAAGGCACAATGTTAGAAAGTTGTCTAAGGCATGTCTAAGGATGAGCCCCTCAGAATGCAACACTGGACCTGATAAAGTCTGCTTTTAATCAACTTTCTGTTTTATCCCAAAGTAACTAAACACAATAATGCAATACAAATAGGAATCATACTCTTTGATGCTGATGGAGGTTGGGATCTCAGTCCAGAGTCGGGCGTACTTGACAGGAGTCACAAGCTCCTGAGGATCCCGGTCGACATGAGCATGCAGCATCAGTCTGCAGAAGGAGGCTCGCAGATTATACGGAAGAGTCTCATCCATCATGCATAGAGAAATCAGCTCCACATCCAGATATTTCGAGATCTCATCGATAGCCAGATACTGACGGTCCGAGCACATCTGAGCGTATAACTTCAGCTGGTATCTACAAGGAAATGTGTTACAAATTTAATGTTTTGGCAATTTGTTGCCATAACTGTATTACTGACCAGAGGGTTGATTGTTTAAGGCCCAATTGATTATGTTATGACCTTACTAAATCACTATATAACCCTTAATTGTATATATGCAATTTTTATTTCATTTATACATTTACATTACATTTGGTCATTTATCCAAAGCGACTTACAAGGTGAGAACAACAACACAACATCCCTGGAGCAATCAGGGTTAAGGGTCTTGCTCAAGGACCCACATTGGTAACTTCAGGGGACCTGGGATTTGAATCGCCAATCTTCAGATTGATAGCCCAATGCCCTAAACACTGAGCTTCCACTCCCCAACTTATAACAGAAATAAATACCTGTAGTACGTCAGCACATTTTCATCATGAGCATTTCCCTGTCTTGCCTCTTGTGCCAGCGCCCGGATGCTTTTTTCATGAGTCTGATTGGCTTTATCAGCCCAGACCAGCCAGATCTCATCCTCCTCCACATAATCCTCCATTTCATTGAGGTGGGGTTGGGGTTCTTTCGGTGGCCGTCGTCTGCAGACGTGTGAAAATACTTGCATGTCACACATTTAACATAGCTATAACAGTTAAAAAACTACTTCCTGTTTTGTTGCCAATCAACTATAACCCAGGCTTTATTGTAGTACTTCATTCTGAGAGAATGTCATTTTTTTATATTTCTTTACACATAATCACCTATAGACATAAACATAAACATAGACATAAAATCCACCTTGTGCAACCTCAATCAAATGGACATAGTTTGGAAAGTAACCAACCAATGTACATGAAGTGTTTCTGATTAAAGAAGCAATGTGTAATTTGTAGTGGCATCTAGTTGTTAGACTTCAGATAAGATGAAATAAAATTAATACCATATTCCTTGAATATTCTTTTGGATCTGCTGAACTGCAGGCAGCTATATTAGTGTTGAACACTTTTAAAAACTTACTGTGTTTTGATGAGGATATCCTGGTTTTTGGGGTCCAGCACACACCTACAGATCAGTTCCTGCGTCACCGGAATGGCTACATGATTGGATACACACAGGTCTGAAAGGTAGTCCAGAAACCTAGTGCAGAATTAAATAATGTTCAATAACTGCATCCCACTCAGTCAAACTGCATAACTGCATCCCACTCAGTCAAACACTCATACAATTCATTTTGACTGCAGATATTTGAGATGCTAAAACAAGAAGCTTTAAATTACACTGACACCAAATAATTAATAATTATAAGACGAAAGTACAATCATGAAGAAAAGAAAAAAAAATTCAAATACCGTATTTTCCGGACCATAAGGCGCACCGTATTATAAGGCGCAGTCTGAATTACGGGGTCTATTTCTGTATTTGTCCCACGTATAAGGCGCACCGTACTATAAGGCGCAGTCTCAATTACGGACTCTATTTCTGTACGGTACTTATTCTGTACGGCAGCGTATTATAAGTAACTTGCAAAATGGTGATTTATAATTGAAGTTTATTCTACTACTTGACAAAACACACATTATTTTAATCACTCTTCTCCCACAAATCCATCAAAGTCCTCATCTTCTGTGTCTGAATTAAAAAGGTGTTTCACTATCGAGCACTCCGGTGTTCCCTCTCATCGATGTCTGAGTCCGTCTCGTCACCAGGCGGCTGTTCGGCGATGATGCTGGCTTTCGTGAAAGCTCGGACAGTTACAGCAGAAGCCTCAGCCCAGGCATCCACAATCCATTCACAGACGGTGTCGTAACTCACCCACCGCTCCCTCCCGAGTTTTAGTAAACGTGTGTTCACCGTCTATCATCCACTCTCCCACGCCGTCCGCAACTTTACTTTGAACGCCCTGTTTATGCCAATGTCCAGCTGTTGGAGTTCTTTATTTAATCCTCCCGGAATGACGGCAAGCTCCAAATTAATTTTCTTCACTCTGCTTTTCACGAAACCACCCAGTCGCACAACAATATTTTTATAGATTTTGGAACTCAGTACACGTATAAGGCGCACCGGATTATAAGTCGCACGTCCGATTTCTGGGAACATTTTAGGCTTTTAGGTGCGCCTTATAGTCCGGAAAATACGGTATATTTTAAATATTTTTTTATTTAGACAAAATAAAAATGAACAAAATAAAATAATATTTTATATGTTAATAATAATATGTTTAAACAATACATCGTAACAAAATTTAAACAGTAAATTTTGGTACAAGAGTTTTCAAGAGAGTACTTGTTTGATTTTTACAAATTCCCTGGTTTAATGCTACTGCTTGGACTTGGCCCACTTTTCTTTTCTTGGTCATAATTATTATCTCCATTTGTCCTAGAATAAGTGCACCTACCTGGGCTCTCTGTTCCTGCGCACCAGGTTAACAAAAGTCTCCACCTCGGTTTTGGTGATGTGTTTTTCCAGCAGCTTTCGGTTGTGGTGCAGCAGGGCTGTGATTGTGTCCTCAGCCAGAATGTCATAACCAATCTGTGACTGCATCATGCCAAACTGTTTGGCGATATCCTCCTGAGGTTAGAAGAAACAAAAATTCAGTGCAATACAGCTTTTAAAATTCATTTACACAACATTCTTAAACAACTGATAAAACAACACATTTAACTGGTATGACTTTGTTTTTTTAATTACACACACACAGTGTCTAACCTCAAAGATGCTCTTATGGTCAAATAGGTAAACAAGCCCAGAGATACAATACTATATCTTGTAGAAAGTCTTTCTAAAAGCTTGCTATGGACCAATTTCAAAAAGAAAGTTACACAGGCAGCTGTAACCTCAATACTTTTGACCTTAAGGTATAGCATGGTTTCATTATCTATCCTTATCTGCTTGTTGCCAAAACTTGTTTTTAAATGTTTATAAATTGTATTTTAAAAGATTTAAGCTTTATTTTATTCATGTGGCTTCACCAGGAAAGTTATGAGATATCTGCAGCAAATATTAGATGAACAAAACCTGTTATGACCTGGTTCTTTCTGTAATCCTCCTGAGAGTGGCGCAGGATTCTGTAGCACAAACGCAGCATGTACTGATATGGTGTATTCTTCTGATCCGACAGCTCCTCCAGCTTTAAAAGTGGAGGTTCCCCATCTCTTTCTTTAAATGGAGTCTTAATGATGCCAAATATCTGAAATAACAATTAGAAAGTTCATGGTAGCAAGAAGATAGCAATGGCCTAAAACATTCTAAAATGGTCTAAAAATAAGCCCTCTAAAAACAGTGGGCCTTTGAAGTAATCATTATAGAGGTGTTTAAGTTTTAAACTTAGGCCGGTGAGAAAAAAGCTCTGAAAGAACAATGAACAACACGGACTCGTTTTTGGAGAGCAGAGAAAAATAAGCAGTGGATCCTGCAATCAAATTAAATTAAAAACTAAATAAATAGCAAGGAAGGCAATCAAAGAAGTAATAAAGCAAAACACCTGTTTAAGAATATGCTGTTCCCGCATGAGTTTTTGTCGCTCACGATTGGGTTTAAGCATCAACACATCTAGCACTACTTGCCCGGTGTTGGCCTGATCCACCACGAAGAACACAAGGTCCTCCAGCAGTTTTATTGCAAATCTGTGGGGCAAAGAATTACATTTAGACAGGTTAAGACCTTGAAGTTTAAATAAAGTACAATTTTAAAAGACTACGTATGTAACAAATAATTACGATATAAATACTATACAAATATTAACTAAAATATTTGCATATCACGGAAAGCACGGTGACTTAGTGATTATCACTTTTGCGTGTCCCATTCTGGATGGAGTTACCATGTTCTCCCCGTGTCCGTGTGGGTTTCTCGGGGTTCTCCGGCTTCCGAACATAGATTTAATGTAAATTGACGGCCCTAAATTGCCTCTGTACAGTCTGTGTGTGAGAATAAGTGTGTTCCCAGTAATGGCTTGGCGCCCTTTCCTGAGTGTATCTGCCCAGCACCTAAAAAGTGCTCACCTGGATAGCCAAGGAGAACGCCCCCCCCACAACAGATGATTAAACGGAAGATAATAAATGAATGAATTTGTACATCACAATAACACATAACAATGGATGATCACTGAGTTCTGCAACGTGATTTAACACTTCCTTCATGTCAAATAAATTTAAACATGACAAAAATTTGTAAATCTGCCTAAAATAATTGTCTTTGGATTTGACTTTAACACTGAAATAAAACAGAAATTGACTTAAAAAAAAAGGTCGTGTCCAGCCCTCTGATTCTCTACAGGCCAGTTTTCATTGATCCTGATCAATAAAGTTATGGAGCAACCTCTTACGAGGTAGATCACCAGGTCCAAAAGTAAAAAAAAAACCTGTGCAACAAAGATGCCTAATATTGTACAATGTAGAGGATTTAAAACCAATATGAGATTTAACTTAAAATAAAATTAATGAGAACTTTTTTAAAACACTACAGAAAAAGTTTGGCCTTTAATGTTTAATTATTAATTTAATAATTGTGTATTGTTGTTATTACTTTCGGTCAGTTGGATTAAGTAAGCCAGCCTTGAATTTATCCACCACTGTGCTCAACATAAGGCTAGCGTCGTTGGCAAAATCCAGATCACGAATCTCCATGCTGGGCACAGAGACTATTGCAAAAGCTTCTTTGTCTTCTTTAGTTGGACGAGTACCGAGCTATCAGCAAAAAGCAAAAAGCAGAGAGAGAGAGAAAGAGAGAGAGAGAGTAAGAGAAAGAGAGAGAGAGAGAGAGAGAGAGAGAGAGAGAGAGAGAGCAAAAGGAACAGAGAAACAAACACAAACTATGTGTTAATTAACATAAATTAATGTATTCATTAAAAAAAACATATACTCACTGGTCACTTACAAGACACCTACAGGCTACTTATGGCTGTGCATTTCTTGGTCAGGAGTTAAAAAATTACAGCCACACTGCTCAAACCAATGTAAAGCAAACTAACACACTTGCACTATGTCACTGAGGTGATGAGGATCTTGCTCTTTAGTGGTTTTGAGAGGTTACTGAGTATAAGAGCAAAACTACATAGTGCATTTATATGCTAATACAACTAATAAAAACAGCATAGAATTAAAAACTAGGTATACCTGATAAAGTGACCACAAGTCATGATAATACATCATCTAAATCTAATACAAGATATACAGAGGCTGTGATTGGTCTTACCATCAAGCGAATGGGTCTTTCCTCATCGATGTCAATGGGAACATTGGTGCCTTGGATCCATGTGTTTGTGCACAGGTGTCGGAAACGCACATATGAGTTTCTGAAAAGGAAACAAGCAATAAAACATAGAGGATACGGACATAAAAAAGGAACATAGCTAAAAGGAAATAATACCAAGATGCACTGGTATAGTTATAGATTGTTCACTGTTGTGTGTATGATATACAATGTAAGACACATTTTAAAGCAATATTTTCTGTTTTACTTTCTGTTATTGGTGCCCCACGGCCTTGTTTGATGTTTTTCCTGTATTAGCCCGTGTATGTCTGTCTTGGCAGCCCATACTGGCTTTTTAATAGTTTGTTTGTCAGTCTATTTAAAGGTACGACAATGTAACAGTGGTTTAAATAATCCACTACTCGCTAAACAATAGATATGGTGTTATAGATGTGTAAACATGTGACCAAACAATACTGTTGTCAATTCTGAATTACCGTGGCACAAATGAGTCAGTCTTCTGCAGTGTGGTGGGGTCCAGTTCAAAAAGCGAGGCAATATCATTGCCATGAGGCACTGGCACAAGTTTATACTTTATCCGTTCCCCCAGACTCCACTTACTGCGACTGCCATCCGGCTGAGAAACACAGCAAGAAAATCAGAGCAACACAAGTGAAAACCGAAACACAAACACAAACCATCTTCATTATGAATATAGTTACAACATACCGTCTGTATTTCAGCATTTTCTCCTTTGTACCCTGGGTTATCCTATTAAAACATTCAAAAGGAGCCATTAAAAAAGGAACTAACACTTTGTTAAAAAAACTTTGTTTGTGTCATGCATTACCTCTGCTGCAAGGTACTGGCCTGTGGCTAGATGTTTAAAACGGTACAGGCTGTTCCAGTGGCCAGCTCCTCCCCGACAAGGGTCGTGATGGACAACCTACCAAAAAACCAGGACAATTACATATTATTCATTCATCCATTATCTCCCACTTTATCCTCTATTAGAGTCGCGGGGGGTTCCCCATGCCCATCCAGGGGAGAACATCTCGGGCACTGGGCAGATAGACCCAGGACAGGGCGCCAATCCATTGCTGAACACACACTTACACACACAGACACACACTCTATATGGGGCAATTTGGAGTATTCAATTTACTTGATCCGGTTTTTTTTTTGGACTGTGGGAGGAAACCGGAGAACCCGGAGGAAACCCACACGGACACGGGGAGAACACGGAAACTCCACCCAGATTGGGATTCGAACCGGGAATCCCTAGTGCCGAGAGGCGAACGTGCTAACCACTAAGCCACCGTGCCGCCCGCAATTACATATTAAGACTGAAAATATTGCAACAAGTCATGTTTAAGTTAAGGTCAAGTAGTTTTTTTATATAGCACTTTTCACAATAGAACATTGTTACAAAGCAGCTTTACAGTGTTATGAAACTGAAACCCCTAAAGAGCAACAGTGAAGCAACAGTGGCAGGAAAAAAGTGTTTGTTGTTGTTATTTTAAGGAAGAAACATTAAGAGGACCAAGACTCAGTGGGGGACTCATCCTCCTTGAGCATTCGGGCAGCATCAACAGTGTAGGACACTAATGTACAGATTGTGTAGTGATCAGGTGTCCGTATTTAACAATTGAAAACTATATGCAAGTCCATTGAGGGCGTCAGGACTGCCAGTCCAATATATATATATATATATATATATATATATATATATATATATATATATATATATAAATCCAGGTTCCATTCACTAATTGTCGTAGCCACAGTGCTTCAGCAGAGCCATGGATGAAGAGCTGACGACACCTCAAAGAATTTGGCTATACCAGTCAGCTATATATTTGGCAAGAATATTACAAGAAAACATTTTAACTTAGCACTACCTTAAGCTTAAATCTTAAAGCTAACATCTTTTTTTCAAAAAAAATATCCCAGTACCTCCACTTCCCATAAAGCATTACTGCTGGTGGCTGAGGTAGCAGACTGTCGCAGAGTTGTGCGTAGAAAGACATGCAGCTTGGATTTGTAGTCATCACAGGTCAAGAACTTTTCCTGCTCAGCATGAAACAGGCGTACTACATCACCCTACAGCAGAAACAGAGAAACATTAAGCTGTTTTCTGAAATGTATGGAACGGATATTAATTGTATCATACACAATAGAATAAAATACAATGATGTCAAAATTCTTCAAAAAACCCACGTGGACACAGGGAGAACATGGAAACCCAGATAGAGAATCGAACTGGGAATCCCTAGTGCTGAGAGGCGAACATGCTAACCACTAAGCCACCGTGCCGCCCTTATGTAAAATCAATTATTGTTTTTAACTAATGTTTTTTTTTCTGAGACTTACATTACATTAGGTAATTTAGCAGACACTTTATCTAAAGTGACTAACAAGTGTACCAACTCAATGGTTGGGGTCAGACTACATGGTCATCCATGATACATCAGCCCTGGACTAATGAGGCTTAAGGGGCATACATTGGTAGCTTTCGTGAACTTGGCTTTTTTTTTACTGTAGGAATTAGATATCAATTTTACTAGGAAAAAACAAATGTGAACACTAATATATAATTCTTATTTATGTAAAATCATATTTTTCCAAAAGAAGCACTTGGTGCAGTGAGTTGTTGGTTCAGTGGTAAAATTTAAAGCAATGATGGCCGTGAGCTTAGAGACTTACTCCTTTAAGAACTTCATCTCTGTGATCGCTGAACATCATAAACAGGTTAATCTTCCAGCTGGTGTTACCATTCACAGCATTGATCTGTAGAGGGCAGAGGTTCGCATTCACAGGCCTGGGGTTAAGGTAGCTGATCTGACAGCTTTGAATCTACATTCAACATTTTAGTAAATTATATGATAATAATAGATAGCAATACCTCCTTGCAGCCAGGATGATCTGAAAGCTCATAGTCACTGGCATGAAGAGGCTGTCCAGCATTCACAGGGTTTAATACAACCTTGTCACCCACCACCACCTAACGATTCCAAATGAATAAAACAAGCTAATTATTCACTGTATGTAACTATAAAATAATTTTATAGTTGATGTACAACTAAATATATATACATAAATTGTCTTTTTTTTGCTGCCAAAATAGCTCTGACACTCTGGGCATGAACTCCAGTAGACCCCTAAATGTGTGCTGTAGTATCTTGGTATCGGGTGCCAAGTTGCAAGGTGAGGCCTTAGTGAATGAGTCTGGTTTGTCCAGTACATCCGACAGATTCTGGATTGGATTAAGATCAGCGGAATTTGGTCAACACTTTAGACTTGATGGTGTGCTGCTTAAATCACAAACCATTTTCGTTTTGTGGCAGGGAGAATTTTTCTGCTGAAATAGGCCACAACCATGATGGATACTGATATCACGAAAGGGTGAACATATTTGTGTATAGTTCAGATTAGACAATACACAACAGCTGCAGTCCAGTCAGATAGACATCACGGTATGGTCATTCAATTGCCAATTTATCCTACTTCTAACACATCAGCTTATTTAATAACAATATCACACACACTAACATGTGCTATGATGAGGAGATAATCAGTTTTATTCACTTCATCTGTGAACAGTTTTCATGTAATGCCTGGTTGGTGTATGCATATCATATAAATTGTATGCATGTATGTGTGTGTGTATATGTGTGTGTTGTATGTTAATAGTAGGGGTTGTTGCAATCACTTACACTGTCTCCATTAGCCCTGAGCTTCCAAAAGGGCTGGATAAAGAGCCAGGATCCTTCATTGCCTGTACCATCCAAAGTGACCCTCATAGCATTCTTCTCTAGCAGAGCTGGCAGACGCTTATTTGCTGTCAGGAACTTGTTGCTCTTCATGTGCAGGAGCTGATAACAAAGCCAATGTAAGCAGTAAAGCATTAATACATAAAACAGTATTAGCACATTAAATCAATGAATAAATGAATGAATAAACACAGTCTCCGAATGAGTAAGGCCGGATTTCTTCTTGTTTAAAAAGACATTATATTTAATGAGAAGGGTACAGGTTTAAAAAATATTGTTTAAGTATAATCTATAAGCTTATTATAATATGAAGAAGCACATTCACTCTTCTATGTGCGGAACACGGAAAAGATTATATGCTACCTTTTGAAAATAATATCCAACGGCGTTAAACCTTACATGCTTGAAAGTTTATTACACGATCAGCATTTTCTGTATTTCATTGTTAAATTGCCAATTTAAAAGAAGATCTATACAATCTACAGTATAACCCATTTGACCTTACTTTTGTAATAAAATGTTTTTTTTTTCAGAAATAGCTACTGTTTGGTGAAGTGTGTGTGTGTGTGTGTGTGTGTGTGTGTGTGTGTGTGTGTGGCTAGTATAGTAAAGCTATTTATGTAGGCGTCTTTACTCAGTTAACTCCAAACCTGTTTTACAGGCCATGAGGACAAAACCCATTTCCAAGTTGAACAAAACTAAAAGTAAAACTTAGGAAAAAGATCAGAATAACTGTTCTGCATGCCATAATAGTAAGATAAGATTAGTAAGCACACACTCCACTCAGTAGTATACTTACTACATTTCCAAAAGCCTCACGTGTAATCCATGCATAATCGATTTATTCTCATGTTAAATACTGGGAATATTCATTTTACCATATTGATTTAAGATTAACTGGTTTCTCTAAATTGCCCTATATTGCTTAAAACATTCTCACCCAGATTGGCATGGGATATATATATATATATATATATATATATATATATATATATATATATATATATATATATATATATATATCCCCTTACATATGGTACATATCCCTTTACCTATGGACACATCAACAATCCATTACAGACCATACACTATCAAACACATCCACACCTTGGGGCAATTTGCTATTTTTAGTCTTTCACACAGAAATTACCCAGGTCACCTTCCCTGGGAACCATTTTTAAGTGTTACTCACTAAACCACAATGGCATCATATTTAAATGAAATTTAAATGAAAACAAATCAAATACTTACATAAACAGCAGTTCATTTCACAAATATCACTGATTTTAATATTCATATGCCTTTAATTATTTTCATATTAACCCTAATGGCAAATTTCTTAAAGGGTTTTATGTAAAGAAAAGGAGCAGTATCAGTAATAAGGCCTGTTTCCTACATTGTGAATACAGCTGCTTCTGCTTTATCAGAAACAGTCTTCAGTACCACTGAGGAAATGTCTGTTGAACTCTTTTGTTGTATCTTACACAATGCTATACCTAACATTTTGGTTGAATAACTGTAAATACTGGTATAGCAGAAATCTAATTTAAATACACAGACTGGTTTAATATTACAAATAAGTAACAGAATATGAACTAACGCTCTTACCTGAATGACACTTCCATATTTAACCACATCACCATGGACTTTTTTGTTTTCTGCATCATTCTGCTTTTGTTCCAAGTTGGATGCATGCTACAAAATGACAATCAAACATTTAATATACACACAGCCACACCAAAATATTAAACAGATATAATGCACATGCTTTATAGTTCTGCAAATTACCTGCAGTTTCTGAAGAAGCACCAGATCTGCAATCTTGTCCTTCTCATGTTTTGCCTGTTTTGCTTTCCAATACTGCTTCTGTGCAGAATATCGGTTCATAGGATAGACCTTAAACAAGCAATCTGTAGAAAAACAGTTTTATTAGGAGACAAGGTTAAAACATTTTTTTTTCAAACCACTAATTTAATTGTTATACAACACAGGTTATAAAAATAATTTAAAAAAAAAGAGTTTCTTCTGAAGGGCGGCACGGTGGCTTAGTGGTTAGCACGTTCGCCTCTCAGCACTAGATATTCCCGGTTCGCATCCCAATCTAGGTGGAGTTTCCATGTTCTCCCCATGTCCAGGTGGGTTTCCTCCAGGTTTCCTCCCACAGTCCAAAAACATAGATCCAGGTCAATTGAATTCTCCAAATTGCCCCATATAGGTAGCCAACGATAGATTGGCACCCTGTCCAGGGTGTATTTTCCCCTGGATGGGCATGGGGACCCCCCCTCCCCCCAAGACCCTAGTAGAGGATAAAGCAGAAGATAATGGATGTATGGATGGATGTTTCTTCTGAAACAATAAAACCTAGAACATAACTACACTAGAAATATCAACAAATATTCTGCACATTATTAAAATCCCTTTTCTGGTAACAATTATTAACAATTATTACACTGTACTTGCTCTGGGGTCTGGGGTTTATTCAAATGATTTTCATGTTGCACAAAGTCTTTAAAACACATGTTGTATATATATGTATATGTTTGTGTAATGACCAGTGATTCAGCAATTAATTAAATGTATACATGAGATGTAAACATTTTTGGAGACATTTTTTGAACAAAAGTGACAGTATCCCAATATATTGTTTTGGCCAGAAGTGTATTGTGGTGTCAGCTTCATAATTGGACTGTCTGGGGTGGGGTTCTGTGCTGTTGATGTGCAGTGTCTTGTGCATGTTTTGTGTTCAGCCACAATTGTTGTGTTTAGTAGGATAATTTATGTGGTTACTTAGGTTGAGTGCACTAGATTGTCAGAGCTTAGACTGGAGATGAATCTTTCCAGCTGCCATTTGTTCTGCTTTCAAATATGCGTTTTCTTTTTTAAATTATGACTGTGAGCAACAGGACTTCTTACAACATGACTTCATTGCTACAAAGTATTAAAAGCACATTCCTATTAAAGCTAAAGAATCAAGATGAAACCAGGAGGTGTGTCCAAATACATATAGTATATTTTCAATATCAATCAATTAACAATGAAAATAATCCAAAATAACCAAGATTATGTAACAAACAATTATAATCTTCACATGGTTTCGGTTTTCAAAAAGATGCATTTCTTCCTGTGCACTACAGCCTCTCAAGTAAGGACATATATTCTGTGTCTGAGATTTTAACAAAATTTCTATTTCTTCAAAGTTTTATTGCAAAACTATTTGTAGAACTTAAAGATCTTTGAAAATAATATGTGGATTTTGTAGCTGATTTCAAAGTCAACTAGTTTCAAAGAAACCAAACCCCATGCAGCTCATCTTGAGTGTATGATACAGTAACATGAAATGTGGTTAAAGACACCATGTATGCTTTGGGTTGAGACCACTGGATCACTCTCACAGCATAAAGAAACCAACAGCAGAGGAAGTGCCACCTGTCTGACAGTACTATACTGATTAAGGCAGCAGTTTAAACATCATGATTTAACAAGCAACAATATGCATCATCAACCAAGGTGTTTTTGAAAGCGCTATTTAACAAACCTAAAAATTTTAAATACCTCGAAACTTCTTAGGTGGATTTTCCAAGTCTCCACCTGCTGGTTCCACCACCACACGATCATCCACCAATCTGCAGATGCAAAACAGAAAGATCACCTGACGGTAACTACAGAAAGCTTATGTAAATCACATGGACTAAACAACACCGAGATTCTAAGCCATCATACAGAACTAATGCCTCTGTGTCTCCGTTTTTTTTTTTTATTTAACACAGAGGTTATACATGATGTATTTATAACATGACCTGCCAAGCAATTTAAATATAAAAATGCTCTAAATTCTGCAGTTTAATAACATTAAGTGATCTTTTCGTAATGTCATTGATATTGCTTACTGTGCTTAAACACAGAGGATATGTCCTCCACATTTAGCCCATCTGCGCAGTGAAACATACATATACACCAACACACTGAGTGAAGTGAGCACACGTGCCCAGAGCATAGGGCAGCTTTATATACAACACCCGGGGAACATAAGGGGTTCAGCCATAGAATCGAACCAGGGACCATTAGGTTGAAGGTTGGTTCCTTAAACACAAGCCTAGGTCTGCCCCATAATAAAGTAAATAACAATACAAGTAAAGACCTGAAATATTGCAACCTGTTTGTTTGCATTTTAATCAAAAACATACACCTATTAAGAAATGATCAACCAGTTGATGCGGTTAATGGCAACATGATAATCAAGTGTATATTAGTTTGTTATTTATTTATTTGTAACCCACTACATACTTTTAATTTTTGAACTAGTATCAGTTTGTGGTTTTAATTTCTTTCTTTCAGCCAATGAGTTGACAAATTTAGTTCAAATTTGCTAAGATGAGTTTTGTTTAGCCCGTTTAGATTTTTAATACACTGGTTAAATTTCGATGAACTCACAAATGTATAAATGAATAAAGAAATTAATTTTAAAGGAACAGTGATGATAATCCCACCACATACAGAGTTGAAGTGTTTAATGAGTGTTCATCAGAATCAGCTTTATTGACTATGTAAACATAAGCACACTGAATTCATTAATTACAGCTCACATACAAATACTGCAGGTAATATGAAACAGGTTAAAGATAACATACAGCAAGCTGGCCAATACTACTAGATAAACCCAGACATAGCTGAGGGGTACACGTCCGACGAACATGTACCACTTCATTTCCCCAAAAACGTTTGTTCACCAGTGACTGTGCACCGCAGAAATACCAAGAACGTCCGAGCGAAATGACGAGGTCAATGGAAACAATTATGCAGACATAGCTGAGGGGTGTTAAAATATTCAAAATATAATAATAACCAGATCACTTGTCTACGTACTGAGTGTAATTAATAAATTGACACAAAATAATGACTTAAAATTTATTTGTTTAATTTACAAGTAATTTTACTTCAGAAAAAGCATAGCAACCAGAGCAATGGCGTGTTATACATTAATTAATTAATATAAAAAAAAATATTGCACTTCAACAGGCTCTACTTAAAGTCATGTCAATTTAAAATAGATTTTATGGCACCAATCGATGAGTTTCATTTTATGAACTAATTTGTATATTAAAAGCTGAGCTGAGCCACACACCACCCTGGTCAAGAAGTGACTGAGAAGTTGTTAGGTTGTGTTCCTATTCATTCGTTGGGTTGCTCGGAGAAGAAAAATTAGCCAGACTGTAAGCTCAAGAGTATAATTTGTGTGTTTAAAGTGTTTAAAACGTAAAAAAAACGTAAAAAGTGTTTGGAAAATCTACTCTGTTAAATCAGCATTTTTTTTAAGTGTGGGGCGCGCAGAGGCATGAAAGGGCAAATCCCTCTAATCCCCATCAGTAACATCACACAGACGGTTGCCTGCAGGACGTTGGACAATGTTAAATTGGTTCATTATTTTCAGTCTTGAGTGACAATGCAGTGTTTTTAAGTATAAATGCAAGTAAATGTAAAATAATATGTAGCTTAAAAAATACAGGATATAGAATTAGTTCATAAAGCATTTAAAAAATGGGATAAAAACTAATTCTGGCATCCAAGGCAATCTGTAAGCCAGTATTAACTAGGGAGGGGCTCAGAATTTATGCCTGGAAAGCAGAGTAATCAGCTGTTTTTTTTTCTAACAGCTAGTTTACAGTTGCCTGAGTAACAAGGCTGTGCCCTAAATCAACAAAGGCATTTCCCCTTAAGCACAGGATAAGACTGGAGTCAGAAAGAATGGGAAAGGTGCTGCACTGAAGCTGAATGTTCCTTTTTATTTACCAACATATCCCTTTTACTTCGAAAAACTACAGAACATGTTTTAAATACAAGTAAAGAGTAAGATTCACTTCAACTTTTAATTAAATACTATTTTTAGAAGCCAAGAATGGTATTAGAAGTATTTTTATTCAAATGTTAAATTGCTGCCAATAACTCAACAAAGTAACAAACTCACTTTATTACTATTATTACAATTACTAATAACTTGAAATATTTTTTTATTTTACAAAAAAATTACTACTAATTACTACTGGAATATGCATTTCTAAATATCAAAAAGTATGTTGAGTTTTAAAAGTCTACAGTTTATTAAAAATGAACTATTAGTAGTGTTTGTGTTAAGTGTATATTTTGTGTTGTTTCTCACAAAATTCTCACAAAATTTGCAGACCAAACTTAGACTCCATATACTTTATGCTTAGAAAATGTCATTTTTTTCTTTTCCTCTCATTATAAACCAGTGCTCAGTTACAAAGTTATGTTTAAAAGGAACAAATTGAATCGATTTTTGCTAATTTATCTTCCAGTGAATTTATGTTTTATTTATTTAATATACTACTGGCATCAAGCATAAACCAGTATTTACCCATAAGTATAATACATATTAGCTTATTTTGAAATGATGTATGCTGGGTAAGTTTCCAGTCTTAAACGGTGGACTGCTGGCTGCCAAACAATTTAGAAGTGATGGTGTTTGTGTTGGGTGTTTGTTCATCCTGATAAGTCCTTTATTAATTGAATTTGATTCAGAATTTTATTAATTTTATGAAGACACCACCTGCTTATCCAATCAACCAGATACAAGTCTAGGGTGTTGGGTTAGCAGTCCAAGGGTTGTAGGTTCAAATCCCAGGTCCACTGACATCACCAAGGCCCCTTAAACTCCAGAGATGCTGTAGGTAACCCTGTGTTCTGACTCCAACTATCAAGTTGGGAAACTTGTAAGTCCGCTAAATTACCGCTAAAGTTTTTTTTATTATTTAATATTTTAATATATCTCTGAAGCCTCACTGCAAATATCTAAGAAATACTGAGAGTCGAGACGTAGCATTACTTTCCTTTCGTTATTGATGAGTCATCTATGTAATGTAATCTGCAATAATGTGTTTTTTTTATACATGTTGTTTTATTTGTAGGATAGTATTAGTTGACTACAAAAACAAATAGAGCTATTAATGTTGCACCTCTTTGCCTAAAAAGCCTCACGCATCCCCTGTGATGTTTAGCACCATGTATAACCACGCCTGCAAGTTCAGTTTGCAGAGTCCTTCTTTCATTCACTTTATTACTATTATTACAATTACAAATAACTTAACTACTACAAATAACTTAATAACTAGCTAACTATTAGTAATGTTTGTGTTAGGTGCATATTACATACAAGATAGGTGATGTTTAAATATAAAATTCTCACAAAACTTGCAGACCCACTTGTCGACATACTTTGTGCTTAGAAAATTTTTTTTGCAAATTTATCTGCCACTGAATTTAGGTTTTACTTATTGTAAATATACATCAGGGATGATATATGTAACCCAGTGTTCTGACTCCAACCATCAAGTTGGGAAGCTTGTATGACTGCCAAATTACCTATGTTTTTTAACATAAATCCAAAACAGAGGACTCCCCCCACCTGTGATTTAGTTTCATTGGTTGTTTTATTAAAAACGGAATATTAGTAATGTTGTGTTAATTGCATAGTCTGTGTTGTTGAAATATAAAATTCTCACAAAACTTGCAAACTAACTTGTCACTGTACTTAGAAAATGTTTTTTATTATCAACCAGGGCTCAGTTACAAAGTTATGCTTAGTAGGAACATAATTTCTTAAGCTCCTATTAAGCACATCCCCTGTGATGTTTAGCACCATGTATAACCTTGTCTGCAATATCAGTTTGCAGAGTCCTTCTTTTAATCACTTTATAACTATTATTACAATTACTACTATCCTGACATATTATACATTTTACAAAAATTACTACTAACCCTCATGGATACGTATTGCTAAATATAAAACAGCATGTTGATTTTTAAATCTCTACAGTTGATCATTTTGTTGTTTTATTTAAAACTAACTATTAGTAAAGTTTGTGTTAAGTGCATATTTCGTGTTGTTTTAGTTGGGACGCTTGTATGACTGCCAAATGACCTAATGTTTTTTAACATAAATCCAAAACAGAGGACTCCCCTCTGCGACCCCCCCCCCCCATTTAGTTGAATTACTTGTTTTATTAAAAACTAACTATTAGTAGTGGTGGGCTGTACGGTGGGTTAGTGGTTAGCACGTTCGCCTCTCAGCACTAGGGATTCCCGGTTCGAATCCCAATCTGAGTGGAGTTTCCATGTTCTCCCCGTGTCCGCGTGGGTTTCCTCCCACAGTCCAAAAAACATGGATGAAGGTCACTTGAGTTCTCCAAATTACCCCATATAGACTGTGTGTGTATAGAGTGTGTGTGAGTAAGTGTGCCCATCAATAGATAGGTACCCTGTCCTGGATGTATCTGCCCAGCACCCGAAACGATCTCCCATGGATGGGCATGGGGAACCCCCCCACGACCCTAGTAGAGGATAACCGGAAGATAATGGATGGATATAAGTAGTGGTTGTATTAAGGGCATATTTTGTGTTGTTTAAATATAACATTCTCACAAAACTTGCAGACTAACTTGTGGACATACAATGTGCTTAGAAAATGTTTTTTCTTGTCCTCTTATTATCAAACCAGAGCTCAGTTACAAAGTTAGGCTTAGAAGGAACATAATTTCTAAAGCTATTATTAAGAGAACCCCCTGTGGTGTTTAGCACCCTGGGGGGCGCAGACTCACTCAACTGTAGTTGTCAGAGGCATTTAAATACGACCACACCTGCAATTTCAATCATATTTCCAACTTACACGACCAAATGTCTCTTTAAAACAGTAATGGTGAAAATAACGTCTTTAAGTTCAACTTATAAAGCAGTATGAAGAGTACACACGCCCAAACAAACGGCAGCATATGAGGTCGAAGCCACTCACCCCAAAGTGCTTATAAATCCATTCACGGTCCCCTCTGCGTACAGAGACACGATGTCTCCAATATGCAGGAAACTTGACATCGAATCGGACATTGTCTTAGTGTTGCACGGACGCTACATACAAACAGAGGAGCAGGACGAGGAGTGATGGAAAGTTGAAGTCGTTTTTAAACTTCTGAACCTTCACTGCACCTCCGCCGACTCAACGCTCTTCCTCATACACACTACGCGCATCCGCTGCACACGTCCGACGAACATGTACCACTTCATTTCCCCAAAAACGTTTGTTCACCAGTGACTGTGCACCGCAGAAATACCAAGAACGTCCGAGCGAAATGACGAGGTCAATGGAAACAAGTCAAGAGAGGAGTGAAGGCGCAAAACCCGGCGCCGTGAGCCACTGTCCCAACCAGGAAGCAAACGCGTGTCGAGTCAGAACACGCTTCAGCACGAGAGGTGGGAAAACGCCTGAGGCATGAAAATTAGATGCCGTTTTTCCAAACACTGATGTTAAAGTCGTGCACGATCATAAACGGAATGCTAATCTGCCCTTATAAAACGCCTGGAGTCAATTATCAAGAAAAGTTGTAACCGCAAAAGTCAAGCGAGCTCTTAAGTTGACGCTTGACAAATGGCTGTGGCTTTAAGACTAATGTACTAATCTAACTAATGTACTAACTAATGTACTAATCTACTAGTAATCAACGCTACTGTGAGATATTTCAAAAGTGTTACAAGGTTTGTGTGTATAGTACATAATGTCCTATCATCCATCCATTATCTTCCGCTTTATCCTCTAATAGGGTCGCGGGCGGGGGGGAGGGGGGGGTTCCCCATGCCCATCCAGGTGAGAACGTCTCGGGCGTTAGGCAGATAGACCCAGGACAGGGTGCTAATCTATCGCCGGGCACACACTCACTCACACAGACACACTCTATATGGGGCAATTTGGAGACTTCAATTGACTTGATCCATGTTTTTGGACTGTGGGAGGAAACCGGAGTACCTGGAGGAAACCCACGCGGACACAGGGAGAACATGGAAACTCCACCCAGATTGGGATTCGAACCGGGAATCCCTAGCGCTGAGAGGCGAAACCACTAACCCAATGTCCTATTCATCCATCCATTATCTTCAGCTTTATCCTCTACTAGGGTCGCGGTGGGGTTCCGCATGCCCATCCAGGGGAGATCATCTCGGGCGCTGGGGAGATACACCCAGGACAGGGCGCCAATCTATCGCTGGGCACACACTCACTCACATGGGGCAATTTGGAGAAATCAATTGACTTGATCCATGTTTTTAGACTGTGGGAGTAAACCGGAGAACCCGGAGGAAACCCACACGGACACGGGGAGAACATGGAAACTACACCCAGATTGGGATTTGAACCGAGAATCCCTAGTGCTGAGAGGAGAACTTGCTAACCACTAAGCCACCATGCTGCCCTGTTAAAGTCCTATCATTTATTCTTAATCCTCTACTAGGGTCGCTTTTCGGGCGCTGGGCAGATACACCCAGGACAGGGCGCCAATCTATCGCTGGGCACACACTCACACAAATACACTTTATATGGGGCAATTTGGAGAATTCAATTGACCTTGCTCCATGTTTTTGGACTGTGGGAGGAAACCGGAGAACCCGGAGGAAACCCACGCAGACACTGGGAAAACATGGAAACTCCACCCAGATTGGGATTCGAAGCTGGAATCCCTAGCGCTGAGAGGCGAACGTGCTAACCACTAAGCCACCATGCTGCCCTGTTAAAGTCCTATCATTTATTCTTAATCCTCTACTAGGGTCGCTTTTCGGGCGCTGGGCAGATACACCAAGGACAGGGTGCTTATCCATTGCTGGGATCACACTTACTCACACAGACAGCAGTCGAATTACCTTGAATCCATGTTTTTGGACTTTGGGAGGAAACTGGAGGAAACCTACAGGGGCACGGGGAGAAAATGGAAACTCCATCCACATTATGATTCGAACATGGATCCCTTGCAGAGAGAGGAGAACGTGATAACCACTAAGCCACTGCTATCTGTGATGTGCAAATATTGTGTATTAAACATGGAAACTGTAAACCTTTTGTTGGAGTTATTTTTGCACAGAACAAGCAGATAGTTGCACCATATATGCTCACAGTTTGGTAACATGAGCTTATTTTCCTCAATAAATTCATAAATTCCCAAAGGCACTGGCATAATAAAGTTTGACACCACCAAGATTTATCAGCCTCAAAGTGTGAAAGAGAGACTCAGGGAGCATGAGAAAACATTATTGCACCACTGAACTTTACAGAGTCCTGGCATTTTTTAAAGCCCAGCAAGCAACAATAACCACAACATATATATATTTATCAAATTGAATAAGATAAAAATGACCACTGAATGAAACTGTAGTTTATTAACACTAGCTTAAATCCCAGTCTACCACAAAGTCGTAGTAGTTGTCAGACTGACGATCCAGTGGTACAGACCTACATTGTTAGAGTTGAAGTCACACAGGAAGAAGTATAGTGTTGAATATGCTATAGTCACTCTGGGCATCCTGTCCAACCCACATGTATAAAACGACATAATGGCACAATACAAGAGAAAAAAATCGAATGACTCACATTGTAGATTTTAATGCAGTGTTTCCCGCCCTTGACATTAAAATCATTGATTTTGTTTGTCAAAACTTTGTAAGTACATGGGCAGACTGACTCTGTTTTAGATGTGGTTGTGGTCACAAGCAAAATGGTATTTCAAAGTTCTCTAATTCTGTTTAAACACAGTCACATTAATTCTGCCATGTCATTATCCTTCAATTTTTCCATTTGAAGCAAAGTTTTATCAGTTGTCACAGCCTCAGTGATTGTAAATACACAAGCACATAAGTCTAAATAGTTTTTTTTAAGTATTTCAGAGATCATAAAAGTTGGTCACTAAGAAACAAGTCATAAAAGTATGATAAATGGCTAATATAGGTTTTATAATATCCTGACTCATGACTCATATAGGTAGGAAAACCCACTGAGGCAAAAATAAAATGCAAAAAAAAAAAAACACCTGCAGAGAGGCAGCACAAAAACCTACCTGACGTTCACAACATTCAAATGAGCTGGCAGGCAAATGCATATTCAAAACAAGGTTTGAGTGTTCTGATTTCAAATTAAACCTCGTGGTTTAGTAAAGGTCATTTACATACATACCAGGTATTACGCTGATTTTGGAATCATTTTTGCTTGTTAACTATTATTTCATAAATAGTATTTTATGGAAATGGATTTTTTGGCCTGAGCTCTAGCCAGATGTGTGAAGGGTAATATTAAGGGTAATATTAATATTACAGCATGTGAAGATAATTTAGGGAAAATAATTTCCTTTTGTAGCAAAAGACGAGGATATCTGAGTGTCCTCAGTTTTATTTGGTGCGTTTCATATTCATATTTACTAATAAAAATACCAGAAACCAAAGACATAAGATAAAACATTTTAAGCAGAAACAGTTAGATACATCTTGTAAGACTAAAAACCTTTACAAATAATCATTTAAAAATACTAAATGAGTGTACTAATTTTAGTGAAACAGCACATATCCATAATGCTTTATTTCCATCTGTAAAATTTGTGGTGTCGTAAAGTCTTTATCATTTGTTTAAATTGGAAGTTTTTAATGGATTCAGCTTGTAATGTTCATACCAACAGAATGAAAAATGAAGCTGTTCAGCATAATGGAACCAGATTTTTTTTTTTTTTTGTTGGCTTAATGGATTAATTTGAATTTAATTGTATTTTGTGGTTTGTCAAAGATGAAAAAACAGGAAGGACATTAGGATTATTGATTCTTTTATACCCTCTTAAATGTACTCATAAATCATGCAGAAAAAAATCATCAAACATTAAATGTGTTATTTTGTTAATAGACTTAACATTTTAAGTTTAAATTGCATAAGTTGGTTCCCTCCAGAGTGTTCACATTTTAATGCTATTTAGTCATAATTAGCTTTTTATTTGTTTACAATTAATATTCTATATATATATGTATATATTAATAGGGCGGCACGGTGGCTTAGTGGTTAGCACGTTCGCCTCTCAGCGCTAGGGATTCCCGGTTCGAATCCCCATCTGGGTGGAGTTTCCATGTTCTCCCCGTGTATGTGTGGGCAAAAACATGGATCAAGTCAATTGAATTCTCAAAATTGCCCCATATAGAGTGTGTATGTGTGAGTGTGTGTGTGTCCAGAGATGGATTGGCGCCCCTTCCTGGGTCTATCTGCCCAGCGCCCGAGACGTTCTCCCTTGGATGGGCATGGGGAACCCCACCGCGACAATAATAGAGGATAAAGCGGGAGATAATGAATGAATGAATATATTAATAATGCATTCTCAGTTAATTATTATTAAAACATTGTTTACTTTGGATAGATAATTAAAACTGTTTTAAAAACTGTTTTTAATCCTGAAAAAAAAGCTGCCAATATGCAAACGATATAATAGCAGAATTATGATATTTGCATATGTCTGAGCTTGTTGGACATCCCATTCTAAATCAGGTGCAGTTAATATGCAGTTTCCCAGCTTTTCCGGACTCTTTTAGAAAGGCATTTTGTATCTCAAGGAAACAAATTTTCCTGAGTGCACAGGGACACAACACAAGGACAGTTTTATGACTATGGGCACTATTTTAGCAATTTTGGGTATTTTTCAATCAATGACATTTGTATTTTCTGTTGCCAAGACAGCAATACTCCAGAAATTTGTATAGACACACCCCATTTCACACCACCATACCCACTGACGTAGATATATTCACGAGCACAGTTGCTATTTAAATGTCACAAACGGAAAGCGACTGTTGGTGGGGTGTAAGATCCAATGAGCATTCCGACTCACCTTGCAAAGTGTATAAGATGGGGCCCTATGGGTGGAAACCATGCTGATTCAAAGAAAAATTATCCAATTCATCTTGCCTGGAATATATATACCAAAGATGCTTAGGTTGTGAGGCAAGAATACTAATTACTGTGCTACCCCACTGCATATAAGCATTATTATTATTCTAGCCTGCTTGTTTTGAATGTTTTAACATTGTTAAAATAGATGCTGAAATTTATTCCAGCATTCATAGTGGTAGCAACTCCACACAGGTAAGTCAATTGCATGATACATACATATTAACCCATAATTCATAATTACATATATTTAAGCGTACATTTATACAACGGCCAAATTCATGTCTTTATATGAGAGATCTGCAGCTTCTGTAGAACGTGGGAAGAACATGCAAACTCCACAAAGAAAAGACCTTGTCTGTCCAACCAGGGAATGAAACAAAATGTCTTACTTAAACTTTTATTAAATTCAGTAAGCTGCCAAAAAGCTAAGTAAAAAAAATGTGACAAGAAGTAAAAAAAAAAAGGAAAAGGTACATATGGAATTCAGTGGTATTAGTAACCAGTTTGGGAAAAAATATTCATTGTGTGTTCATGTAAATGATCCAAGAATCCTATAGCTGTACACACATTAACATCCTTATTGACATAAGAGATGTTAACTGTGGTCCAGCCCTCTTAATAAACTTTAGTTCTAGCAGATAACTGCATAGCTTTTAACTAAATAAATAGACTTTAAAGTGGACTTTTAGCTGTGAATCAAATGAAACTTCATGCAGAAAGCATTATGTGAAAGCCTTTTTGGGGGAAAAAAGCACTGGTGCATTTTAACATGTGAGAAACTTGTTAATAAAGAAATAAGATGTCCAACAAACTCATGCATATAGAGAGTGAGGTTTTTGAGCATTGCTGGTTTATGACTCCACTTAAAAGCCACTGCAATTCTTCACAACAATCTTGTTGGTAAGGTCTTGAAAGTGTTACAGGGCACAGCATGCTGGTAAAAATATATGGTCATGCAGACAAACCCAACCACACAAGACAGAACTACAAGAGACAAGGTGAATGTGCTAACCACTAAGCCAACGTACCACTTCATTTTAACAAATATATAAAATAAAAAATCTCAAAGCATGTGCACATCTTTCCTACTGTGCATAGTGCCAGATGATCGCTTATATGTACATGTGACCCCTTCAAACAGAACCATACAGCAGGGAGCACACTGCTGGGACTACTGAACAAGTGCAACAGTGTTTACCTCAGAGAGTGTACACACCCCACAGAAAATTTTAAAAAATTATACAAAAGACAAAAAGGGTGCATACTGACTTGGATTCGGCGAGACACTAGGGGGCCCTGTTTCACTCTAGCCGCCGTTATAACAGGACACCGTCCTCCAGGACTGTCACTTTATTACAAGACTAGACAAGTCTTCGAAAAACACTCGAATCCAGTGCATAAATGCAGCGCGGCCAACAAAGAGGGGAAAAAAGAGGATAAAAGCAAAAACATCAAGTGTGCAGAGCACTAAGCCCATTAAAAGGAAACAGCCACCAAACCAAGTTGATAAGCTTGTTAAGCGAATAATGGTGGACATGGTGGTCCAATGTACCAGCGACAAGAAGAAACTGCCAGTTTATTTAACAGCTCGACGTTGGGAACATTATTAGCTACAGACGCACTTGCAGGTGTAACGTATGACAGGTGCATCTTCATTATTACCATGTCAGCTTAAAGTCAGATGTTCACATGTCCAAGTCACTGTGCAAACTGCTAAACGCAAAGCATCCACATTACAAAAAGAGCTCCTTATATTATATTGGATTTGTGGGAGTACCCCAATGGACTTTCAATGGTGTTTTGGTCAGGCGAGTCTGGCAAAGCAAGTACAGTGATTCTTTTGGCAGTGTGGGCAGGTTCCAAGTCCTGCATTAAATTCAAGTATCTTCATGAAGGTAGTCAGCAGAAGGGCACATTAAGTGCTCTTCCTGTTAGAGGTGGACTAACATCAGCAGATGACATGGCTCTACAAACAGTAACTGACTGTGGAAACATGACCTCAAGTAACTTGGATTATTAGGGACAATTTAAGATACACGCAGGACAGGTTGCCAATCCATTGCTGGGCACACACTTACTCATAGACAGACACACCCATACACTATAAATGGGGGCAATTTGGATAGGACAATTTAGAGAAGAAAATTTACCTTGAATCCATATTTTTGGACTGTGGAAGGAAACCAGAGAATCGGGAGAAGACCCACATGGAAACGAGGAGAACATTGAAACTCCACCCAGATCGGGATTCAAGCCTGGATTCCCCAGCGCTGAGAGGAGAACATGCTAATCAACAGGCCACCATGAAGTCTCACACACACACACACACACACACTAAATACAATAAATGACCTGGTGTGCATCTAGTAACATCCAGCTCCACAAACACACACACACACACACACACACACACACACACTAAATGACCTGGTGTGCATCTAGTAACATCCAGCTCCACAAACACACACACACACACACACACACACACACACACACACACACACACACACACACACACTAAATGACCTGGTGTGCATCTAGTAACATCCAGCTCCACACACACACGCGCGATCATGTATAGTGGATGTTAATGGATGCACACAGGGTCATTTAGTGTATTTCGAGATTAAAGCTAAAGTGAAACACGTCACACACAGTCAAAGTCATATACAGATAAGAAATAGTACATTACTTATTTGTGCTACTTACAACTGGTGCAGCGTAATGTATGAAATATATAAATAATTCGATTAAAACAACTGTCAAATGCAATCGCCATTATTTTACCCAGTTGTGCATGTTAGAATTAGCAAATTATGCCCTCTATCGTTCAACCAACGCAACTACAGTACACTTTTTACACAGTGCATGAAAATATATACTTACATTGAACTATATTCAAGTAGTATTACATTTATTTAGTATTACATTTACAAAGACAGGGCGCCAATCTATTACCGGGGACACTTACTTTCACACACACACACACACACACACACACACACACACTATATGGGGAAATTTAGAGCATTTAATTTACTCTGAATCCATGTTTTTGGGCTATGAGAGGAAACCAGAGAACTCGGAGGAAACCCACACAGACACAGGGGGAACATGGAGACTCCACCCACATCGGAATTCAAACCTGAATCCACAGGGCTGAGAGGCCACCCCTGCACAAAATCATAAAACATAAAAATAAAGTTACACACAAGTCATGGTCTTGAAACATCCTACATCTTTGCCACTAGATGTTAAATGTGAAACATATTAAAGTGTTATAATGTTTTGATACACTGCCCGGAAATTTAATTGCAACTCCACAACATTTGAGATCTTGTAATAACAACAGCAACTGAATCAAAACAGCCATGCCACTAATCATTCACCAGGATCAGTCAGAATTTATTTACGGACACTATTCTGATAATCTTCATAAAATATTTAGCCAATGACAAAATAATGACGTCAAATTTAACATTTAGATGCTAAAAAAGGATTTGTTAGGGCCAAAAAGGGTTCGATTTTACCTCAGAGTTTCACATTGCACAGAGGCACCAGACTTTGCAGCAAAATTATCCCCATCTTGATTTTGAATCTTTATGGAACCAATAGTGGCAGCAATTAGACAAAATATAACAACATTTGAGCCTAAACGGTATTACCCATTAAAATGAAAGATACTGGCCATATATTTTAATCTTATAGAAGAGCCAGACTAAAGTTACATTTAGATTTTCTATTTAAAAAGACAGTAAAACAACCCAAAAATACAATAAAAACATCAACTTTCTTATTTTGTTCATTTTTAACAGTCAAACTTCTCATTGGTACTAAAACATTCATTCATTCATTCATTCATTATCTTCCGCTTTTTATTTTTTTATTTTTTTGAGGGTCACGGTGGGGTTCTCCATGCCTATCCAGGGGAGAACGTCTCTGGCGCTGGGCAGATACACCCAGGACAGGGCGCCAACCTATCGCTGGGCACACACTCACTTACACAAACACACTCTGTATGGGGCAATTTGGAGAACTCAATTGACTTGATCCATGTTTTTGGACTGTGGAAGGAACCTGGAGAACCCGGAGGAAACCCACGCGGACACGGGGAGAACATGGAAACTCCACCTAGATGGGGATTCGAACAGGGATTTATTTGTTGTACTGAAACAAATAAATTTTAAACATATGTTAAATTTAGGGTTTTTTTGTTATGTAAATAAAATAATACATGAAAAATTTGCTTTTATGATGATATCCTAAATCTACTAAAAGATTTTAAATCACACATGCAAAAGACTTGATACAAATCAAAATAAACACTGGAATATCTGTCTTAATTTACTTTAATTAAATTTGTGCATCTCATGAGGGATATTTCGTCTAATCCTCAACAAAATAAATGCAGATTACCTCTTAATAATATTCTGTTTTTGGCCAATACTAAACATTTTCCAGCAGAGGGCATCATCCAACCCATTCAATGAAACAGAAATGAGGATAGGAGGCGTTCCCTTGTCAAGCTATTGAAAAGGACCATCCATCCATGGATGTGCAAAGAGAGCCAAGTTCTTACAGACAAGCCTGCAGAAACTCTGGCATGAGGGAGCATAGGCTTTGGTTTCATCGGGTTTACAAGCTGCCCCTGCTGTCCGACGCTACAGACTCAGTTTAAACTGCTGGCAACTCAACACTTTGGGAATTAAGTTGACCCACGTTTTGAAGATGAAGGCTTTGCAAGTGATTTATTTAGCAACTCTACTAACTCTTATAGGAGTCTACCGTTCTGAATCGAGGAGTGAAATGTCTCTGTGGAATCAAAAGGAAAATCAAGACTCTTTTCCTAAAAGAAAGATCCTTCAGGATGCAGGAGATAGCAACTTTAATGAAGATGAAATGTCCTCACCAGTTAGACAGCATGCTCTCAAGGACATTGTGTACACGACGACTGAACTTGTCTCGACTCCAACATCTGATTCCCATCTACCCAGCTTCACAATGGTTACTAGTGTCGATGAGACACTTGATAAGAACAATGTCACAAAACAGGAAATCACAAGAATACACAATCCTCTTTTCCCTGTGACAAGTAGCTCCTATAGTGCCTATGGGATTCTGTTTCTGGCACTGGTGGTTTTTGCTCTAGGGACTGTAGGTAATTTGGCAGTTATGTGCATTGTTTGGCAAAATTATTTCATGAGGAGTGCATGGAACTGCATCTTGGCCAGCTTGGCTTTCTGGGATTTTTTGGTCCTGTGTTTTTGCCTGCCAATTGTGATCTTTAATCAGCTCACTCACAAACGCCTACTGGGGGACTTTTCTTGCAGGGTAGTACCTTACATAGAGGTAAGTTTTGATCCTGAATTTGGCACAGTATTTACATAACACTTGTCAGAATACAAATGTCCTTTACATACTGCTCATACTAAGCTTAAATTCTTTACCTTGTAGAATATGGAAGAATTATATAAACAAGATCTAAAGAGGCAAACCATTATTCAGAGCTAACTTCTTTAAAATGCTTTATTCAACAGGTGACATCATTAGGCATAACCTCTCTCAGTTTGTGTGCACTGGGCATCGACCGTTTCCACGCCGCCACCAGCTCCCTCCCGAAGACAAGACGAGTGGAACACTGCCAGTCTGTGTTTGCTAAACTAGCAGTGGTGTGGATTGGTTCCATGGTGCTAGCAGCTCCGGAGTTGTTCATATGGCAGTTAGAAAGCACCAAATCCCCATCTCTGGGCGTCCAGGTGGACACCTGTGTCATGAATCCATATCCAAATCTCCCAGAGTCTATTTATTCCCTGATTATTAACTACCATGATGCTCACATGTGGTGGTACTTTGGCTGTTATTTTTGTCTACCTGTGATTTTTACCTTGCTGTGCCAGCTGGCCACCTGTCATGTCTCTACTGACAGCGGAAATTCCCCCAAGCGGCCAGAAGACCGTTCCCCATCCACAAAGGAGAAACTCCAACACGCTCAGCAGCTTGAGCGTCAGCTGAACTGCACCGTCATGGCACTGGCTGTAGTTTATGGGGTGTGCACCCTGCCCGAGAATGTGTGCAACCTCATAATGACCTACGCTCCAGTAAAGACATCCAATGACGTTTTAGCCCTGCTGAATCTGATCAATCAGTTCTTTTTGTTCTTCAAAGCATCTGTGACACCAGTGCTCCTGCTCTGCCTGTGTAAGAGTCTGGGTCAGGCTTTTATGGACTGCTGCTGCTGTTGCTGTGAGGAATGCCAACCCAGCAACTCGTCCTCCACCCAAAATCTTGCCGAAAGCAAGCACAAGGGCTCGAATGAAATTTCGTCCTCAATATTTTTCGACAAAGCCAAGGACAGCACCACTATCCTGTCAATTGGCAGCTGAGTCATCTAACCTCTTGATGATGAGAGATGAGGTCATAAGATGACCCAGATAGTTATTCCACTTAATGCTGTCACTGGTGTGAAAGCCTCATTATTTTTTTAATGTAAAAATGCACTGGGGTGGTAGATTTTGGTTTGAAGTATCACCTTTAAATAACAGAAAAAAAGGAAAGAAATAAACTTATAGCAGCTTGGCAGTCAACAGACAGAAACTAATTCACATACATTTAGTTTCTTAGTTTGACTAATCAAATGTTGCCGATGTTTCATAAATATAAAGATAAATGTAAAGATGAATAAACTTCAAATCATACCACAGCATATGTTTTTTGGCTCACATGATCCGGTCACACAAATCAGCTCTGTCAGCTTTTTTTTCTGCTGGTATTTTTCTTTATTTAGGAATCAAAGACTTACACAGTACCATAGTAGTGTAAAATAATTTCTTGCAATTTGGAATATCTAGATGAGATTTAGAAAAGGTTTGTGTAATATACAGTGCTTATTGTGATCATGTAAATCTACTTATTGTCAAAAATGTGCACTGAATTATTGTTTATTTGAATGTAAATAAAGTTAAAGATTTTAAAGCAAACTAATTCTAAAAGCAGTGTGTGGTTTTTGTGTCTAGCAATGAAATTTGTCCTGTATGCTTTAAATAACGAAGTCGTTCTAAGCAGTGTATAAAATGCAATCAACTTAACTGTCCAATAGAATGTGTGGGAGACAGAATGTGGGGGAGAAAGACTTTATTCGGACTCTTTGTATTTCTATCAATGCCTAAAGGGAGTAGTTTTGTCTGCTGAGGCTTGCTTCATTTCTTCTATCCCATAAGGTTTCCATTGTTCTGAGAAGAAGATTGAAGCTTCCACTGTGAATATCAATGTCCTGACTACATCTGAGTTGCCAAGAGACCGCAAAAAATTCCCATGGATTTCAGACTTGCCAATAGCAAACACAAAACCCTCAGGCTTTCCCACCTTTTTTGATTGTCACATGAACACATTGAAAGCTTTTGACTGTTAAATTCAGTCTGGGAAGTTAATAGTGTTAGATACAGTGTTATGTATTAAAAAAAATCCTTCACACTTTGTTACTGCAAGACAACATTAGCAATTAACTGTCTTCATATATAAGCACTAAAATGATGGAGAAACTATTCAGTTGCACTAAAGGCACATGCTTCCAATATTATTCTTGAAGGTGGAACTGTAGAAAGGAAAATAAAGGATTAACCTACTAGTCATCCAGCTGTAAAAACTATTTATTACAGACGTTGTTGTTCCTGCAACAGGATTTTGGTTTGGTCGATCTCTTCACTCTCCGCTCCTTGGCCTGCATTCAATAACTGTCAGAGTTTTGGAAAATAAGAGTGTTAGAATAGCCTCATTAGAGTGCTAGAGTGGGAGCTTTGCAAATGGAGCTCTATTGGCACTAATCATTGTGAAGGAACAGGCTTCCCTCTGTTCTCTGTAATGAAGGTAGAACACAAATCTGGAACACCCAGCATCTCTAAACTCACTATCATTTGCACAGTGATAAAAGTATAATTTATCTTTTACAGCTTCTGCAATACTGCTCTGAATATAAAAGATAAAAAGACAAAACTGATGAACAATGTTATAATGATAAGACAATTTCAAACTGATGATGTCTAAAGGGACAAAATAATAATCCATCCATCCATTATCTCACACTTTATACTCTATTAGGGTCGCGAGGGGGTTCCCCATGCCCATCAAGGGGAGAACGTTTCGGGTGCTTGGGCAGATACACCCAGGACAGGGCGCCAATTTATCGCTGGGCTCACACTCACTCACACAGACACACTCTATATGGGGCAATTTGAAGAATTCTATTGATCTTGCTTCATGTTTTTGGATTGTGGGAAGAAACTGAGAGAACCCGGAGGTAACCCACGCAGACACTGGGAGAACATGGAAACTCCACCCAGATTGGGATTCGAACCTGGAATCCCCAGTGCTGAGAGATGAGTGATCTAATCACTAAGCCACTCTGGCACCCACATACAGAACTTCCAAACTAAATAAAAAATAATAATGTAATGATGTATGTCTTATGCTGTTCCACTTTGTAATGTGTAATGAGGTGAATTACATTAAGTATTTTTCCTTAAATGCAAAAATCGGTAGTGATAGACATCTATACAATAGTACAAGGCTTATTGTGGTGGGAAGCTAATTAATAAAAAAAAAATAATAATAAAAAAAAAAAAAAAAAAACATAATAAAGGAAATGTTTATTGACATTGGGACATGAGATTTTGAAGACATATTTTGTCATCGATGTGTCTTTGCATTAAATACAAATTATTTCTTTAGGACAATGCCAAGCCCTCTGCAACAAACAGGAAACTATTTGCATGACAAAATATAAATCACTGAGAAAAACTGAGGCATCTTTAAATGCAGAAATGCAGAGAATACTGCATTTTTGTTGCAATTCTAATAAGCATATTAAAAACTGTATTAACTTGTGTTTATATCACTTAATACAATTCACAGAAACAACAACCCTCAAACTTACATTTCTACAAAACCCGGCAGGACATATGGTATATGAGTGTGTGTGTGTGTGTGTGTGCATGCTCAAATTTTCAGCTTAATGAGCAAGGGCTAATATGACCTGAATGTCCTTCACTTTCACAGTGAGGACTGTCTTCCATTGCCTAGTTAAGAAGACAATGCTGTTTTGTTTTGTTTTGTTGAGTTTGGAGAGTAAAGGTTGGGAGAGTGGATAAAGGCCAATGGGGGTGGAGAAAGTGATGCTATGGCAACCAGCTTCGGCTTTAAGCAAGTACACTAACATACAAATCAAGGCCCTGGGTACGTGAAACCCACATAAGTGGGGTCCCAGACCATGGTGTATTCACAAAACAGGAAACTCAAGTGAGTGTTTTTCTGATTCACCAGTTGGTGGTGCCAGGACAGGAAAGAAAAAGTTTTTTCCCATTGCTCTTGTTGTTAAATGTTTGTATTCAAGTCCCACTGTGACTGAAACAAGGGTTTGTGGTACAGGGTCAGGGAAAAGTACGGGCGGCCCCATCTCTCCCCTTTTAGAGGACCCACAACCACCTTAGGCATTTTCCCAATGTATGAGTAACGTTATTTAAAAGAGAAAATGATGAAACTATAACAGATTAGTTTTCTTTTCTTGTTCAATAATATTAGTTTTCAAGTAAATAAAAAAAAAAAAAAAGACAGCATGAAGACTAAAAAAATGTGTGACCTATATTATATAATTATGTTTTGTTGTAAAAATCATCTGTTCCTGAGAACTTGTTGGACACACAGGTACAAAAATACAGGGATTATTATTTTACCCTTAACATCAAACTTACTATAGGCCTTCTCTGAACTGTTGTCAGTTAAATGTTTTTTATTGTTTCAAAATGCTGTGAAGTCATTTAATTTAATATTATGAAGAAATTAAAATTAGTCTCAACGATTAAATAAGAGGACCTATAATGTTTTTGATTAATAGATTACTTTCAATATTATCAGTACAATTCTTGATATCCAAGATTTTTCTTTACATCTACAGCGCCCTCGTGTGGCATCTGTGCTAAACCGCAACATTAAATGTGTTCCACATTGTCATTAACAAAATCACGCCAATAAATTGATACAGAAATTATGGACATTTAATATGCATTCATCCATTATCTTCCGCTTTATCCTCTATTAGGGTCGCGGGGAGTTTCCCATGCCCATCAGGGGAGAACGTTTCGGGCGCAGGGCAGACACCCAGGACAGGGCGCCAACCTATCGCTGGGCACACTCACTCACATACACACTCTATATGGGGCAATTTGGAGAACTCAATTGACTTGATCCATGTTTTTGGACTGTGGGAGGAAACCGGAGAACCCGGAGGAAACCCACACGGACAAGGGGAGAACATGGAAACTCCACCCAGATGGGGATTTGAACCAGAAATCAAAAGTGCTGAGAGGAGAACGTGCTAACCACTAAGCCACCGTGCCGCCGACATTTAATATGTATTTCCTTAACATAATTTTATGATAAAAGCTATAAGTTTTTAAAAATTGGGCGGCATGGTGGCGTAGTGGTGAGCACAATCATGCAAATCTTGATCTGTGTGGAGTTTCCATGATGGGTTCCCCATGCCCATCAAGAGGAGAATTTTTTTGGGCACTGGGCAAATACACCCAGGACAGGGTGCCAATCTATCACAGGGCACACTCACTCACACAGACACACTCTATATGGGGCAATTTAGAGCATTCAATTGACCTCGATCCATGTCTTTGGACTGTGGGAGGAAACCGGAGAACCCGGCAGAAACCCACATGAACATGGGGAGAACATGGAAACTCCACCCAGATTGGGATTCGAACCGGGAATCCCTAGAGCTGAGAGGAGAAGCGCGGTCAACTCTCAGCGAGAAATCACTGAGTTTGATTCACAGAGATGCAGACTGGGTCCTTGCTTTTTGGCCTTTGAGTCATATCATCTCCATGTGTCAGTGGGTTTCAGGGGTGAGCTGCAATATTCGCTGATTCGACTCGGAGAACCGTAGTCGACTATGAACCTCATAGTCGAATGTACCATTTTGACCACATGAGGGTGCCCATGGCTGCTGCTAAGCATTAGTTTTTACATGAAATGTCTTTGTTTTCGTTATATATATAGCCTTTTGTCAAATAAAATCATCCTAATTTTTAGGTTTTTCCTTTGAAGTGGAAAAAAGTCCAGAACGGGGATCCCATTTACGGTGCTCTAGAAAAACAAGTAAAATATTTTTTAAAATCTTTTTAAAAAATCACACTTATAGCGCCATCTTGTGGTGAAATTTAAACTGATTCGACTATCAGTCGACTATAGGGAAAATCTGACGAATCAGATTCGACTATGAAAATCCTTAGTTGAATACACCCCTAGTGGGTTTACATTTATGATACAAAAAACATTAAATTAGGTGAACAGCAGGTAATTGATTACCCAAAATGTAAATTTCAGTCCAGTGATGAAAAGAAAGTGAAATGATTATACATCATTTTAAAGTAGCACTACAATATCATATCATAATATCAGTGAGCTAGAGAGAAATAAGAGACAAAAAAGAAAAAAAAAACATTCCAACGATTTATTTATCAACCTGATTTTCAACAATGTGAACGTTAAAGACTGTAGAACAAAGTGTTGAATGAAACACTTCACAGAAAGCAATTTTTTAAAGAAGTGAATAAAAAGAGATGTTCTTTGTCCACAAATACAGATCATTTTTACAATACAGAACAGTATTAAAACGCTCACTGAACATTCAAACATGAAGCCTCTTTACAGCTGAGAGTAACTGCCTGTCACACAGCATGTCTGTACAGAAGCACTAAGGCCAGTAGCAGGTGGTGGACTAGCACAGACACAAATTCAACAAATCTTGCATCAATTACATCAGAAGCTATTATCACTGCACACATAGGCAGAAGGTTAATAGGCCTGTATGTACATAATAACAAGAGTAACGACTGCTTTGCCTCCTGAATATGAAAAATGATTTGCCAGATCGAATAAATGTAAGAATGTAAGCTGCTTATTTACCAGCATCAATCATCAGCAGCGGTTTTCAATTTTGTCTTTTTTTAAGACGGATTTTCAGGTTCAGTTGTGTTGTTTTGGTCTGAGTAAAAATAAGAATTTTTTTTTAAATGTTCCTTTGGCTAGAGCTGTAATACAAAATGTTGGGTTTTATGTCTTTTTATATGGAAAATAAAAAACTATTTAAAGTTAAGATCGGTTATCCAGCATTTAATTAATTTCCTCACCAATAGTAAGTCAATTTAGATGCTTTAGAACACTGTATTTAGCAAAACATTATCGAAACTGAAAAACGGTGACTAATATTGTACAGATCCTATCAATCGGACCAAAAATGAAAAGAAATGAAATATATACACATATGCACACTGCAGTAGTAGACTACAGAAATCCATTAACATGTTCTTCTCCTATTCTTCCAGAGAATGATGCCATATAAGTTAAAATGCAGTAACGAAAATGTCACATATAGTTAAGAATGCACAGAAAAAAATGGGACATTCATGTCAATAAACAGTTGGGATGTAATGCACTATTGAGGTTTGGCCTTTAGCCCATGAATTCATTTAGCAATAAATTACTGTATAATACCACACAAAAACTGAGGTTTCATTGTTTTCTGGTCCTGCTGCAGTGTTTTAATCACAAAAACCATTTTAAGCTTTAATAACTTTAAATAACATTTGCAAAAGTTTTATTTACTTCAGTTAAATGATTTAAACTTCATAACTCCACATTGATGAGCCAAATAAAAGTTCAAATTAGTTACATAACCTTTGCTAAATATAAATCATTTATTTTCCTGGAATTCCAGGTATACTATACTTTTTAAATGTTTGGCTTTAGAGTCTATATATTTTGTTTGTTTTTAGAAAAACATAAATGGGCATATTATAAGATGAAGCACATTACTGTTTTTTTAAAATTCTTATTTTCTTGAACATTTTATATTTTTTAAAAATAATTTGTATAAAACATTTTTAAATCTTGATGATTTTTATATTTATCTGTTCATACGTATGTACAATAAACTCCTTGAACTTTTGAATTCAAACAGAGACTAACAAAATTCCCACATACAAAATAAAGCACCTCGGAATCTTCTGTGTTCACGCATGTTAACAGAAAACCTTCAATTCATGTTTGTATAAAAGAGGAACCTTTGCTATGTAATTATTGTCCATGGGTGGTAAGACATCATTTATGTTAAAATATTTATGTTGCGATCTGAAAAAATCTGATAGCTACAATACTCTGCCTGAAAAGTGTACAAATTTACTTTCAAATCTAAAAGTAGAGCCACGGTACTTTATACAGACCTAAAAAGAATTTAGACATAAAAATGTTTTGAAACAGGTGGTCAACAATTTTATCTTCTTAAAGTTTTCATCCTTCCAGTTCATTTCAGTGACTATTAAGGAGAAAAGAAGAGGAACAAACAGGAAAAATCAACTTAAAATTTTCCTTAAGAAAACAACAAAAAAAACGTGTTGTCTCCAGTGGTTTAAAGTGATCTTGGTAAAGATGATACTGTATGTCCTCCTATGACTTCTAAGAAACAAAAGGTAAGGTAAAACTTGTGTTAAAAGCTGAATAACTGATTAATGGAAATGGTCTTTAGTTACCATGGTAGACCGGATTCCAGTGGCATCATGGACAGATGTGAGCTCAGACATATGCCGTTGTAACTTATGAGATGTGGAGAGGGTGTCATCTTCTCCTTGAGTGTTCAGCTCCGATTCTCTTTCTCTTTTGCCTGTTGTGTAAATCACTCGTCCTAAAGGTAAGGAAAAAAATAAGAAAAAAATGAGTACACGATACAGATGAACTAATATTTAAGCTCTGACGATCATTACCCATCAGCTGAAGACCTATGTTCAGAGATAATTTAGTATGGTACACATGACTGTTGTTGTCAATAATTAGTACTGAGTCTGCTATTCGAAGATATCCAATAATAACAGATACCACAGAGTTTGCAAATTTAAAGGGATTATTTTAAATAACATGCACCACCACACTGAACATACAAATTCAACTAAAACATACATAACCTGAAAGATGTCCATAAACAAATACTAATAACTTGAATCCAAAAATAATCATGTTTGATAAATAATACTCTGACCTTTGCTAATTGCTAATGACAATACGCCTTATATGCTAATCAGAACATACTTATAAATTGAGTATTGAGAAAGCACCAAATATTCAGTAGATGAAATTCATTACAACAAAGATGTTAAAGGCAACAGAACCATTTTTTACCAAACAACGATGTTTTTAATGACACTATATTTTTTGTGATTTCATTTCAATGCATTGTTTTTTCATAGTGAGTCACTGGAGCACATTAAAGTGCATTTAGCATTTATTCAGGTAATTCAGGGTGCGATAGCTCAGTGGTTAGGATTTTGGGCTGTCAAGCTGAAGGTTGGGGGTTCAAATCCCAAGCTGAGGGTTGGGGGTTCACTGAAGTTACCAATGTGGGTCCTTGAGCAAGACCCTTAACCCTCATTGCTCGAGGGATGTTGTGATTAACCCTGTGCTCACCTTATAAGTCGCTTTGGATAAAAGCGTCTGCTAAATGACCAAATGCAAATATTCAGTTTTTAGCATTCACACACACACACACTTTTTTTTTCCTTATATTGTGGGAAACATTGTATTGAAGCCAATGTGTGTGTTTTTAGAGAACAAATGTGCAGGTGCATTATGCTAATTTCCTGTTATGTTTTCAGCTGTTCTATTTATCATCAACATATTAACATTACACACAAATGTTTACATTTGTCTTACCGAGCTTGTGCTGCTGCTGAATTGTGTTTGGTCCCTGGTGCTCCTCACTGTCGAAGTTCAGCAAAATACTCCCGCTCCTGTTACCACTAGCAACTGAACTGCCTGGCATGCTGAGTGCTGTCATAATATAAATAATAAAAATATATAACTTCATAAGGCTTAAAAATGCTTTCATGCTTAGTTAAATCTATAATGCTGATGGTAATTTCTATGCGGCATGGTGGTTTAGTGGTTCTCCTCTCAGCACTAGGGATTCCCGGTTCGAATCCCAATCTGAATGGAGTTTCCATGTTCTCGCCATGTCCGTGTGGGTTTCCTCCGGGTTCTCCGGTTTCCTCCCACAGTCCAAAAACATGGATCAAGGTCAGATGGATTCTCCAAATTCCCCCATATAGAGTGTGTGTGTGCCCAGCGATAAATTGATGCCATGTCCTGGGTGTATCTGCCCAAGCGCCCGAAACGTTCTCCCCTGGATGGGCATGGGGAACCTCCCCACGACCCTAGTAGAAGATAAAGCGGAAGATAATGGATGGATGAATGGTAATTTTTATGACTAACATGAATGTCTCACCAGGACAAGAAAAGGTTTTAGTTGCGAAAGTAAAGTTGAATTCCTGATGCTGCAGTTAAGTGTAGTTTACACTTTCTTAATAGAATAATTGTCTTTTGCAGAAATGTAATCATCTTATTATTTATTTTCAATTCAGACAATTAGAAGAGAGAGAGAATTTTAGAGTATGGATTTGTAGGTCATTGCAGTTCATCTTAAAATATCTTACCACATAATAAAGTTCCCTCGAGCAAGGCACCTAACCCCAATTGCTCCCCGGTACAGTATACAAGGCTGCCCACCACTCTGAGCACTTGCGCTTACTCCACTCATTGTGTGTGTGTGTGTGACAGTACAAATGGGTTGAATGTGGAGGACAAATACAATTTACATCTTGTAAATTGGGCCTTGCCTCCTTCCAAACTTTAAATTTAATTTAAATAGGAAAAGTAGCTGGTCACCTGGTGCATTATTCCCAGAATGCTGTTCTCCTGGAGAGTAGGCCATTCCATTCCCATTTCCATTATGTGTTGATGGCACTGAGGCGAGAAGTCCTGTTTAAATGAGAAAAAAATCAGCAGTTGAAGGAAGCCACTACCTTTTAATATTATAAATGGTTTAGCAGTCAGAATATTTGGTTTGAATGTCACATATTTATATAAAAATATAAATAGTATAGTATACTATTACTTTGAATAGTAGCGTGGCGGCTTTACACATGATTAGCACATTCGCCTCACAGCACTGGGAGATCTGGGTGGAGCTTCCATGTTCTTCCCATGTCCGCAAGAGTTTTTTTCTAGGTTTTCCGGATTTGTCCAACAGTCACAAAACATAGAATTGCCCATATATATTATGTTTGTGCAAGTGAGTGTGTGCCAAGTTATGGATTGGCACCCTGTCCTGGTTGTATTTACCCAAGATTAGACTATGACCAAAAAGAAATTTTACATTTGTATAGAATAAAAGTTATTAGCAATAGCGATTGACTCAGATGTCAGCACTTCCTGTGGTAATATCAAGTAAATATAGCAGAAATTGACCAAAGTCTTCACCATTGTTTGTAGTAATAGTAATATTCTATGCAAACAAGCATAGCTGAAAGCCACAATGCAAAATTACAAGTAGTTTTTAAGTCATGAATGTGCATTATTTTTTCCAAGTAATCTTTACCTAAACCTCTGTAACGGGAAAGCTGCTGGTAGATTTGCTTCATTCTCTCGATGTTAAGGCGGCTGGCTTCTGCATGGTTCACGATGGGCTTTGGGTAATGGACTCCAATGATGCACTTTGCTGCCGTCTGTACTGAATCTGGAGCATTCCATGGATCGTAGATGTACTTTGCCGGGAAACCTCGGAGAATAGGTAAATAGCGTCTGGAAGGACAAGGAGAGATTAAACCGCAGAGTCTCATCATAAATACAGGAGCAGCTCCACGTCAAGACTGTCAAGCTCCCATTTAAGAAAACATTACAAAAAATATAAACAAAAAATTAGTTAAAGAATATTTAGCTTCTGTTGACAGCTGTTTTAAATATCAGTCCTTATACAGCAGTATATAAACATGACTGAACTGAAAGCAAGTAAAGAATTCAATTTGAAACAGTTATGTAAATTTTTTTAAATAAGTAAAATTGTAGTATTGAAAAGACAGTTATAATAGATCTAAACATTTATCACTTTACACACTGGTGCTTTAGGCAAAATAGACAAACAGCACTTTAAGAATTAAAATTGTTTGTCTAATGCAAGGACACATAAGGTTAAAATATGACATATAAAAAAATAAAAATACATTAATATCATTAAATTTTAATCTTCAAATTAATTATAATTGGATTATTAACTTTGTGGGCTGAAAATACAGTATTACCATAGGTGCTGCTAGACCTGCTATTGCTGTGCCACAGTAACGTTCACCTTTAGGGTTTAACATGTCCAATTATTTAGACATAAATTTAGTGATATTTATAAATATTGTATTTTGTAAAAGCTATTTTTTTAACTCAAAATACAAGCTGTTCAAGGTGTGTTCTGGCTTTATTTTCTGCTGTGTGCCAAAAAGTCAAAAGTCTACTAGATTAATTAGGGGATTTGTTATTGTTTGCATATTTAGGGCACCCATTTAATGCCCAATACAGTCTAAGAATGTGCATTGAGAATGTGCACTTAACAAATACATTTATAGAAGAATAGATTTATACTTAGTTTCCATAGCAGTAGAATTGTATAATAAAGTTATTTCTGTGCCCCAGCAGAGCTTTATGTGTAGCAACACCACTGGTATTAGTTCACGGATCCCAATACAAAACCAAAAATACAAGTGAATGTTACTGCATAAGGCCAATTATGAATTCTTTTGTATCTAATATGGTTTAGGTTTTTGTTGCATTTTTTACAATGCTTGTGCAATGTGTTACCAGAACAGTATGAAGGAACAGCCACAGATACTGAGCACTCCAACAAAGCCTTACTTGGATTCAAAACATGGGGCTACATCATTTTTTCTTTTTGATCTGGGTCCCAGGGACAGAGAAAAACCACCTACCTACACGTTTCACCTTACCAGAGGCTGGGCAGAGGGTGGTCGATGGCACCACAACGCTTGCGGAGAGGCGGACGCAGTTTAAACCAACCGATCCCGCCTGTGCTGGGACACTACGGAGATTCCTACTATAACACGCGTTAGAAAGCAGAGGCAGTGACCATCCCTTCCCACCCGCCCTGCGTTTTCCAGATTCATTATTTGTTTAAAAACAACCTCCACACTTAATTCACCCCAATGATTTACTCAGGGCTGAGTAAGAGGTTCAGGTTCGCTCCCTGCCCCTCGCACTGCTACTGATCGCTTTTGAGACGACAGTAATCCAAAGTCAAGGCAGAGAAACCTTCTAGCTGTCAAACGAGCAACACAATATACTGTCCTCTCCTGCTTGGTGGCCCCCTCGTTTAGCCAAAAGGGACCGCAACCCTTTCGCCAGGAACATTTAGATCCTGCCTGAACAAGTATCTAAAAGAATAAGAATTCTGAGTTTCTTTAGGAAGGTCACTATAAGTAGCTGAACGTATGAAGATTTGAATATAAGTCGATGTACCTCATGAAATAAATTAAAAGAACTGGAAGATCTACACTCACTCAAAATAAATATAAAGCAAAACAGAACACTATTGTTATTGCTCTCTTGCACAGGCAGGGCTGCATTTAACACCAAGAGCACCACTGAACATTTCATAAAGAGTCTGTTAAAGAGGAGTTGCCCAAAGCTAGATCGAAATGTTATTATTCCTGGCTTCTGACCCCTTCTCCTATCATGCCCTCTGGGAAATGCATCGGGGCGCTCTGTGCATTAAATACAGGCCAGGGTTCGTATTTCCTTACCAAGTGGTTAAAATCCCTTTTGATGAAACAAGATGCTACCGAGCTAAAGAACAGGCTACTGTATTGCCCAGAGAAAGAGCATCAAGCTTCAACCAGAATCACAGCTAGCAGGCTTCCAAATGCTTTGGCTAAGAATGGCTTTTGTCTTAAAAGCAATCAACCACAATTTACAAAGGGGAAAGGGAAAACTGAACTTTTTACCCAATCCCCAAGAACATGAAAACAACAAGGAAATATCAAAAACAAGCATCCAGTTTTGCTAATGACAATGCAGTTGGTGTCAATCTAACTGTTTAAATGTCCAGTAAAGATAATCTAAGTGATTGAGATAAAGCATGAAAACATGTAATGCTTACTTACTCTTTTGGTAAGAATGAATATTGAGGATACAAGTTTGCTAAATGGAAAATGCCTTAGAAAGAATATAAATATATTTGAAAAAGATATATTTTGTGCTTTTCAGTTAAAGCATTAAATATAATGATACGGAAGTCTGATGAAATTGATTACAAGTTGAATTTCCTGATTTGCAGCAAGTAAAAGAACTACCTGTAAAAGAAATTTGGTAACACAACCAACCTAATGAAGTCGCCATTAGGATCAGTACGCCGACCAAAGCCTACTGGACAGTAGCAGTGGAAGAACTGCTGAAAGAATGAGCTGCATGAGAGCCACATCCAACTGCCTGCGTTCACACTCCAGTCTGCATCCAAAAGGAGCTCCTCAAAAACCTGGTGATCATAGCTACTATTATAAATATGACACATTTGTATTTAATATAACTCTCTATATATATCTTTCTCTATTAAAAAACTCATATCTTCTTGTATACATTATTGACATATAATTATTATCATTATAAAATATAAAGGGAAGGTGTTGCAGCACAGATTACATATGAATTTTACATTTTGATATTAAAGTTACACCAACAAACCACAAGACCTCTGAATCAGTGTCCTTTGGACAGAAGAGACAGGTGAGAAGTTGATGCACCATGAATACAATGAATAAAATGAATACACCATGCCTACGGTCAAGTCAAATTGGCCAGGTGGATTTTTTTTTTTTTTTGCTTTAACAGGACCTGGACACCTTACAGTCAATGAATAGACTGTAAACTCAAATGTTTACCAAACTATTCTAGAGTAAAAACTAAAGCTTGTCTGAACTTGATTCTACAAAAATTGTAATCATGAGATGTACAGGGTAATTTTCTATGTGATTTTTAACTAACCCGATTTTAAAACTGCTGAAGAGCAGAACTTTTGTTAAATTATGTTCTGGACGGCATGGTGGCTTAGTGTTTAGCACATTCCCCTCTCAGTGCTGGGGATCCAGGTTCAAATCCCAATCTGGGTGAAGTTTGTATGTTCTCCCCGTGTCCGTGTGGGTTTCTTCTGGGTTCTCCAGTTTCCTCCCACAGTCCAAAACTGGATTCAAGGTAAATTGAATCTAAATTGCCCTAATGTATTGTGTGTTTTTGTGTGTGTCTGTGTATGTGTGCCCAGTGATAGATTGGAGTCTTGTCCTGGCTGTATCTGCCCAGTGCCCAAAACATTCTCCCCTGGATGGGGATGGGAAATCCACGTTTGACTATAACAGAGGAATAGGCGGAAGATAAGGAATGAACAGATGAATGTCCTGAAATATAAAGCCATTGAATTCAAACAGGCTGTACTTTAGTTTCCAATAACTGTATATCAACTATTTATAAATGTAAGATCTACAAACCCTATGCATGTGATTGTCTCACCATTAAAACATGTCTCAACAGTATAAAAAAGTGATTGCAAGCTATAAGAAGGGAAAGTGATGATCTTTCTACATGTAGATAAAACACTAGTAATCATATTAAGTCTAAATTAGCTTTTTTTTCCTATTAAATGCACAGATAAGTGCAAGCACCTTCATGCCCTCCTCCCAACTGATCCACAGGTCTCCTCGGGTAAGGAAGCAGGCAACAGCATGGCGAGCCAGGTGGTGGATCCAACCTTCTTGCCTCAATTGGGTCATGATGGCATCGATCCAGGGGAAACCAGTCTTAGCCTCCGCCCACTTAGCCAGTGCCTCTGGGTTTTTATCCCAGGGAATGCGAACGCAGATTGGGTTCCCCTCCATTTTATCAAAGCGTGGATTGGAGGTGGCAGCAGTGTAAAAAAATTCTCTCCACAGCAACTGCCCATATAGCGAAAGTGGAGGAGTGCTGGTCTTTTTTACCTAAATGCAAAATAGGTCATAGACAATATGGTATTTATTAACAGTACAGTGTTGCTCTAGATTTCTTTTCTTGATACTGATTAGTAATGAAACATTCGACATGTCATTAGTACAGAATGAACCTTGCTTCTATCTTTAAGTTTGTTTTCAAAGTAAAAATGTTCAAAGTCTATATTAGGAAGATTGTAGTTGTGTAAAACCTTTCTGTAGAGGTCTGTAAGTTTAAAATAGAAAAGGCGACAGGAGAGGCAGCCGAAACGGAGGTAGGGACTCAGGCCTGTTGGACTAGCCATCAGCGAGTTGGCATTCATTCTTGGTCTTTCGAAATTTGCAACCCAGGCCTGCAGACAAAAGAAAGTCAGTAAGAAGGTAAAATTTGTCCCACTATAGCTTTGGAAGCTAGTTAAATGAGGTGAAATCCGATTTTATACGAAAACAGTATACCTTTCTTTCCAGGTGCCTCTCAATCCTTGTCAATGCCTCGGTCTCACCACCTGGCCACACAGCAGAGGGCAGTCCTTCTGTATCAAAACCTACAAACAACAATATAGAAGTGACTTCTTTTACAGAAATATGCTGCCATATTTGAATGGAACTATTCAACTATTCATCCACTATTTGTTAACACTTTCATTTATCTTTTATTTACTAAATAAGGGTGAAAGTCTGTGCATGTATGTCAAATGTGTGTGCATGTGTATGTGTGTGTGTGTGTGTGTGTATGTGTCTTATACAAATCTACACTATAGCTATACTATACTACACTATACCATTTGACAACTTTTTTGGACCGGTAAAGGTTTATATACTCTACAAACAGCAAGAAGCGACCAATTACACATTATTATTAAATTAACCCATTTTTGAAAAAACATCATCACAAGGGCAAAGTGTAAGGGCAAAATGAGTAGTGACAAGTTTTTAAAAATTTACAAAATATTTCAATATCATAGTACATTCTATACGTAACAGTATATTTGAGTCAAAGAAAATGCTTATTTGAAATGACAACTAAAGTAAAGTAAAAATAAGATGTAGATGAGATGTTAATATTGTTGAATTAATACAAAATATATGTTCATATATCCAAAGGATGACAAGCTCACCCAGCTCCTCCAGAGAAGGCACACCATATTTGTCCCCATGGTCTTCAGAGACGGGAGTGACACAGCAGCCCATTAGAGCACTGGAGAGAGTCTCCACTGGCATCTCTGGTGGGTCCAAACGGCTGATTAATGTCTGGAAACGTTTGTATGTGAGAGGTGGCTGACCCGCATTCAGCTCAATGATTCTAAAAGGAAAAATGATGGTAAAAATAAAACAAATGTATAATTGCATTCTATGGCAAAAAGTTAAAAGAAGTTTATATAATAGGTAAGTGTATCACATAGTAGTTTCATTTTCTTTTTTGGGGGTGTGGAGGTAAAATACTTTGTTTTACCAATTTCAAAATTTATAATGACAAATTTCTTTTTTTACTTTAATGGGAGTGGATGGTTACGATATATTTAGCTGAATTAATGTATGCAATGGTAAAAAATAATAATAATAATAAATAAATAAATAAAAGTTTGTTCGGGTTTAACTTTGGCGAGAAATTTAGTTAGACTAATAATCTTGAATTTCTTTGAAAGTTTTATCATTAAAATTAATCAAAAGACCAAAAATGTAGTAGTTATGTCCAAACACAATGTTAGCTTATATTAAAGCTGTGGACTTTCCTCAGGTCATATTACTGAATATGCAGCATTAATGATAAGATATGCAATTTAAAAAACTAAAACTGCAGTTCATACTTGTCAAGATTGTAAAGGGTATGTGAGATTTTCACGATGACTTCCACCCCAGCCTCCATTGCAAGTTTCTTAATGGCTGCATCCCGCTCCTTTCCAAATGGCTCAGAATCATACTCGAACGTCAACCTGGATATTTCCCACTCCTGAAAGATAACAAATGCATAACTTTAAGAATAACGCAAACACAAATTTATTCAATTTATTAAAATTCTAATTAACCTTTCTGCTGATGCACAGACACTAAAATTGAGGAAATTTCACCTTAAAGAGACGTGGGAATACATTGGCTGGTTGACCTCGGATGACAAAAAGGCGAGAATTAAGTTTCCGGAGACTGGAGTCAAGATCATCTAGGCACTGAAGGAGAAATCTACAAAAAAAAAAAAACATTGACAATTTAACTTATAACCAAGAGAGGGATTATTTATACAGTTTAACTGCTGCTACGATCTTGTTTTGCCAGTTTGTATGCACCAATATACTTACTCTCAAGACAATTAAAAATGTAATTACATACATGATTAGGACCACAGTTAATGAGTTTGCTAAAAGGTTACTTTTGGAGTTATAGTTAAGCTCTAGCAAGTTTTTATAACTTCTATTTACATGGTAGATTAAGAAACACTAAGGAACAGTACTTAATTTGGTGGCAGTCCCTGTACCAATGTAACTGTTTGCAGAAAAAAAGCATCAGTTATTAATTATTAAAACATTTTTTTCCAGAAAAAAACGAATGAAATTCTATTATTTAATATTTGTTCCAAAATATGCAAAGTATTGATTAATTTGAAATAATAATATTATTTTTACCAATTTGATCTACAAATATTGGGAACAGTAACATTTGACAGATTGGGGTAAGATTCTAAAACATATGCAGTATGTTAATAATCATCAGTATTGTATGCTTAAATAATGAAAGGTATGAGCATCACTTATTGACTTATTAATTGAACAATATATATTTATATTTGTGTTTAGTAAACATTTTATTCTGATACAGCTCACAAAACCACCAGATGTGTTGCTGCTAGTGCTTTGCATATATACTTTTTGCATTAATGATTATGTAGTGTTCAGATACTGTTCCCCTGGTCCAACACAGTAGAATGAATTGAGAATGGATCATTAGTAAACTAATCAGGTCAGGTCTGAACCTTACTGTCAACACGTGCATATTGGCTTTGCCTGAATTAAACCACTAAAGCTCTTCTATAAACAGTTTTCCAAGCAAGCTGTAGTCCAATCATACAGCTGCCAAGTTTCCATTCACAGATTTCTTCACTGACTGCCCATCTGTACATAAATGGGTTTTAGATATTTTTGGTGCAGACACCTGCCTGAACACAATTTAAATCAGCAGGTACCTGCTGCTAAGGAACTTAATATGCATTAGGTATCCTCAGCTTCCACCTGTCAAGGAAGTCCCTGTTTAAGCAGAGCAAGCAAAGCGATTATGCTTCTTAGTAGTTTGAAAGTTAATACATACTGATGTGTGAATGTTGGGCTTAAGGTTTAAATAATAGTAATTAAAACTAAAACAAACTTCAATCAGGCCGTTTATAATTAGACATTCTATGTGGTTTTGTGGTAAGGAGGAAATTTTTAAAACCTGGTCACCGCCCTTTAAAAACTGTTTGGTTATGAAACACTGACTACGCAGTATGTAACCTAAATATGAATAGAAATGTACTGCAGTGTATTATTAATTATACTCCGTCGTGTAAAAGGCTTAACAGACCTGCACATTTGTCCATATCCAGAACATTATGACAAGTGTGACCAAGACGTGCACGTGCTCTACTCTGTCTAATGTCTGGACATGTGTCTTTGGCCTGGTTACCCTCCCACCTGTGTCGGTGTTCAGACCCAAGTGTTCAGACTGAGCCCAAAGTCAGACTGTCTGCCAGCAAAGCCCTGATTAGGGACCAGACATGAAAGCTCCACATGCTCTAGTTACCAACATATTTCCATTATACAACCGTATGAATCCATTTCTCTCTCTCGCAAATCAAACACACTCACACTAACACACTCAGACTCACACTTTCCAGTGGTTCTGTAAATTTCATTGACAATTATAATGTTAGGCTTGTGGGATTAGTTAGTGAAAGGTGTACAGCTGATAAGGAAATAATTGCATTTTTAAAGGTTTTATGAATTAAAAACATTATTTTTGTTATTTTACCAAAAATATTTTGAATTAAAATAAAAATTCTGTTTCTTTGCTCCATCATACATCATAACTTATATAACTGCCCTGGCCTACATATCAGTGCTCAGACGTGCAGTTACTGAAGGGGATAAAATTAGCCTAGTGACCTGCTTTCAACAGCAAGCTTCCATGAAAGTACTTGAATTTAGGGAAGAAATTGTTTAAGCTCATATAAAAATGTAAGATTAAGTGTATTTATATTGAACTACCAATGGTTCAATGTCTGCACTAGTACTTTTTTTTAAACAATACAAAGTGTCCTTGTTATGAAGTGGTGGTCACACTGGGTCATTCCACTGTCACAGTTTTGACTGACCAATTCACAAAAGTGAGATACTGAATAAGTCGGGCATTATTGGTCCTTGACTGTTTCCGTCATGCTGTTATGTGACTGTTGTCACGTGCAGAACTGTTATATATACATGAAAAAATTGGGTCAAAAGACGAAGCAAAGCAGGTTTTACTGCTCACCCACAGGAATTTTAATAAGACAATCTGATGGTTAACATGCGATTGATGAGCATGAGGAGTCTTAACACATTTATTGTTTTTAAAACAAGAACCCTGCTGATGGTCTGATTTAGAAATGGATCACTTTAATTCTTCCCAATGTTCAAATTCTCACATTCTATTGCAGCAAAAAAATCTTTGGGTTTGTTAAGGCCACATTTTCAGTTTTTTAAAATGTGTCTAAAGCAAAACGCAGTGCTATTTACACCAGAGTTTATCAGGCGTCTCCAAACTACACTTGTCTTTAGATTACCTAGGAAAGGCCGAATCTGCAGGGACCTGCTAAAGTGATGTTTTAAGAATTATAATAAATATGTACAGTTATTCCAGGGGTCAGTAATTGTTTTATTATTAATAGCCAGTTAACATTACAAACAGATCTATATTCATACATGTTACCATACACTGTTGTCGTGGTATTGTAATTCTACTCAGGCTCATCTTTACTTAGTTTAACAAAGAGTACAAATATATGATATTTAAATTCATGTAGACAAACAATCCCAAGACCTTCTGGTTGTGTGGTGAAAAACCCAACCAGCACAAGGTCAGGAATATTTCAATGTGGACTTTGCATTTACTGGTCATGTTGGTAAGGGTGTCATGTGGAAGTTTAGGAAATAACTTGTCAGTAGAAAATGGAATAATCTGAATAATCATTAGGTAAGAAAAAGAATTCTGGTTTAGTTTGTATTTCTGACTAGATGGACTGATAACCTGTGCAGGGTGGTTCCCTGCCTTTTGTCACCAAGTGCTAAGTGAAGACTCAGTGAGAGAACAGCACAAAGGGTTACTGCAGTACTGTCAATCATGATCTGGTTCAATTTTTTTGGTTTTATTTTTAAGCAAGCATTTCCGGAAGAGATGTCTCTAGATGTCTTGTAGTAGTTTCTAGAAAATGCTGAATGTCTAAGCAAACTTCCATTATTATATCTTTATATCTCAGTGCAAACAAGCATACAAATAAACGTTAAGCATAAAAACTTTTTTTTTTTTTTAAAGAAGAGTTACTTTCTATAATAACAAAGACATAATGATGAAAGAGACAGCAGTAGTGTAAAAATGTTATGGCAGTGGGGTAAAAACATGGCTTACGTGGCTTAGAACCTGTTAATTGTGTGTGTGTGTATATATATATATATATATATATATATATATATATATATATATATATATATATATATATATATATATATATTAGTATTCTGAGCATACAACTGCTCTTCAACTTTTTAACCCTTACTGTTATGGTAGAACATTGCTGCCCCAAGACTTTATTTATTAAAAACGTATGTATTATATATAAAAGACACAATTTATAAAATACACAGTTGTGTATTTTATTTATAGTATGTGCATTTCTATTACATATCTTAGAGGTAACTAACATAGAAAGCATTATTACTACAACTAACTAAACAAACCACTGCTGAATTTTCATAATCATAAAAAAGCTGTGCACAGCATTTCCCATAAACTAAATCATTAGATATATGGAATAAGGACATTATGTAGTACCCCTTTAAATCCTAAAAATTCACTTTTAACCCAAACCAAAATATCCCATTCAAAAGATATGCATAATGCTCTGTCACATCTTGCCTTGTAGGTCTGCTTAAGTTGATTCATACTTATTACATTCCCAGCATCTGCTGGCCTTTTTCTTGGCCTACATATTCACAAGATTTAGCAAATCAATGATCCAAATGTTGTCAGATGCCTGTCTGGGTGTTCATGTTGCTGTGAAAAATGGACCATAAGGAAATTATTATGCATGGAGCAGTGCTAAAGGAATTATAACGTTTTAGTTAGTTAATTAAAACCTGCTGCGAACAAAGTCTGGAATCACTTCTGTTCAACAGCTGCAAAAAGGAGTTGCAGTTTAAAATACAATGGCTTTTCCGACTCCTAACAAACACTTCAATATTTCACTGGTTTAGCTTTAGTCACAGCATGCAACATCACACTCTGCAATCATTTTTGACCGAGATCTTGTACTGTCACAGAGAGACTTTACCAAAAACTTGGTCGTTCACTCATTCATTATCTTTATCCTCTTCTAGGATCGCAGGGGGGTTCCCCATGCCCATTCAGGGGAGAACGTTTTGGGCGCTGGGCTGATACACCCAGGACAGGGTGCCAATATATCACTGGGCACACACTCACTCACAAACACACACTCTATATGGGGCAATTTAGAGCAATTTATTTACCTTTAATCCATGTCTTTGTACTGTGGGAGGAAAGCAGAGAACCCGTAGGAAACCCACGCAGACACAGAGAGTACATGGAAACTCCACCCAGATTATGATTCGGACCTGAATCCCCAGCACTGAGATGTCAAAATGCTAACCACTAAACCACTAAGCCGCCCAGTCAATCAGTTCCTCTATTATTAAAAATACAAATCCTTTTCTACCCGTTTTAAAAAAAAAAACCTGTCAGCTCACCAAGCCACCTATTTACACAAAAAATTTAGCATCTACAATTCATCTACATGATTTTTTAACTATAAGAAGAAGGCAAAACTTCCTGAGGAATCCAACACAGACATAGGGAGACATGAAAGAAAAGACCTGGTCATTCAGTACATACAATACTGAGCTTTTGTTATTACCAATTAATGTTGCTTAGTCTACACCTGACTTAAACTAAGATTACTGTATTATATTTTAATACTGGTCAAACGAGTATTTGCCGGTATGATTATTGTCTTCTATCAGTACATTCAGTACATTCCTCACAGTGATTATTAGAGGTTTTAGGATCATGCAACAACAAAATTATTTTCAAATGTTTTACCAGTCAAGAAGTGATAAAGTGTATCAAATCAATGCATACAACAGTCATTCTTGATATTCTAAACTCCTGTGTATCACATATAACAAAATTCACACTGAAAAAAGTATAGTATAAGGTCTGAGCAATACTCACCGCCACCTGTTGACCCCAAGGTTGGAGGATCCTGCAAACCAAGGGTCCAAAAAGTAGACACAACGGATGGTTCCTGCACCCCGCACTGCCTCCTGAAGTGCAGGGTTGTCGTGAAGACGCAAACCCTTCCGAAACCAGTGGATGGAATTTGGGGCCATGTTCAGTGTGTCACCTTTTTACCAAAAAGAGTCAGAACATAGGATTCATTAAATTTATCAACTGTACTGATAAAAGACTTTAAAGTCTCCTGGATATTAACATATTACAAAAAAGTTACAGGACATACGACAGAATATGATGCCAGTTTGACATCTAGCTGAACAAAAAATAAAGAATGTACAAGAAAACCCACTTCAGTGAGTGTCATTCAGAAAGCTGCTAAAGATTAGTCAAGCAATGTGAATGGGAACTACGCTGCTTTCTGGCATGCATTTCGTCCGTCTGTTCCGTCTTCTGCCACACACAATCTGTGACCTTCAGTTTCTAGCTTTGGCTAAGCCTGACTCAATGTTCTGACAGGAGGGATGTCTATTCTGGAGATCCCAAGCTGTTATAAGCCTGACATCAAAAAGTAACTACCTAAAATAAGGCGAACCGACTCGTTATTTTTAGCAACTTAGTTTAATTTTAACTACCTGGACGTTATATATTAGGATGTAAACATTACAGACACTGCAAAGGTGAGATCATTTTTAAAAGAGAATGATATTAACTTTATATTAATATAAACTTATTAACTTAATTATTAATATACTAATTCAACATACGTACACAACATACACAGCCATATAAACACAACAGACACCATATACATGTTCACCTTAAATTATATGTATCTGGTATAACCTCTGGTGCCTTATATTTCTTTATAATTTGAACAGTAGTTTAGTCATTTCTAAATAGTAGTTTAAACAATAGTGGCAGTAAACCATCTCAATCTTCATAATTTAAAACACTAGAGGCAGTACACCATTTCAATCTTCATAATTTAAAATATTACAGGCAGTACATCATCTCAGTCTTTATAATTTAAAACAATGGTGGTAGAAAGCCATCTGGAACTTGTATACTATTGAGTACTATTTATTTGTTACGTGAATTAATAAAAAATGAAAGTGATACAGAATGGGAAGTACAGTACAATAGAAATATTACCACAACAATCATTACTACTACTACTACTAATTATTATTATTCTTATTATAATAATACATTGAATCTGGAATGTATGTCAAAAGTGCAGGTCATACACACTGTCTCGTACAATATTTAGACAAAAATACACAAAGTGCACATTAAAAAGGAATAATGATTTCTAATATCGGACTTTCTTTTTGTGGTAAACAAAAGCAGGGGATGATATGTTTAATGTTAGCGCTGCACACTCTGTACTGTGGAAATTAGGTCAAGGAAAGTGGGTGAAACCGTCCAGGCTTCATTACCAAACAATATGCGACTTTAAACAGATTCTCAACGCATATACATTCACGGACAATTAGCCAAAAGCATGAACAGATGATTAATGAAGCCGTTAAGTCGATGTAAAGGCGTTTATAACAGCAGTGATAATAAACAGTCGGGTAAAACTGGGTCACGGCGGCGCACGTTATGCAACTTCGACGTTGCGCTTTAAAAACGGGCTGTTTTCTCCACTATGGAATCAAAGCAGCGCTTTACCTTTTAATGTTATGTCAGTCCTGAACACATGCTCATGTCTCGTGGCGGGTTTTGGAGTCTGAATGTAAACAGAGCGGCGGCGGGCGGCGGGCGGCGGCGGCGTCGTGTCTCGGCGGCGGGTCGGTCGCGTCCTCTCTGCGCTCTGCTCTCAGCGCCGCTCGCCTGGTGCCGAGCTGCCGTCAGCGCTACCTCTCATCCGATTGGCTCGAGACATGTCACGTGACACAGTCAGCCTCACGTTTAGAAAGCATGGAGTAATGTGACTGGATCAGCGCTTACGATCTGCAGCGTCTCCCGTTCATTCAGGCTTCCATTCATTCTGTCGAAACGTTCATTCATCATCTTTATCCTCTACCAGGGTCGCTGGAGGGGGTTCCCCATGCACATCCAGGGGAGAACGTGTAGGACGATGGGAAGCAGGGGCGTTTTTAGGGTTTAGACACATTCATTCATTCATTCATTCATTCATTCATTATCTCCCGCTTTATCCTCTATTAGGGTCGCGGCAGGGTTCCCCATGCCCATCCAGGGGAGAACGTCTCGGGCGCTGGGCAGATAGAACCAGGACAGGGCGCCAATCCATCGCTGGGCACACACTCACTCAAACACACTCTATATGGGGCAATTTGGAGAATTCAATTGACTTGATCCATGTTTTTGGACTGTGGGAGGAAAGCGGAGAACCCGGAGGAAACCCATGCAGACACTGGGAGAACATGGAAACTCCACCCAGATGGGGATTCGAACGGATTAATTTATAAATGGGTTCAAAAGTGTAGTGTAAAAGAAAAATGATGGAACACATGTTGAAAATGTGTTTTTTTTTCTCCATGTGTTGTTGCAGGTATTGAACTCTATGTGTTTAAAATGCTTATCAGTAAAAACAATTTAAATTTGAGAAAGATTGTTATATATATAAAATCATATACATATAGATGATACTCTGTATGTATTTGTCTTTAATAAGGGATTTGAAATGGCAAGGTCTGCAAGGTGATAAATCTGCACACGAACATGCACAGACACACACACACACACACACACACACACACACACACACACACACACACACACACAAATACACAAATACACAAATACACACACATTCTATAGATATTAAAATAGACCAAGAAAAGACTCAGTTAAATCGGACTTCATCATTCCTTGTTTCTTCTTTTATTTCCAATTTACATTAATTAAAATCGTTACAAAACCAGGATGAAAAAAGAAATCAAACAAAAAAATTATTTTAATAATATTAATTATAACAAAAATATACAAACCCTCACACAAACTCACACATCCTGCTCAGAACCCAGTTCTTTTAGAGCTCAATACCTGCCCCCCTCCCCAAAAGGGTCCCTACTAGTTAATGAATATCCTGGTTGATGTACTGGGTTAGAGCAGGCTGAGTGAGCTGGGTAAGGCGGGTAGAGAGCGGATGTGGGGATTCAGAGAATAAGGACTGATAGATTGAGACTAATAGCACCTTCTGAAGCTGGACTGGACCCAGCTGGGATTATGTCATTCTGCTTTAGATCCCCCAGCTGCTTATGATGACTTCACATGTGGATCACTACTTAGGTTTTTCATTGTGAGGTAGCTTTTTTAATAAAACAAAGATAATACAAATGAACAAAACCAGAAATATTGTCCAAATTTATTTGACTTTTTACTTTGTTTTGAAAAGGGACAGCACTTCCTAAACGGGCAGTTGAGGGGAAAATACTGAGGTACACTAAAAAAGAAAAAGAACTTAAACTGCACTTTCCAAAAAGTGATGGGGTGCCTAGATACACACTCTCTCTCTCTCTCACAAACACATATAAATGTGAAAATATATAGATTTGGCTATTGCAAAACAGACGTTTTACAACAACTGAACCAAGACTTTACTTTATTATACACAGTAAATATTATCTCTTGCCCTTCCCAGTTTTAACATTTCACAATGCCTATCAGAACGTGAAGTTTTTGCCGAGTCACAGTCAGGAAGCGAAGAAAGCGGCGAAGTAGGACTGGGTGTGCTTCGACATGATCTTAGTGGGATGGGCTTTTGTGGTATCCAACCAAAGTGCACTCGCTCTAAAGCACCACTCACGCCTGCCAAATGTAATGACATCTAGCCATGTTTCTTCATCTTCCATCTCTCATTTATTTTAGTCTGACTCAATCCTGTCCTTCTCCTCTCAGCTCCCAGCAGGAGAAAGGACTTCACTTGCAGGGAAACATGGCTGGATTTCAAAGGGAGAGACTCACGGGGCATTGTTGCTTTAGTGCTGGATTCCAGTGCACTAAACTCGGACAACACAATGTCAATTTTTTTTTTTTAATTTTGGTTCTTCCACATTTCTTTAATTGGAGAGTGTGATTGCTTCTTGATGGAGCTATTGCTTATCCTTTCCATGTCTTATAGTGTGTTCCATTGTGACTTGAGTGTGTTTTTACATGAAACAGACTGGTCCAATGTCCACTCCAAATTCCTGATTAGCTGAACCGATATCCATTGGAGCAATGTCCACGATGGGCAGTCTAGCTGTCTTCTGAGTTTTGTACTCGATCACAGTCTTACCCCACTGGCCTGTGTGTTTCTGTAAAACACAAAAAAAGAGCATGTAAGCGGACAGTGGAACAGTTTTTTGTAAATAAGGGTCCAAATGTTAATATATTATATACCAAAATTATAGAATAATTATAATCATCATCATAATTATATAATAATAAATATCAATTTAGAATTAAGCTTGTTTTTTTTCCTTACATATTGCAATTTTTTCCAAGCTTTTAATACTGCATTATTTAAAATATTAGCTGCATCTGTTAGAAATACACAGTCAGATTTCTACACTCACTATCATGAATCCCACCCCATGTACGAGACTCTAACAGCAATGGGCAGCAACTCTAATGACAGGCTGCGCCATCTGAAGTGTGTTAAAGAGCGTTACTGCAGGTCCTTCATTCCTGCTGCAGTAAGGCTGTACAATCAGGACTGCTCTCAGTAACTACTCACTGCCAAACTGACAATAATACTGTGCAATAACCATTCAATCGTGATATGCGCAATACACTTTTGCTGGACAATCTGTTGATTTCTACAACAGAAACCATTAACCATTTCATTTGATCATATGTGCAATAATTTATTGCTGTGCAATATGGTGTTTTTTCATATCGTCTCCCTTCTGTATTATATGCCATGTACATAATTGAGTAGTTTTTTTATTTAATTTTATTTTTGCATTTACTGATATCTACCTCTATTAATTTTTTTTCTTTTTTAAACTACTTCTCATAATACATACATTACATGCATCATTAACTTTCCCAAATACTGTCACTGTTTACCAACTCCGAAGTGGAGAAGAGGGTGAAGTAAATTCTTCTCTCTTATATAGCACTTTTTAAACAGTGAAAAATGATTAAGGGAAAAGGAGGTATGTGGTACATATTCCCCTTTTTATTTACTTAAAAAAATCTAAATAAATACATATGAGAGAACAAATTAATCCCCTAAAGTGCACATTGTTTGTGTTAATGTGTAAGCATCTCACCTTGCAGCCATCCTCCAGAACGCTGTATGTGAAGCGGCTGTTGCCCTCCGCTCTGATTTCCACATCATTAGAGCCTTGCAGCAGAAGGGCCTTCTTTAGGTTGCCATTGGTCTCATCCATGTAGGCAATACTGTTCTTGCAGTGATATGTGATGGTCTGAGAGCCCTCGCTAGACAGAAGTCTCAAGAAGTTCAGCTGAATGCCGCCCAAAGTTGAAGTCTGGCTGCTGTCACCATAGCTGAACTGTACAAATGACAAAGAAACAGTTCTGTTTTTAGTTTTTTCAAGAAACAAAAATACAGTAATATTAACCGGTCATTGTGGACTCAGTGCTTACTAAACTAAAAAAGAGGTTAAATAATAAAAGCAGCAAATCCTACATAAATTTGCATGACATTAACGTGACACAAATAAAAGCCAACCTGCAGTACCGCCATGACCCACCAGAGGGCCACAGAGGACAAATTGTTGCATATTGCTTCATTTAATTTAAATGAGACAGTTTAACAGACTGTAGTTACACTTAATACATATACAATGAAACATATGTGCAATCTACATAATTTCATTCATTCATTCATTATCTCCCGATTTATCCTGTATTAGGGTCGCGGTGGGGTTCCCCATGCCCATCCAGGGGAGAACGTCCTGGGCGCTGGGCAGAAAGACCCAGGACAGGGCGCCAATCCATCGCTGGGTACACACTCACACACTCAATTGACTTGATCCATGTTTTTGGACTGTGGGAGGAAACCGGAGAACCCGGAGGAAACCCACGCGGACACAGGGAGAACATGGAAACTCCACCCAGATGGGGATTCGAACCGGGAATCCCTAGTGCTGAGAGGAGAACGTGCTAACCACTAAGCCACCTCTACATAATTTATCCACAATAATTATAAAAAATTATGTAGAATTATGAACAAAACCTCCATATCAACACAACACACTAAACTGCTTTGAGGTTCCTAAAAGTTTATTCAATATTTACACTAAACCCAGGTCTACCTGGTAAACATATTTGGGTAATGGAAGATGTAACAATCTCTGTGCTTGTGCATCTAAGATATGACACAATTCCCAAAAAGGAAGCAATTGTAGTTTTAGCTTGTGGTCACACAAAAATACACATTATACACAGATCAAGATTTTGTGTTAAAAAACGTAATAAAAACTCCTCTTGTGAATTATTTTTGTTGTAAAACTTAAAATATCAAAAGACATTTAAAACACTAACATTTTTTAAAAAAGTTACTTACATGGAAGCCACCGTCCATGCTTGCTCCAAACCAGACATGCTTCGATTCCTTGCTCTTGCTGCTCCACCAGTTCTTGCGCGGTATGCTGCTTGTTTTCGGGTGCATGCAGGTCTCTCCAGTCTCCATGTTGCAGTAGACCTTGATGGCATCAATAGGGCTGCCAAGGTTGGGATCCACCCAGTACTGACCTGTAAGCAAGCATACAAGCATATTGTTTTTATCTGATTGATAATGTAATAATGTAAAGTATAATATAGATATATCATGGCAACTGGTTTATTTCATTATCATGATTAATAACCATAAGAATTTTACTTTGATTTTTCAACAATTTAACTTTTTTATTTAATCTTGTTTATTCTTACCGCTCTTCCATCCAGGGTGACAGAGCTTCAGGTCTCGGCAGGAACGAGCAGGGTTCTTCCGGGATCCATCAGGGTTGCGCATGTCCTCGATCTGGCTGTTAATGGATTTCAGAGTTACATCAACCTCAACATCATGCTGCCTCAAGTTGTTGGAGGCCTCGTCAGCACGCATGTAGCGCAGGGTATCAGGGCCCTTTTCGGTGTTACCCAGACCAGCAAAAGCAGACATGTCAATTCCGGGGCCTGGAGGACCTGGAGGACCAGGGGGTCCAGGGTTACCAGGAGGACCCTGAACAGAGACAAAACAGAAGGAGGAACATAAAGAAAGTTATATTACTCACTAGACATTTATTACCAAGTGAATAAAAATAATTTGGAACAATTTGGAAGTTTAGGAGGTCAAATTTCAACATGCAAAGGCCAAGAAACTGGACCATGGCTAAATGTGCATGCCCATCAAGACCTCAGACTGCAATGCTTAAGAGACTGTCAAACTACCATGATAAACATGGGTTTGGGAGTACTTTCAATTATCAATGTGATAATCAAGAAATGCATGGGTCTAAAGTCCTTTTAGTCCAAATATGTAAAATGTACAATGTTTTTTGGTCGCTTTGTTGTTAGCTTGTTTTGGGGGGAAATCATACATTAGAGTCCATGTGCCAAAAAATAAAACAGATTGTCAAAAATGTTACCAACAAAAAAGGAAAAGCCAGCAGATGGAATGGAGGTGAATCAGTGTCCATGGCATGGGTGATCTGCATATATGAGGTGTGGTTGCTTATATATGGAGTGTTTGCCATATTGGCTTGCCTGTAGACCTGATCTATGTAAGCTGCTCACACCTTGTAAAAAGCAAGAATGGACAACAATTTTGCTTGCAAAAATGCAACAATGAGCATTTTAATTTCCCAGGAAATACACAAAGCATAATATAAAGAAAAAAAATGATACAGCGGTACACATGCCACTGTTCCAACTGTCTGATGCAGACTTTCATATGAAAATGTTTCTATATTTAACAAATAGAATGTTAAAAAAAATTGGAGTGAATTAACAATAAGTAGTATATTGTACTTACAGCTGAGCCAGATTCTCCAGAGCGTCCACGAGGTCCAGGAGGTCCGATTGGTCCAGGCTGACCGTTGGATCCATCTTTTCCAGATGGGCCACTTGGTCCAGGGGGTCCCTATTTAGTGAAATCAAGTTACTTTAGAATATTGTGTAACTTATATCTGTTGCAAACATTAAAATATTTTACACAAAATCTTTTTAAACTATAGTAGAACACAAAAGCATAGAAACCCCTGGTGAAAAATGAAATGCCCTGATTTACAGCATAAAGTAATAGATAATACATGCCATTTTTACATGTTCCAGTTCAAAATAATGATACTTAATAAAAAGGCAACCTGTGTGGTCAGTATTTAGCTAATATTCCAGCTTGAATTCAGAAGTAAGTCTTTAGTTCCTGTTTGAGGAAATTGCACTTAGTTTTATGAGTTTATCTTGCATGTACTTGAATGCATCAGGTAACTGAGGGCCTTAACAACAACAAAGTAAATTTGGATGTGTTTAGTTTCATTCATCCATCCATTATCTTCCGCTTTATCCTCTATTAGGGTCGCGGGGGGGGGGGGGTCCCCATGCCCATCCAGGGGAGAACGTTTTGGGCGCTGGGCAGATACACCCAGGACAGGGTGCCAATCTAATCGCTGGGCACACACTCACTCACACAGCACACACACAAACACACTCTACATGGGGCAATTTGGAGAACTCAATTAACTTGATCCATGTTTTTGGACTGTGGGAGGAAACCGGAGAACCCGGAGGAAGCCCACGCAGACACGGGGAGAACATGGAAACTCCACCCAGATGGGGATTCGAACCGGGAATCCCTAGCGCTGAGAGGAGAACGTGCTAACCACTAAACCAGTGTGCTGCCCGTTTAGTTTCATTAACCTAATAATTTTGGTTACAAGTCATTTTACTTTTGTCCACAATACCTATTTTCCTGACATTATACCACTTTAAATTTGTAATATTAAGAATTAAAAAAAAACTTCAAAACTTAAAAAGACAGTTACATTACATTTACATTTTGCCATTTAGCAGATGATTTTATCCAAAGTGGTTTACAAGGGGAGCACAGGGTTGATACAGCATCTCTGGAGCAATGAGGGTTAAGGGTCTTGCTCAAGAAGCCACATTGTAAACATCAGTGAAACTGGGATCTTTTGCAGGTGTTTAGATGACAGATGGCAGGTGTTCAGATGACTAGCCCAACACAACCTAACCACAACCTAACCATTTAGCTACCACGGCCATACTTACTTAATTAACCATACTTTTAGAAAACAGTTTAATGTTTACTTACTTAAGATAATTTTTGACCAGGAGTGTCAAACATTTTCACAGCACTGTACATATTAAATCATTTTAACTAGAGATTCTTACTTTAGGTCCACTGGGTCCGGAAGATCCTGTAGCACCCTGGTCACCAGGAGAACCCTGCAATGCAAGAACAAAACCAAACATATTGTGTTAAAGACATTGTGGTGAATCATTGTGTATTAGTGTGACTCTAAACAAATGATGGATGTAATGAACTTACAGGAGGTCCGGGAAGACCTTGCAGACCAGTAAATCCTCTGTGTCCCTTTTGTCCTCTCTCTCCACCCTCACCTGCTTCTCCCTTGTCTCCACGGGGTCCTTGAGGTCCCTGAGATAATTCAAAAACAGATTGTTATTTATTCTACTTTCTTTATTACAATCAAAATTAACATCACAGCCACAACAAATCATTAGAATTAGTTCAGTGCTAACCAGATAACTGTTTTGTTCTTTTAAATGAATACTTACAACCATGCCTCTTGCTCCAGCAGGTCCAGGGGCTCCAGAAGGTCCTTGTGGCCCCTATATAAATTAAAAGGTTTTAATTTGGATCAGAAGTAGAATGAGTTTTTAAGCACAACCCATGACATGAGTTTACTAAAGATTTAATCAGCATCGTCAGAATCAGAATCCTTTATTAATCATAGAGTGGAAACTGTCACAGATGCCCGATTTATAGTGATGTAATATATAAAAAAGAATAAAGAATCAAAAATATATATTTTTTGTAGTACTATAAGAGATAAAGTACTATAAACAAAGTATTACCAGTAATATGATTAAAGTCCAAAAATACAAAAATAATACAAACAAGAAAATAAGATCCTAGGTTTAACTACCACAAAATGAATAACCATAAAATGAATAAATATTTAAAATATGAAAACTTAGAGTAAGCAGTAACTTTTTGCTGGTATCATACCAGTATTATCAGTTTAGTAGTAGTTTGAGAAGTTTATATAAAATTTTACTTCAAATCATTAATGGCTGTTTGAAGATTTCATCAACATTTATTTCAATAACATATATTTGCAGTTACATCTAGGAGATGTAACTGCATATCTTTTTTTTATTAGAAGTTAAAACCCAATGTTTATGTGCACAAAAAAGATGCAAAGATATTTCTTGACAATGACTTCAAGCATTACATAGTTGTTATTAAATTAGCCAAACTCATTAATTTACTTTGGTCTCTTAATTACCACAGAAAAAACCAAGCTAAGGTAATTGATGTTATTGTTTATGTTATAAAGAATGGATTTATTTTATGTCTTGTATCATGCTCATTTAAAACCAATCAATGAGTTCTTAACTTTATATTAACATAACATTGTTCAGTACTTACATTCTCTCCTCTATCTCCTTGTTTGCCTACAGGACCCACAGGACCGGGAGAGCCAGGGGCACCAGGGGCACCAGGAGCACCAATAGGACCAGTGTTACCACGTTCACCCTGTGATAATGCACACCATTAGAATTAAGCATCAGTGGTCAATGACAACTGCCATATCAAAAAGAAGTCCAATTTTTTAATTGTGACGTAACTAACCTTAACACCTGCAGCACCATCTCTGCCAGGTGGACCATCAGATCCAGGATTACCCTGATAAAGCAAACATAAAAGGCTGTTGGTTAATGCAGGTGTAAGATAAAAAAAATGGAAGTATATATATTTTCACATATTTTGCTAGAGTGCTTTAGTAATTGTTTAAAGATGTCAGTTATCTATAAGGTAAAGGCAATTATAATTTACCTCACGTCCAGTCTCTCCAGCGGGGCCTGTCAGACCAGGAGGTCCAACTGGGCCAGGGGGACCACGGTCACCACTGGAACCTGTTGCACCTTGTTTGCCAGGCTCACCCTAAAGCAACAGCATAGTTACAAATAGCCCATATCCACTAAAGTTATTGCAATAATCATTATGAAATATGGGTTGATATGGTCCTGTCTAAAAACCAAACTGATTCATTAACAAGGTCTTAAATTAGAATTAAAAAATGAGTTGAATATAGAAGAAGTTGTTTTCCATGCAATACTTGACTCATGTAACTTGATGCTTCTCCAATGAGGCAAAACAAAAAGGTAACTTGTGTTGTTTGGTGTTGTATGTTTCTATATAAATAAGGTCTAACCATCGTCAAAGTTATTTACACAAAAACACCATATGTATGATAGTTTGCTTTAGAATTGGTCTATATAATTGTCTATATAATTCATTCAGGTCCAATTAGGACTGAGAAAGGACTGAGAAACTGTACTGATAGAAAGTGTTTTTTCTTATTTTGCTCCACAAGTCTTTTCATTTAAGCCTAAAGGTTTGGGTTTTTCATCCAGTTATGCTTTGGCTTGTTTCTGTGAAATTTATGACCAACACCTTTGTTTGTCCAATGTTCTCCTGATGGTGAATGGATTTGCATTAGTCAATGTACATAGAATTTTGTTGCTTAAACCTTATTTAATGACCTCATAGACTATTATACTGTCTTAGAGTGAACATCAGTCATTCAATTAACAGCAACAGTGGCATTTCATTTTCTTCATTTATACTCTTCCAAAATCCCATGTGTTTATGCCACAATACATTCCCTGAACAAAAGCACATGATTTATTTAAATAATACAGGTCTCCCACTTCCAATTGTCATCCCCGTGACTGGAAACATTTGACTATAATGTCACCTTTAAACTTTTAACTAGCAATTCTAGAAGTTCATATTGTATATTGGATACATCACATTATTCAACAAATAAATAACCAAGAATCAAGAACACATTTATGGTTTAAACTTTGTAAACGGTGTTAACTCTTCTTCTCTGTTTATTAAGTCTGATTTAAGTAAATGGGGCCAGTGTCAAAAGTGTAATTTGATGATTGTTCAACTCACTCCAGGTCCTGGAAGACCAGGGAAACCTCTCTCACCACGCTGACCAGGCAGACCAACAATACCACGCTGACCAGCAAGACCAGCAGGACCAGAAGGACCATCAGCACCCTAAATATCAACAAGACAAAAATAAGAATACATTTGAAAACCTTTTTAAAATATCATGGACTTAGATACACCAATGGTAAAGCACTATGAGCCTTACAGGAGGACCATCCTCTCCAGGTTCCCCCTTCTCTCCAGGTGGTCCAGAAGCTCCACGCATTCCAGCATCTCCTGCTCTTCCTGGGGGACCAGCATCTCCACGCACTCCCTTGGGTCCATCTTTACCACCGGGACCAGAGGGGCCAACAGGGCCAGGATTACCCTAGGAAAAGAAAATGTCAGAGGAAAGAAAATAAAGATTAATTATTGAAAATCTTAACATGGTTAAAAAAAGTAAGGCTAATAATATTTTATAGTGTCATATACTCTTTGACACTTTCATTTCTTTATATAATAAATGACAACACCAAACATCCCCATTACTAGTAAGTTAAACATTGTGGAATTTTGTGCTTATGATATGTGTCTCTTTTTATAATTTTGAATGTATGCAACACTCTCCATTTGAATTATTACATCTGTTAGACCAATGATTATTGAAATAATAAGCTTACATTGGGACCAGGGGGTCCAACTCTTCCAGCAGCACCTGGGAAACCGGTAGCACCCTAAAACAGATATCAAAACATTATATTCAACACAAAACATTTTTCAGATATGCATATTTCAACTGTACAATGTATTACTGCTATCAGCACTATGATGAAAACAAAGGAAATGAAATTATTATGCTAAATGCTATTAAGGTAGAAACTTACTGGGGCTCCCTGTGCACCACGAGCTCCTTTAGGTCCAGTTACACCAGTTGGGCCCTGAAATTGAATTAAAGCACATAATTTAACATAACATAATTTAGCTTATTAGAAAATTATTATATATTTTCCATATCCATCAATCATTAAAATAAGCCTAACGACAAGCATGGAATTAATTAACTTTACAACAAGCACCATTATTAATAAACTTGTGTTAATAAAATATCACTTACAACTGGACCAGGTGCTCCAGATGGTCCTTGAGGTCCAGGGGAACCAGCATCTCCTTTCTGGCCTGTCTCTCCCTGCTCTCCTTTAGTTCCAGCCTGACCATCAGCACCCTGTTAAGAAACAGAAGAAAATGTTACAACACAATATCATTTTTTGGATTTTGTTAGCACAATGGAGACACCTTCAATGCAACTATAAAATACAAACTTTTTAGTGGTAATACAATGCATAACAATTTGTAATATTCAGTATTAAATTTCCTGCATATTCCACACATGTAGTTAAGGTGTCTTCTGTAAAGACCTGCAAAAGAGCATTGAAATCTCAAAATTAATTTTTAATATCTACTTTGAATATGTCTTGTGGTAGTAATTGGTGCTTACAGCTTTGATACTGGCATTTTAAAGTAAAGTAAAACTAAATAAAATGTGCACATCTTTATTAAATTACAGTTATTAAATTAGCACCTATTGTCCACATCCATCATCCACTGGTAGACTTTATTCCTGGTATGATTAGTAAATTGTAAATATTATCTATTAGTAACAAATGAATGAATGAATGATATATACAAGTAATATATTCTAAACAATAAATAAATAAATAATAAGTTGGTACTAAGTTGTGACTATTGGCATTCATTTATCTCTATTCTAAATTAATATTTTAGATTATTTCTTATTATGCTTTTAATACACGTATTCATTTATGTTTTATTATACTTCTGCTTTTGTCTTGCACAGATATTTTATTGTGAGTCTGTTCAAAAAAGGTGTTTAAAATCAGGTTAACTTACAGGTGGTCCAGCAAATCCAGCAGGGCCAGGGGGTCCAACCTCACCACGGTCACCCTAAATAATAAGGAATAAGAATAAGACACTTAGTCAAGCACTAACAATAGATAAGAAAAGTCACTGAAAAATATTCTATACAAAATTAATAGCAGAATCATACTTACAGGAGCACCACGAGCTCCAGCAGTACCAGTTGGCCCAATAGCACCAGTTTCACCCTTAAAAATAATATCAACCAAGTATTATTTAAGATTTATTTAAAACCACACAGATTACACTCACACCTTAGCACCCACTAGAGTCTCACCTTAGCTCCATTTGGACCAGAGGGACCAGGTGGACCAATAGGACCACTCAAACCCTACAAACATTAAAATAACAGGATGTTTGTTAAACTTACACACAATTCATCCAATTAATCAGGTAAAATGTGAAACAGCCGAAGAACTCTGACTCACTCTTGAACCATCTTTGCCAGGAGCTCCCTCTGGTCCTTTCTCTCCAGTGTCACCCTTAAAAAAGATAAAACAGTTATATTTTGAATGCATTTAAATCTAACACTATGTGACAATTACATTTATTTAGAATGTTTTAACATGTGTTGTGCATATAGTGGGGTGGCTTAGTGGTTTGCATGTTCGCCTCTCAGTGCTCAGTGCACATTCTCAGTTCCAATCCCAATCTGGTTGGACTTTCCATGTTCTCCCCATGTCTGTGTGGGTTTCCTCCGGGTTCTCCAGTTTCCTCCCACAGTCCAAAAACATGGATCAAGATCAGTTGGAATCTCCAAATTGCCCCATATAGAGTGTGTTTGTGTGAGTGAATGAGTGAGTGTGTGCTCAGTGATAGGTTGGCGCCCTGTCCTGGGTGTATCTGCCCAGCGCCCGAAATGTTCTCCCCTTAATGGGCATGGGGAACCCCACCGTGACCCTAGTAGAGAATAAAGCGGAAGATAATGGATGGATGGATGGATGGATGGATGTGCATATAGTTACCCTGTCACCCTTAGGTCCAGAGATACCAGCACTTCCTCTCTCACCAGGCATGCCCTGCAGACCAGGGGGACCCTGGGCACCTGCGGAACCAGCTGGTCCAATTGCACCCTACAAGACAAGATTTAAACATTAGAAAGGATATTAATGTACTGAACAGAATTTCTGTGAAATGATGACCAATCAATTTACAATTGCATGTTATTTCTTAAAAATTGGTTGACTGATTAATTGATTGATTGATTGACTAATGTCATGGTCACCAGAGTGGTAGTAAACAATTATTACAAAAAAGCAAGATATGTTATTTATATATTTATGAATATATATAAATATACAGTATATATATATATATATATATATATATATATATATATATATATATATATATATATATATATATATATATATAATCATATTCTATCTATATCTAACATCTAAATGTTATAGAGCAGCTACAGCTATATAATTCAATGATCAAAAGCATAATTCTGAAAAAATGTATTAATAAATTTATAATGGTCATAAAATTTATAATTATTGTGTTACATGCAATATATATATATATTTTTTTTTTTTAATTCTTATTATTTTGTAAGGGCAGGAAAACCACTGCTTATATTGTTATAAGGGTTAATAAGATTTAAGTTAAGTTTAATTTTACTAAGTCTAGTTCTAAATTTCTACAGATGTTATTACGACTATTATAAAACTTCATTGCTGCTTATGAACAGAAGAAATGAAATGCATAATCTAAAATAAATCATTAATTGCTAACAGACTACATGAGCTTGATATAATCTTTTTGATGGACAATCTCACCTTGGGTCCATCAATTCCAGGAGTTCCAGGAAGTCCTCTGGGTCCTTGAAGACCTTGGGTTCCAGCACTTCCTCTCTCACCCGGAAAACCACGCTCACCCTAAAATAGACAAGAGGTGAATTAGAATGATATTTTTTGATAAAATCAACAGATTACAGCATTATTAGGCTGTATTTAGGCTTTTTATTAGACTTTTAAAGTTAGAAACTTACTCTTGGCCCAACTACACCAGGAGCACCACCCTCTCCAGGAACACCCTGCAAAAATGAATAAAAAAAGAATAAATAAGAGATAAAGATTTCTATTATGAAAGTGGCCTTATCAAAGCCGAATAATAAGAGCCTAGCATCAGTCTTACCTGATCACCTGGTTTTCCACCCTCTCCAGGTGGGCCTGAAGGTCCTGGCAGACCCTATTAAAAAAGAAAAACAACAATGAATTTTAATATGATATTAAGAAGAGTAATCAACTCTCTTTTTAATAAATCATGGACTAAATGAGCTCGGAAAAATGTATGTGGGATGGTGTAACATTTACATTTACATTTACATTTACTCATTTAAGCAGATGCTTTTATCCAAATTGTCAATGTACCACAAGTCAGTGTAAACAAAATGGTGCATACCTGGAAGCCAGGGGGACCAGGTTGTCCTTGTTCACCTCTCTCTCCAGCAGGGCCCTAAAATGACAACCAACGGCAAATTAATTTAAAACATAAATGAAATTTAAGCATAAAAATCATTTAAGTCTTATTTAACAATCTATATAAAATATAAAGTTAGCAGTTCCATAATACAGCAGGTAGAAGTGTACACTTTGTTTTTTAAGACCTACTATCAGAGCACCACCTGATTCATTTATACTGACAACTGACATTAACAAGTCAATGGCACTGATTTAAATAGTGTCATTGTGTCACACATTGTGTCATAAATAGTACCACACATTTAACATTGTGTGGGGTAAAAAATAAATTGTTATTTAAGTTAAAGGGATTAATTGATATTATTACAATGTATGAATTCTGAGACTCATGAGCCATTAGCCAATTAAAAAGGACAAAGACTTTAAAGTGTTGTTTGGAAAATGTTTGCTCCTTTAGCATATGTTAGCATATGCTTGTTGATACAGAATGTCCGTGGGTTGCTAGAATGACATTTTTCACTACTCAGAAGCTTTAATCTAAATTTAAATGTCCTGAAATCTATGCCAATTCAGGCCAGCTAATATTTGGGACATCAGTTAATGGATAATAAGATGGAATGAGAAGATTAATCTTAAAATTGATTTATTCTATAGACGCTGTTGACCATTGGAGTTTTAGCACATCAGACCATGTGTTTATAGAACGTCTTGTGTGCATAGGAACACAGTCAATTCGGAAAAGGTCTTCCCCAAACTATTAACATCAGCCTAAAAGTGAATATTTCTCTGAATTTCAGTGCAGTGTATGCAGTTTTACCTGCCCCCTAAAAGTAAGGAGGCTTGTCACAATTAATTACAGTCTTTATTAAATTAAATTAAATTAAAGCACAGTTTTATACAAAAGTTTGCAAACTAAATGCTATATTTATATTTAATGGTATATTATACATAATCGTATTATACATATTTTAAATATTACTTGAAATACATGAAAATTAAATCTATTACATTTTTCTGTGGAATTGATGTTTAATGAAAGACTATTTATTTATGGAAATTAGGATATAAAGTTATATAGAGTTAATAAATGTGAATAATGAAGTAACATATATGCCATTTATCTTCTGAGTTGAACTCACACAACATTTAAAATGGCCTTTATTTAAAAACTACTTTAATATGATAACTACAGTAATAAATTAAATAGATCTTACAGAAAATATGACAGTTTTTAGTGAAGCTTAATCCATGTAGTGTGTTCAGTTCAGTAAAATTCTGTAAGTCTGTATTCAGTACATGAGAACATTGAGATTTAGATCAAAGTTGTGCTTGAAATAAGACAGAACTTACAGCAGGGCCCGGAGGACCACCAGCTCCAGTCTCACCATCTTTACCAGGCAAACCCTACAGGCAGGCAAAACGTTAATGAATGACACTCTGTTCAGGTCAGATGTAACACTGAGCCACTGTATTTAAATAAGAATGACTTACTCTGAGTCCAGGGCTGCCAATAAGACCTTTCTCACCAGGTTTGCCACCTTCACCCTAAATGAGGAAACCACACATATGAAGTGAGTCCCAATTTCCTCGTCACCAATTTTGGAAAACAAATAATGCTCAACTGGCATTTCTATGCTTACATTAGCTCCCTTGGGTCCGGGGAATCCCATCACACCAGGCTGTCCTCTAGCTCCCTGAGGCCCAGGGGGTCCGGGACGACCATCCTCACCAGGAGCACCCTATTGAAGAAAAAGATCATATTAGTGTAATTTAAGTGCAGCATTATCACACTAAAAGTTCTCTAGGTTTTTATTAGCATTGGGGATTTTCTACTGATATATCAAACAAGATACAGTTTATAAAACATTATACTGTTGGCTACTCACAGTAGGGCCAACTTTTCCTTGGGGTCCAGCATCTCCGGGGCGACCAGTGAGACCCTGTAAAACATAGACAATCATTTAAAAATTTGCATTAAAATGTCTGAAATGTGAGCTAACCATTCTATTTAAATCAATATAGCATAATTAAGAAATGCAAATGTCATTCCAAAAGTCTTACTCTTGCTCCAGGAAGACCAGGCTCGCCAGGGCGACCGGGATCTCCACCAGCACCTTTAGGTCCAGACAATCCAGAAACACCACGATCACCGGGAGCACCCTGTTGAGAGCAAAGGAAGATGTTTAGCATCCATCAACCTCAAAAGACATCAGGTCACACTTAATATGCTGCTGTAAGGTGCTGGTGCTTATACATACCTTTGCGCCAGGAAGACCATCTTGACCAGGGAATCCACGGTTACCAGGGGCTCCCTAACAAGGACAAGTTTGAGCACAGTTAATTCTATGCATATTTACAAGTGAAGGCTTTTTTAATTAGGCATTGGTAACTTAGACACTATTTTGATACTCAGACTTACTCTCTCTCCTGGTGGCCCAAGTGGACCAGCAGAACCGGGTTCTCCTCGAGGTCCTCTCTTACCCTCCTCACCAGCTGGGCCAAGGGCACCCTGTGGGCCTACTACACCCTGTGCAAAATAAGACACATTTCTCAGGATTACACAAGTCCATGCAGATTGAATTGTTGGTTATAAGTGATCAGTAGTAATTCTGATTCTGAGTAAAATTTGATCAACGTACACGTTCTCCTTTTGGTCCAGATTCTCCCTTAAATCCTGGCATACCGGGGTCTCCCTGTTGAAAAAGCATTCAGATTTAATACAATGGACTGAATGAAGTAAATATAGAATAAACACGCACAACAGAAAAAGCAGAAAAGTTCTGATTAATATGATTGATACTCACACTCTGACCCTTGGGCCCGAGAGGTCCAGTGGCTCCTTGTGGTCCAGGTGGGCCACGGGGTCCTGGGAAACCTGGGGCACCAGCAATACCAGGTGCACCCTGTAGAGCAAGACACCAATTAAGATTTCTTCTGTAGTTTCTTTTTTCTGTCCATCAAGTCTGATTGGATCATGCTACACTAAGCAGAGTCTTAAATCGAGATATCAGCTAAAAAAGTGTTTATTAAACTGTTTAAATGTAACTTTTTAGCTTAATTCTTACACTTAAACCTGAAGTATTCTGTATTCTAACAGCAAAGTGTATAAGTAATATTTTTAAATACAATTATATACATACATTTACATTTAGTCATTTAGAAGAGGCTTTTATCCAAAGCGACTTACAAATGAGAACATTACAAGTCAGAAGTTATGCAGAAAACCAACTACACTGTAAATTCATCAAACCTGATTGTTATTTGATGCTACACCCCCCCCCCCTTTTTTTTATTACAACAGGTATTTGTTAAAGAGATGCGTCTTCAGTAGTTAAGTACTTTAACTGCAAATTAAAATACTTACAGCTGATCCTTTGGCTCCAGGAATACCATCAGTACCAGGGTTACCCTAAAAAAGCATAAGGACCAAAGTTAACACAACAAAACTAACAAAAATGGGCTCACATTTATGCACAAGTTCTCTCAAAGAAACTTATGCACAAGTTCTCTAAAAGAAACTTATGCACAAGTTCTCTAAAAGAAGATTAGTAACTTTTCATGTTGGGATGAATAATTTAGCAAAATTATAATGTCCCAGCAAGACTTTGTTAAACATTTTATAAGATAAAACCAAAATTGCTAAATATAAAATATATTTAAAAATATATATTAATAGTCATAGCCAACATTCACACCTAAAGCTGTACCAAATCTTTCAAAGTAGGACTAATTAAACTCTTTTGGCTATCAAACATAAAATTTACAAGTGTTTGTAGGTGCTGTTGAACTTTTTATCGCTTAGAAAAATAAACTGGGTTTAAAACTTAATGAGTTTTATCACAATATTACTAAGTATCTGTTTATTGAACCAGCTCCACTTTAAAAAGTATACAGGTGTAAAACCACGTATTATGTTTATGTAAATGTACAAACCAAGAGATCAATAGTTTTTCCACCAACTGGGCCCTCAGTAGCCATTTACAGTTCATTATAAATGGTTTCTTATATTGCTGTGTTGTATTACTGATGCTGTCTTCACCAAACCAAAGAATGGTTATATCTTTTAATGTGCACATGACAATACCATACTACAGTACTATTATTCTAATAACAATAGTATACTAACCTGTGATTATATTGAAATGATTTGGGTATAAATGTATTTATCAGTAATGTATTGTAATGTAACTACAAGTCATAATAAACATGTATTTCATTGTCATCTTTTCAATAGGTGTGAGATACACATTAAATTATATTAGGTCATTGAGAAGATGCTTTTATCCAAAGTGATTTACAAGTATCCCAACATGGGGTTCTCAAAGGTTTGATCATGATGCAGCAGCCCTTAAACAATGAGGGGAAAGGACCTTGCTCAAGAACCCACATTAGCAACATCAATGGACTTTGGATTTGAACTCCTAACCATTAGATTAAAAGCCCAACATTCTAATCACTGAGCTACCACACCCCTATAGGATGCTATATGTTGGTGGAGTTGACTGAACAAGCTCTGCTTTAGAACCACATTTTAAAACTGCAATTAAAGATAATTGTATAGTTTTATGTAATCCCTAAATAAGTATAATATTTTATGGTTAGGATTCAGAAACTCTCAAAAAAACTAAAGTGCACTTACAGAGGCACCAGAAGGTCCAGGTGATCCAGGTGTACCAGCCTCTCCACGGGGTCCTTGAGCTCCCTCAGCTCCACGAGCACCAGTTGGTCCAGCCTCACCCTAAAAAAATAGGATTAGAAGTCAGAAACTGTGGTAAAGTAACTTTCAGAACTGCACTTATTGTGTGAAAGGGTTAAAACTGAGCTTTAATTATATGAGGAGATGAATGCCCTTGTTATAATACCTTGGAACCAGGGGCTCCTGGGAAACCTGGTGAACCAGCAGGGCCAACAGGACCCTAGAAATAAAAAGTTTGGATTATTTAAATGCTGTCACTGAGCAAAGCTTCCTTCTCACTTCTCGAAAATATTAGAGACTTACAGGAGGACCACCAGGCCCAGGAAGTCCATCATTACCACGGGCACCCTGCAGAAAGCAAATGAGAGCAAGTCAAGCACAGCTAATATGATTTAGATCAAAGTCCTGGTTAATGATCTGAAAACACTCACAAGATTCTGTCCATAATGCATCAAGAAGCTCATCGTTAAATACTCATTTTGTATTTTGCTAGCAGTTATTTCACAAGTATATATAGTATAAAGTATACTATATATAGTATAAAGGTTATTTAATGTATATAATCCTAGAAGTCTGATTAAATTAGAGTAAAGCAATCACTCACAGCAGCTCCAGAAGGTCCAGGGCGTCCTCTCTCACCAGGGAGACCACGAGGGCCCTAATAATAAAGAAAAAAAAATAGAAAAAGATTTATTATTAATTGTACAGCAGGATTTTAACATAAAAAAAATATGTTTGTAACATGTTTGTGCAACACACCATTGGTCCAGGAGCGCCATTCTCACCAGCTGCACCAGACTCACCCTGAGGGAATGAAACAAGTGATAATTTTTAGGACTGGATGAATATGAATATATATATATCCACATATTATCTATGTATATATATATATATATATATATATATATATATATATATATATATATATATATATATATATATATATATATATATATATATATATATATATAAGCCCTGCCCTGCATTTGTCCTGCAATGTCACAATATTGCTTCCAGACCATATTTGCCTGGATTTGATAAGTACAACAGGAGTGTTGACTTTTGTAATGTGTTCTACGGCCTATCCCAAATAATTCCTAAAGTCCAGCCCTCTGTGGTGTTCAAACCATGTCTAAAAATGATTTCCAATCATCCCTGATTTGAAATTTAAGCTTAAAAATTCTTGGTATTGTCATTTTAGAATTGGTTGGTGTCATCATGTAAGAAAGAAATCTATTGCTGGAATAACGTGATCACTTTGTTACTCTGACTTTATTCGATTGTCACATAACTTTGATAAGCCCTTGACCAATTGAGGTGACTCCTCATTGTATGGTGAGGAAACAGCTCTGAAAACGTTAGTTCCGTTTTTAACTTGTATAATGTTTGATAGAGCAAAATAGCATTAACAACCTAGAATAAATTCTGTTGTCTGGGTTATGCAGACATCATTAAACTTTGAGCATTTACATAGGATGTCCTAAACGTGCTGTTTTATGAAAGCGTAAATGTATGTAGCATATAGAATTGTGGAACACCTGTCATTAAAATCAAATGGCGTACAAATGCATAATACCAATATATTTAATGTGTAAATAATAAATAATATATGATATTGCACACTGAGCTCTGAGAAACAGAATTTGTAAGTATACATTTTCATATTAGGGCCACATGTGTATGGTACTGGTTTCTAAGTAAGGCCTTTGTGGTTTCATACCTTCGCTCCAGCAGCACCAGTCTCTCCCTTGGCACCATCAAGACCTGAGTGACCCTAAAAATAAAAAAAAAAGTATTAATAAACTATATCTTATCTAATCACATATGCATTTTACAGAGTGAACCTAACAAGATTAACAATAAAAAAATACTTTCAGATTCTGGAAAAAAAAAAAGGACAAAACACTTTTAACATACTCTGTGTCCCTTGATGCCAGGAAGTCCAGGTGTTCCAGGAAATCCACGAGCTCCCTGTCAACACAAAATAGCATGAAATGATTTCATTATTTATGTATATAAAAGAAACTACAAATTAAGAATGTGACTTTAGTATTTTTAGAGAGGTAATTATGCATGGATTTGTATTTACCTGAGGTCCAGGGGGTCCACGGTCACCAGGTTTACCAGGCTTTCCATTTTCACCCTTTAAAACAGAACACAGTAGCAATTAAAATAATGTCCAATTTTTTCTCATTTGCTGATGAGAGTTTACTATGTGAATATAAATATGCTGCTTACATCACTTCCTGATTTTCCAGTTGCTCCAGATGGGCCACGGGGTCCCATAGCACCCTGTCAAAATGATAAAGAGAGAAAATATGTATAGACATTTAATCATTTAGAAAGAACCTGAGTGGAAAATTATCTATGTTTGGATATTTGGTTTCCATATTTTATTGTTCTAAGTATGCTATGTGCAATCTGGCAAAATTTGAAGGAAAGCCACTATTTGTGATACTCACAGAGGGTCCGGGCTCACCAGCCTCACCGGGGCTGCCTTGGAAACCTTGTGGGCCCTACATTTGGAAACAGATGAATGTGTGGTGTTACACAATGTCATATGCAGGAAATGCACTTTGTGATTCATATGTATGACTCAAATTTCAGCTACTGACATGGTTTTTATACCAAACCATCAAATGCTTAATAAAATCCATTGATTGTCATTATTACATAGGGTTCATGCTTCTGTATACTTACAGGTGCTCCAGTAGGGCCAGGAGGACCACGGGGACCCATGGGGCCCTATAAAAAACATAAATATGTTAGCACATATAAGATAAGAAAAAACATGTTCTATAAGAGGAAGACCCTACAAGAACTAGAGAGCAAAAACCATCAGTATAACTACAAAAATACGTTCTATTACAATTATTTATGGATAAAGTTTGGATTAGGATTCATTTTTGTTACTATCACACATGTGGTTTAGCACATAGTACGTTAATAATCTAAGGGTAGAATGTTTGATTTTCACAATGTAAGAAACCTAGGCAAGTCAATTAAAGGAGAAATCATATAGAGCTTAGACATAGCTTGTGTAGTATAAAATTTATGAATTCTTCAATTAATCAAAAACTAAATTATAGCTTCTGTTTTTGATATTTGTTGACTTTTTTTATTTTGAGCTCTCACTACAACAAATCCATACAAGTATTTAACTATAATTAAGACAATACAGCTAATAACAACTATTTGTGTCATTTGTGTCACTGTATTATTGTCGTTTACCATTGGTCCCTGCATCACACCCATTTGAGCTCCTCCAGATTTCTCATCAAAACCTCCTGCCATCTGAGCTGCAAAGTTCTGTAACATGCAAAAAAAAAACACAGATATAAAAAAAATATATAAACCACAGCAACAGTCATCAACATCTAATAACCCAGCTCACTGTCAAGATGGTGTTTATTCATCTCGGAAAATGATCTGAGACAAAATAGGCAAAAAAAAGAAAAAAAAACCATAAAAGAACAGAAAGGAGATTAGATGGGAATGCAAGAATAATAGAAATGAAAGAAATGTGAGGAAATGACAAGGAAAAATTTTAAAATAAAAGATAAAACGTTAACAAGGAGAAATGTGAAGAGAAGAGAGAAGAGCAAAAAAGAAATAAAAAGAGATTAGTGGAGACAGTTTAAGAACAAAAAAGTGTATAAGAGATAAAAAAAAATAAATGAAAAGAAGCATGGGTATTGAAATGATGAGAGAAAACATGAAAAGAGCAAAACATGAGGAAAAAAACAGAAAACGGATGAGGAGGTGAGAGGAGAAGAAAGAAATAAAGATCAGGAGAAGAGTGTAGAATATAAAATACAAAAGGTGATATAAAACAGGAGATGAGCAAAGAAGACAGAAGATCAGATATTAAAAAATTAGAAATGTTAGAATCAAATGGGGATAAGATGAAAGAGATAATCTAAAAAGGAGAGAGGGCATGGACACAACAGACAAGTAAAAGTTAAGATGGCGACAAATAACAGGAGAGAAAATGTTTAAAATCTATATAAAACATACTCCTCCAAGTCCAGGGACACCAGGGCCTGCTGGTCCGGGGGGGCCGGGGGGTCCAGGGTTTCCAGGAGTACCGGGTTCACCATCTCGTCCTCTTGGGCCTGGACTTCCCTGTGATATTAATAAATGAAACAGTAAGTAACAGACGTCCCCTTACATGACAAGTTTACCAGCATTTCTTATAGATCATTATGTCATTTTGATTATTATCAGCTACTTGACTGCAGAGAAATTCTTTTAAACGGTAGCCATCTCACCTTTTCACCCTTTGCGCCTCTCTCTCCACGTGGGCCCTGTTCTCCAGGTGGTCCCTGAAAAATTAGTAATTGGGGAAAAATATAATTTAAAAAAAGTAGTAAAAGAAGTTCACAGGTAAAAATATCAAAAGTTAAATGCTGGCAATTGTATATGTCCACACCCATTCCTGTGGCAAAAGCATGACAACATGGGCAGTCAAGGAAAGCGTAACTAAATTTTATGGCGCCATCTGGTGGACATATCTTTCAATGCACTCTGCCCTGATGTCAAAAAGTTAATCAAATCTGCAAATTTATAAATCTGCGATCATAATTAACATAAGCTTTTTATAAATTGAAGAATGAATAAAATTCTTACCATGGGTCCATGTGGTCCTTTTGGTCCTACAGCCTATAAAAGAGAAAAAGGGATTAATACATCTAGTATTTATGGTGAAAGTAAATCAATGTTATTTTTAAATGTGCAATAATAAGCTATATATTTGCACATAATAAATGAATAAGTCGTCATATGTATCTGTATACATGACAGTGTAAAGTTTGTACAATATCTTTATGTTTATTATTATTTATCCGAATACCAGAAAAATAACATAATAATTAGATCAGCAACTAAATCAACAACAATCAACATATTAACTTACATCCGAAATATCGCCAGGTTCACCTTTTTGTCCCTGAAATGCATTTAAAAAACAAATACCAAATTATTTACAAGAAGAACATAATACAATTAAATCAATGTCATTTATAATTATAACTGGTGAGATAACAATATAAGTCTTGTATTTGATATATTTGGTATTTTAATGCTTTTTAATAATTTACAGTTATCATCATACTTACACTGACCTTTGTAGTTGACCCTGTTTTCCAGTCAGAACATAAGAGAGGAAAGAAGGGGAAAAAACATTTAAATTATAATTAAAATCAGTAAAAATATTTTTTTTAAAAAGCTCATTACTTGAGCTCTGTAGTCATCTGGTGATTCAATGTTTACACCAGACTTGAAATACTCCATTCAAAAAAATAAAAACCTGACCTAAGACCTTCTACTGACAAAACCAATCAAGGGATTCTGGATTACAACCAGTTCTAAAGCAACAAAACTGAAACCTCACTGCTCTAATTAGTGCACCAAGAACCCATCATTCTCTTAACCTCTTCTCTAAAAGTTAGTGTTTAAATTGGGGGGGGGAGCAGAAATAGTATTGTTAATATACTGATATAAACATGTCCAGAACTGCTCATTGTAAACAACAGTAATGCAACACTACTGTAATGAGGGTTCGCTGGAGTTGTTAAGCATTGTGCTTCACAAAACATGTTTATGTCAGTTTTTTCTGGAGGCAATGAACCTGTAATAAGTAAACTGATAGTAAGCACTGCGTGTACTCATGTGTGCAGCAGGTTTTTCCTCAAAGAGCTACACTGTGTATCAAATGTGGCTCTAATAAAACTGGCAACATTGTTTATCAGCGATCACAGATTATTCTTATTGAGCTCTACCTTATTCAGATACATGTTTGCAACGGAAATTGTTTATGAGCCAATCAACTGATCAGGGTCATGATAAAATTGTTTGGATGAGGGGCTGGATTTGTTTTAACTCCTTTATAAATGTAGAGCTGGAAACTACATCGATATTTATAATATCAATTATAAAATATGTCACAAAATACTTTTCTAAGATTGTTAATTATTTTAGTATTAAAAACTTTGACCCACAGCATTTAGTGTAGGAGTGTCAAATGCTGAATGATTATTATTTTAAAATTGTTTGCTCCCACAGATGATGATATACTGTGACATATGTGTTTAGATCTTCTCCATGACTTTTTGTAACTGTATTTAATTAGGAGTTAATGAAGCATGTCAGCATTTGCTTAAAAATAATGAATAACTTATGGGAGTCAGCTGAAGCGATTTATTGATCAGCTCTTGGTCTGATCCATGTGAGAGGGCTGATAAATTTACATATGTCTCATTGTTGAGCTGTTTAATAGAGGATTTTTAAACCCTCTTCCTAAAACAGTCTTAAGAACAAGAGACCCAAGGCAAACATCAGCATAAAGCCTAAGCAAACACTTTACAGCTCAAGTCAATTGAATGAAAGTTTTCCGACACTTTTCTCATCATTTCCCATCAGATTATTAGAACATGTCTCTGAAGTAAATCCAGCCACTTTATTTAATCTGTTATCTTCACATGAGGCTGTATATTTGCTTTAGTACGGTTTTAGCACTGGTGGTATCACTCGGCATTTATTCCTCTTCTTAAAGACTTCTGAGGTCATGATAAAATGATAAAATACCTTTAAATGCCAAATAATTGTATAATTATAGCCATAACAAACCCATGTGGTCTGGCTGTTTCTTGAGGCTTATGTTATAATCCCATCCTATTTAAGAATTGATGATGAGCATTAGCCAAATATAATATGCAGTTTAATTCCAAAAGGAATTTCAGATGGGAGCAGATTAGTCAGATGACTTCAAATATATTGATATGATGAGAAATAGTGTCAAAAAGTATTTCATTTAATTGGTGTGCTGCTGTTTCGCCCTTTGACTGTCAGTTTTGAGGGCCACTCTTAACTTTAGCCCACCTATTACAGCTTCTGTTACAGACTGATTATAGGTGGTATTTTGTAGCCTTAGTGCTCAAAGCAGACAGCAGGGGGTGTGTGAAACAGACTGTAGGTGTTGTAAGTAAAGAAAGGAGTGTGAGAAGGCAGACCGCTAAGCTGGTCAGGTTCAGCAGGGCAGATGGGGCAGCACTCTCCGACTGGAATGATGGGACTAGGACAATCCTTCAGTTCTTCGCACATGACTTCATCACATAGTACGGCCCCTGAGTCACACACACAGACGCGACACGGCTCCGGCTTCCAAACTGCACGGTCCTCAAAATGCTGGCCATCTTGGATGCACCCACCTATGTCCTCCTCTGTAGACACCACAAGGGGGTCAACACAGAGGAGATGTTCGGGGGTAAGAGAAAGGTCAGTATGCACTCATGCCTTCATACACTCATATAATCTGCATGGATATTCTATATTAAATAATATCATTTGATCATAGGGCTAATTTATGGTCTATTTGGCAGTTATTCTATAGCTATGATCTTGCATGTGCCCTATTAAATTACTCCATGTCCTATTACATTAGCACAAGGGGACCATTTTATAAAAATAAGCTTTTAATTAAAAACAGAAAGCTTGTGCCCAGACACCAGATAAAGATCATTAAACTAATGCAGAAATAAATGTATGCAAAAAGTGTCTTCCAGCAGACTGTAAAATATGAGCCTTTGTGAAGTGTCCCCAAGTGAAACTAAATCCACTATTCCAGCAATGAATGGGCCTTTCTCGCAAACACAGGGCAGCATTGACAACCTGGTGCTTTAAGCAAACACATCATACTCACAGCTTCCATCTGGATCTAATGGTCTCGCCCACCACAGTGCAAACATACCTCAGTGGGTCGAAGAGGGCGGCCCTCTGACAAACACACACATGTATATACATACACACGGGGGTGTGTTTCATCTATTTTCCTAAAAGTATCATGTGGAACTCCCAGTGAAGGTATATGTGAATGTCCTGATTATAGTTGGCAACAAGCAACCTTTCCTGTATAAAATCCCAAAGAGCCATTGACGTTTTCTGTATGAATGAAGTTTGTTCTTCAAACAGCCCCTGAGATTCTCATCATCTGACTGGACCTAACAGAAAAGGTTTTGCTTAGGAGAATTAAGGGTCAGCAATCCATTCCTGAAGTACAGAACATCAACTGATGATGTAGTTACCCCTGATATAGATACATCCATCATGTCCATGTGTCACTTTCTCTCCCAGCTGGTCATCATGTCCTTCTGAGTCTGTCACTTGGAGGCCTTCCCTGATGACCTTGCTCCCCTTGAATAACATTCCTCAGACCTCCTTTTGCCAAACTCATCAACCTTGTGAACTATGCCCTAACACTGACAAAATAAACTTAAGGCTTTGAACATTTGCTGATAGAGCACCATTTGAATTTTCACTTGACTTACTGCTCTATCTAATCTGTTTTTCACATGGTCCAACACACAGGTGCAAATTGCAGCAAACAAACTAATCAACCGCTGTTCCTGAGAATTGCTGCACTCAATCATTAACAGTAGGGGGCTCTATAATACCACATACTCCGTCAAAGTCTTTCTTTTCTCTTTGATCTGCGACTTGGACATTGATTTAAACTCTTTAAGGTGTTTGATGGGTTAAAACAATTTGATATATAACCATACATGACGTATGCTTCCAAATTAAAGATTTTGGAATTTATTTTTGAGTGTCTGGCACAGATTCAAAAGCAGGTGTATTAAATGGAATTTAGGATGAATTTCTACCTTAAAGTCATAAAATATCAACTTTTACCACGTTTAAGTTTAATTCTACCTGATATCTGATGTCTGATTTATAATTAACATAAAATGACTGTTAATGAAGATTAAATCAGATTCTAAATCTGAGTCCAGAAGTGACTCCTGGTGTAATTGTTAGTTAATAAAGACAGTTTATTTATCTTCACTCAGTTAGTACTGGCTTAACAAATCTTTGGAGATTTCTGCTGTTTGACAGAAACTTGTCCAAACATTCTACCTCTCACAGACCTCTAACAGGTTGAAGCCTGAAGGCCTGAGCATGTCTTTATGCTCATGAGGTTAAAGCGATTAAAGTGTATTAAATAGTAAATGGTTTTTGATTATTAAATATTATAAAATATCTAAATGTCCTGCAAAGTTGATGATTCTTTTAGTGGTTTATTCTTCGAAAGTAAATATTTGCTATCATACACTTGTTCAGTTAACTGAGAAGATTTTGGGTATTATGATGTAAATGTTTTTATGGATATTATATAGAATTAGACCTATCCATCAGCTGTCTTGCTTTGTTGGCAAATTTTGCTTCTCACAAACACATTTTAAAAGGTGTCACATATTGTAATGAATAAATACGAAAGTCAGTGCTAAAGCTTGATAAATCTATTATGTTCTTATGCTTTATACTGTACATTGTATAATTTTTTATGTGCAAAATATATTTCATTTGGAGAATTCATAAGTTTCTAGGCTTCACATGAAACTGACAAATTTTCAACATTCTTTGTTAGGCTGTATCTTCTGTTGCTCTAGGCAAGAAAAGGTAAATTCCTCCACTATACCAGGCCTGGATCCCAAATGGCTCCCATCTTCAGCTATAAGTGCACTACACGGGATAAAGAGATAACTGTTGGAACTCGCTATGTAGTGTCCTACACCTTCTATAGAAGCCCGTTTGGGATACAGCCTTGGTTAAAAAGTCGTATTCGTTGATCTCGCGATAACCGTGAGCCTGAATCCCACGCAAAGGATTCAATTACAGTGCAGACACTATTCTCACAGAGCTCCGACTCCAAAAGTTGTTTAAACGTCTTATGTGCGCGTTTTTGTGCGAACCATGAGACAGAGCATCCCTAACATCGCTTCAAACTCCACTCGCATCACAGAAACCCACCGTCCGAGTGTGTTAAAGCGCGATTCCGGATGACTTTGAACCTGCACAGACCTGCCCTAATCACCACGGTAACGGCAAAGACATATTTCGAGCAGAAAGAGTTTTCAGAAAAGGACAAACATAACACCACAAAGTGCCAAACTTACGGTCATCCTCCCGTTGACATCTGACAACCGCTTGCAAAACGCATTGTGTCGCTACAAGTAGCAGGACAGTCCGTGAATCCACAAATCTGAACATGTCTAAATATTAGACATGCAGTTGCGCAGGATGAAAGATTTCGCCGAGGTCGGCGAGGCTGCAGCGGAACAGTGCTGTCGGCTGTTGGCGCTTCTTTCTGGACAGTGTTATAAGTTTTGGGGGATCCGACGCCAGCCCCTGCGCGCAGACTGCACCCACCGCGTCCGCCCGAGCTCCGCGGTTTTATGTCCGCCGGTGCAGTTATGAATCTTAGTATACTCCAAAAAAGCCGGGCCGGCCCCGGCCCCCCACGGCTGCTGAAACACGAGCCCGATCGACCGCCCCAAAACACACCCAGTCCCAAAAAAATTCCAGCCACCTCTCTGTCCCTGCAAAATAGCACCACGAGCCATCCTCCCTCCTCTTTCCATCCCTCCATCCGTTCCCGGTCCGAAATGTAGGCCTCCACTGTCTTCACTCGCTGGCCTCTTTCTCCAACTTCATGCCACGTAAAGAGTCGATTTTAAAATGTATAAATGTTTAAAATAGAAAGATCCGTGTACTGACTTTCATACACGTGTTTGGAGTAATTGTCTGATGCTGATGCTCAGGTCGGAAAGCACTGCACTCTGATGCCATTCTGTAATTGCATTATTTATATACAATTTTAAAATGTAGAAATGTATAAAACGAGAAAGATCTGTGTACTGATACACGTGTTTTTGGAATAATTGTCTAATGCTGATGCCATTCTGTAATTGCATTATTTATATTTACAATTTTAAAATGTAGAAATGTATAAAACGAGAAAGATCTGTGTACTGATTACTGATACACGTGTTTTTGGAATAATTGTCTAATGCTGATGCTTAGGTCGAAAAGCACTGCACTCTGATGCCATTCTGTAATTGCATTATATATATACAATTTTAAATGTAGAAATGTATAAAACGAGAAAGATCTGTGTACTTATACACGGGTTTTTGGAATAATTGTCTGATGCTGATGCTCAGGTCGTAAAGTAATGCACTCTGATCCCTGTAATTGCATTATATATATATATATATATATATATATATATATATATATATATATATATATATATATATATATATATATATATATATATATATATATATATATGCAATTAACAAAATAAGATTTGTAGGGTTCTGTGCTGAAAAACATTCTTTAACCAAGTTTTTGAACGAGCTTGTGAGATTTAACATTTCACTAGCATTTAACAGACTGCGCTCTTGGACAAAAAATGTACATAAAGACATGCACATAGGCTTTCTAACATGTTTTGGGATGATCAGTGACCTTACAAGTGCTGTTTTGAATGAACCGTTTAAAAATTCTGACAAACTGACTTTGCAGAAAAAAATAGTGCCAATATTGCAGATCATTCATTCAATTCAATTCAATTGTTACATTACATTACTGCCCTTCATCATTGAGAAGCTTATTTGCATTTCTTATTCATAGTGTTTTAATTATTGTATTATTACTGTGTTTTTGCTACTGCCTGCTAAATTTACTCCCAAATAAATAAAGAATTCATTCTTTCATTAATTTTTTCTTATTGCATGTGTACAGTGTGTATTATACAGTTACAGAGTAATAAAAAAAACTTTCAAAAACTTTATATAACTGTGCCAGATGATGCTGACTCTTAGAGACTTCTTATTTAAGAGATTATTCACAAAGGTTTCTGCTCTCGAGGATTACAGAACCTTCCAGAAATATTTTTTGTAGCCAGATCGATTTTGTTCTGTGACATGCAAATGCAGTGTGAAATCCTAATCTTGTTTGTGCAGACAAAGCATCACTGCCAGCTCCATTTAAACACTTTCAAGTCTGAGCCAAGTAAAGCTGGAAAAATGCTCCTGGAGTTTAAGACAGCACAGACCCAGACCCTCACCACACTGACCTCTGAATAAAGCTACTTCTTTCATATATATTAATCTGGTAGACTGCTCACTGTAGTTAATAAGACTTAATAACACAATTTAGCAGGCTAAGAAAGGACTACTTCAATTAAGTACAGAAACCAGATGTCAGCTCACACAGGTCACAAGGTTACAACAGAAGCGTGGTGCACAATTATAGAGGCTTTGAGTTCATCAGAACAAGGTTCAGTGCTTCGGCTGGACAGACACCAGCTCCAACACAAATCTGCAGTCTGTTTCCTGAAAGAAAAAGGTAGTGGTGTTTTTTTTTTTTTTTTTTTTTTTTTTTTTTTTTTTAATAGAGTCTAATGAATAAAGTTATTATCCATGTGTGGAGTTCACATCACTACAACTCCCAGCTGAATTTACTGTATTTATTATCTATGAATTATGCATTATACAAATTTGCCCCTTTTTTAGAGAGTTTATTCTTTTAGTCCAATCACAATAAACATCAGTCCTATCATCTTTCAGATGGTGGGAAAAGTGGCAGAAAACTTTGATGTTTAAGGCATCAGGGGATAAAGGAAAAAGGAAAAGCAAAGTGCTGAGGATGAAAAGAGCAAAAATGGATGAAAGCTGTTCGAATTCCGGCTCCCATACTAGACATCCTGTGTATGTAGATGAGCAAGTGTGTGTGTGTGTGTGTGTGTGTGTGTGTGTGTGTATGTTTAGTTTAAAAAAACAAATTTGTATGTGTGTGTATTTTGATGGAACTCATTATTTATGTGTTTGTGTATTTGTATGTGTGCATGTGCACATTTGACGAAAATATCTGTGTGTGTGTAAGTAAAGATGTAGGTGTGTGTGTGTGTTCACATTGATATATCTAGATTGTGTGTGTGTGAAGTGAGTTCTGACTGTGTACACTGTCCTCCACACACACAATGCGGCTCTGTGTGAAGGCCTGAGGAATGTGAGAGCGAGCTGGGCAGTGGGGGAGCGCAAAGCCATGGGTCTAGGTGGAGGGCGGGTGAGGAAAGGTAGAAGGATGCAAAGAGGACAGACAGGAGGGGTGCAAGAACTCGCTGAGGCTCCAGGGGTGTGTAGGGTGACCGGGTTGCCTAAGCGTGGACGATGTAAGATCTACTAGTTGGTCAGAGTGTTCGGACCATCACCAACCCCACTCCACCCTCCTTGCACCGCCAACCACTGGTGCTGCTAAGAAAAGGCCTTGCCATACCTGTGCACTATATTTAATATCTCAAATGTATAGCCCTGTGAAGTATAAATCAGAGACTTGTAGACCTGAGTTTATGAATGGCCCACTGATCAAAACTGCATTCTCTGTGGCCTAATGCAGCAGTCAGCAAAACGTGGACACACCTGGATAAATATTTTTTTTGTATAACTGATAAATTAATAATTAATATTTAATGAAATACTTTGCAGTAGGCGGATTTTGTACTATTACTACATTACTACTATTATTACATTATTATCAGACCACTTAACATATTGTAAATATATAGACAGATAGACAGACAGACAGACAGACAGAATATTTTTGCCCACCTAATTTGTAAGTCATTTTTGACTTTATTGTGGACATATCTAAAAAACAATTATTTCACTGCTGGCTGTACTGTGTATGTCTGCGCATGTGATGAATAAACTCGATTTGATTTGAAGTAGGTTTGAATTGGTCTCAGTGATTTTTATTAAATCCCAGTAAAAAAAGCAACAAAAATTTGTAACAAAAACATTTACAGTATTTTATTGATATTAAATAGCAGTAGGTGCATGAATGTGACATGTATCCTGGTGCATGGACAGATAGCATTATCTAAAGTATATTTTCGCTGGATTTAGACGTGTACTCATTTGTCTTTTAGTCCTGCTAAAACAAAAATAGCTATGGGGTACCACTCTAGTATTAACAAAGGTACATTTCATTCTTTTTTCTTAAATGTGTACCTCTGTTGTCTTCACTGTTAATTGTTGATTGGCTTTAAACATCCTGTAGAGTAAATACAACTGTATATGTTTTCAGGTATAGAGTTACATATAGAGTAATGCACATAAACCAACTTCAAATTCAGAATGTTGAATAAAATATAAAGGAAACATATCGCTGAAAGTCTTTGAAGTAAAAGTAGATCAAGAAGAGATAGGTGTACAGAAACTCAATCTACCGTTTTTTAATATAATATTTAGCCTGAGGGAACAAAAACGAGAACCATTGTCCTATATTTGACTAGAGTGTAATAAGCAGCAAGGTTTGAAGTCCAGTTTTTAAAGCCTGGATTTTCCCATTTTCTAATGAGATTCCATGAATTCAATTGGAAAACTAACTGCACTAATGAAGGCCCGCTGAGTGATAAAGTGCTTCTCAATCAAAATCATCCAGACTGCTTAACAAAGCGATGGTAGCAAATACACATACAAAACTGGACCTTAGGACACCCACACACTACCAGACTTACTCACAGTCTAACACACAAACATATAATGATTACTTAGACAAAGGAAAGCAAACAGTTCAGTAGGACCCTGCATTCTTAGCAGTTCTTTAGCACACTATTGAGAGTGAAGGTAAGTCCTATGACCTTCCATTAGAAACTCAGAACAATGAAGAATCTAGAAAGCAAAGAAACCATAGTCTTGCTAAAATATCCTGAACCTGAATTTGCTTTCTAAATCAATTACTTACGCAATTTCAGCTCTGCTTATGATTTAGATTTTGAATGTAAGCCTTAGGACAAATCAGGACCAGTAGTGCAAGGTAGTGGAAAGGAAGATGGAGGGAGAGAAGGGGGCTTAAGACGGTGCAGCCAGACAAAGCCAGCATTCATGGGCATAAAAAGGAATGAAAAACATTCAGTCTTCTGATGGACAGTTATCAGAAAGGTATTGCCCAGTATGTGTGTATTAGTGCCACCAGCGATGGCCAGGACATGAATAAAAAGGTTAAAAAGGATGTTTGATTTGATAATGAAAGGGTGTAATGTGACCGGCACTCTGGTGTTAAAAATGTGCTCCACCCAATAAACTACCAGCTTAGTGCAGAAACATAACTTACGGGTACAAAACAATTTCTGTAGATAATTGTCTGTATGGGTTTTTTTTTAGTTTGTGTACTTGTTAGCTTTAAGAACGCACATGATCAATTTGCTGTCGGGCAATTCATCAGTTAGAATGCAAGACTTATTTCAAACTAACCAAGGCTCTTCACAGGGGCATTGATTACTATGAATAGCAAATGTTTGCCCTGGTATGGAGGTGAGGCTTAGCCGCACAACTCTACCTTTACTGGTCTGCCATGAATCTATGCTCTTACTGTAATGTCAGTAGGTGTAGTGCGCCCCCTAAAGCACATATAAGCTTTTGGACTGTCTGACTTAGGATCCCAGGTTTCTTCTAGGGTGTAAAATACAAATTTGGACAGTCAGCTTTATAAAAATTATTATATGATTTGTTCTATAACTATAGCATCAACTTGGCATTAACACTTTCATCTGCTTTATATGTCTCTGTTATATATCTATATCGTTTTCTGCAGAGACGTAAGGCCAACTATGCATTACTACTTAAAATGAACTAAAAATAATCTGCACAACATCTGACGTCTCAAATGCTTACAATTGTAGCCCTAATTCCTGTAGGTACGATCATGTCCACTAGGGGGCATAAAATCTTGTAATACAAGCAGCTGCTGTGCAGTAAATCTCTAAATTGTAAGCCTGATTCAACCAGATGCATATAAAATACGTTTTTAGATAAATATATGCTGGGAAGAACCCTTTTCTGCTACGTTATAACAACACGTACTCTGTACATAAAATAATTAAAATTAAACATACAGCATACACAGTCATGTACTAAAACCTGAAGGTCATTAAACAAACATTTTATGTAAAAAAAAAAAAAAGTCTTTCATCATTGTCTAACTTATATAAAGCGTTCACATATGTTTAACTCTATAGTTCATGGGATGCCCTCTCAACTGTGTTAATGTCACAAAAACTTTAAGCCATTTCCTTTGTGTTTCATGTAGATGAAATAAAGACCAAAAGCAGGTATTATTTGGGTGGTGGATGATTTTGACACTGCATCGTAGCAGTGTGTTAGTGTACATATACTGGTACGAGTGGAGCAGAAATAGAAATGCTGCGGTTTTTAATCACTGTGTTCACTTAGTGAGCACTCCATTACACCTTATTGCTCGATCTTGTAAACATAAAATAGAAGCAGTAGCTCATTTTCATGCTCATTGGATGCTCGTGGATATGTTTTTGTTAGTGGACTAGTCTTAGTCCAGGTGTTTATAAACTCCAGCTGTACTAATGGGACTGCTATTCCCAAACAAAAAACAGCCCTACAACATCAGTACTAAAATATTCATTCATTCATTCATTCATTCATTTTCTTCCGCTTTATCCTATATTAGGGTCACGGGGGGTTCCCCACACCCATCCAGGGGAGAACGTTTCGGGCGCTGGGCAGATACACCCAGGACAGGGCGCCAATCTATCGCTGGGCACACACTCACACTCTATATGGGGCAATTTGGAGAACTCAATTGACTTGATCCATGTTTTTGGACTGTGGAAGGAAACCGGAGAACCCGGAGGAAACCCATAAAACACGGGGAGAACATGGAAACTCCACCCAAATGGGGATTCAAACCGGGAATCCCTAGGGCTGAGAGGCGAACGTGCTAATCTCTAAGCCACCGTGCCGCCGTACTAAAATATCCACTACCTAAATAATACCTGCTCAATGCTGGTCCTGCTGAAATCCTGACCAAGACTAAAGAAGATTAACAAACTGCCTACATTCTGTAATTGTATAACTACAAAGTGCATCTTAATCATAAGTGGAGCTGATAAAATGGACAATGAATTTAAGAACAAGGTGATGTATCCAAAACCAAAAAGTTGGCTGAAATATAATGGTGATTTTTTTTTTTTTATCACCAGCATTTGCTAATACAATTAACAGTAGTAATCATAATTTCTGCCTGTTAAATTTTCCAGTGGTGCTTCATTCAGTGAAAAGGTGTTGACCCCTGGTTAACAGTTAGGTGCATGGTTTTGTATTCTGCATATTTTCTGTTAAGTAGTTGTTATTATTAATATTCATTATTCATCATGGTGTTGTATTTAAGCATTTGCATAGACATGCTGTTGACTACTAAAATTATATAAATTATTTATGAATTTACATGGTAGTAGTATATTCATTCATTCATTATCTCCCGCTTTATCCTCTATTAGGGTCGCGGTGGGGTTCCCCATGCCCATCCAGGGGAGAATGTTTCGGGCGCTGGGCAGATAGACCCAGGACAGGGCACCAATCCATCTCTGGGCACACACTCACTCACACAGACACACTCTATATGGGGCAATTTTGAGAATTCAATTGACTTGATCCATGTTTTTGGACTGTGGGAGGAAACCGGAGAACCTGGAGGAAACCCACGCAGACACGGGGAGAACATGGAAACTCCACTCAGATGGGGATTCGAACCGGGAATCCCTAGTGCTGAGAGGTGAACATGCTAACCACTAAGCCACCGTGCTGCCTGGTAGTAGTATAGTTTGATTAATTTTATACTTTAATATTCAATAAATATATGATTATATTTGCAAGTTTGTATTTGCCTGGAGCAAAAGTTGTAAAACGGTGAAAAATCATTTATTTATTTAATACTAAATAAAACACACACTGGTTTAATTAGGTTTAAAAATAACAGTTTAAGTTATATGAGCATATTGGTTTTGTTAATAAATTATTTGTTATGTTTATTTCATAATAAGTAGCACTTTTTTAATGACAGATCAGTGTTGTGTAATACACTCATACTCTTCAGTGATGAAACCTGATACTCCTTGCACTGGTGACTTGCCAGGAGATGGTAAATCATCACTATTGCTAAGTTTGGGACCAGATCAGGTCTCCATGCTGCTGATCATTGGTTCGTTTACACTGGCACTGCCACCTCCTCCCTTAGTATCTCTAGCTCTGCTTATATTATGAAGCCACATGTACCATGACAATTGAGCATTTGACTGGAGCTTGCATGTGCTGTTATATAAGAGCTGTGCTAAAGAAGGACTTCAGATAAAGAAGAACCTTGCAGGAACCATCACTATCTGCATTTATTTGCATTTTGCTCTCTGCTGTCTGCATTTATTTTTATTTTTTGACCAAGCATGCAGTTTCTAAAGCATGTCCAGGGTCTGGCAGGTGTTTTGCATATCAGGGAGCTTGGGAGATCAATAAGAGATGGAAATAGAAACCTAAATTTATTTCAAAAAAGGTTTGTTCGGCTGCTATGCACAAGCTCGTCGCTCCAGCAACACCCGCGTCATCAGCAAGTCATTCAGGAGATGGAGGTGGACAGGTAACTCTGAGTCTCAGAGTTGTAGAGTCACAGTGATATCAATATTAATTTATTTCAATGTTGTGCTTGTATAAACGTTCATATTTTAGCTTACTAAGTTAATTATTATCTGTGTTATTTTGCTTAGCACATCATTTAATTCTAAACAATTACATAAAGTAATGCATTATGCTGCATTTTTATTAAATTATTTGCTGCATCAGTAGTAAACAAATGGAATTGTTTATCAGTCAAATGACACTACATTTTTTTATTTATAATTTAAAAGCTTTTGCTTTTGTAAGCCTAACTACACGACCATATTTCTTAAAATGCATAGCACCCTTGAGGGCACATTAACATATGACCCTTGGGAACAATAGTTTAACTGGCTATTTAGTTTTTACAGAAAGCTTTATTATTGTAAAACCCCTATAAACACATCTGTTACAAGTATTTTTTCAGTGTAATAGTCTGTGGTCTTCCTTAATTGCTGTGGTCTGTTTGTGCTAGTAAAGGAGGGGTGTCTGGCCTCGAGGACCTTCTGTTTTACACAATCACTAAGGGAGAGCAGAAGATTTCAGTGGCACACTTCATCAGTGTAAGCAACACCAACACATACTCTATAAAATAAAAATGCTTATATATGTACAGTATACATTATACATGAAATGTAGAATGTGGAATAATTGAATAATAATGTTTAGTATGGCTGTAATATCTTTTTCAGGAACTGGAAAGCACAGGATTGTTGACTTCGGACCCCCGATTAACTGACTGCATGCATCAAATTCAGAAAGCAATGTACGAGTCTGCTGGTACAGCAGTGATGGACCAAGAGCTTTTTCGGAAGTAAGTGTGTGGATGTGAGCTTGTTTTTACCTGTAATAAATTTATTAAAATTATTAAAATCATTTGCCATGTTGGGGTAACAATGCCTTATTTGATAAAGATTTCACTCATGACTGCTACGAGTTTAGACAATAGACTATAAATTAAATACCTGGAGCAACATACTGAATTCCAGCTATGTAATGCCAAGCCACAGATGATTCATTGGGGTAGAGTTACATTGATATTAAAGGGAAATGATGGAGTCTGGCTAGTTCTCATTCCAGACAAAGCTGTATCATGCTAGAGCTATAGAGCACACTGGATTACACTACTGAACTTTCTCACTGTCTGATATTTCACACTGATATTATTTCACACACCTTCTGTCACACCTGTGTGTCTGGCCCGTGAGCCATTTTCTCATAATGAGTTTTACCTCATGAGCCCATTAAACTTTTTTTCAATCCAATTTCAAAATTTATTGCCTCTGTCCATTTGAAGCTTTGCTTTTTATTTGCTTCTTAATTTAGCATCACTTGAGTCATACTTCCACTTTTGGCGATGACATATTTAGTACATACATTTTAAGAATGTAGCCAACTGAGGACCTGGAAAGTGTCTGAGTCTGAAGAGTTGTGCTCTGGAACAGATTTACATCTCGATCTATGATATTTTTTGTGTTAGATCCAATTAGTCTTATTTTCTTCTTTATTTTGCATTTTCCTGCAATATGCCTTTGTGACAAAAAATTATATAAATAATTAGCATAAGAGCATAATTAAATATCCAACTTAATTTATTTTAGTGTGAAAATGACAAGTAAGACAAGACACAAATATTTCATTGACGACTTTTGGCTTTTTGGCCAGACAACGTATAGTATATTAAATGTTATCTAATGAATAAACAACTTCTTAAACTTTACGGCATTATAAATGTGTTGAAATACTTTTGTTATGTCTTTTTTCATATAGGTGTGCAAGAAACAATATTGTATTACTAACGCAGGCATTTCAAAAGAAGTTCATTATCCCAGATTTCATGTCATTTGTGTCTAATATTAACCAGCTTTACTGCAATGCACAAACTCAGCGTGGAGGCCAGGTGAGCCACACACAAACATACAGAGAGAGACTGCTGTTCAGTGAACTGCTGTGTGTGATTCTACTTATGTTTTTTTATTTACAGGTTGCTAATTACATTCCCCAGTTGGCTAAATTCAGCCCTGACCTGTGGGGTGTGGCTTTGTGCACAGTTGATGGTCAGAGGTGAGAACTTCAAATGGTATTTTGAATTATTTACAACTCATCCTTAAAATATTAAATCTCCTCTTCTTTTTCCAGACATTCTGTAGGAGAAACCCGAGTTCCATTTTGTTTGCAATCATGTATGAAGCCACTTGCATATGCTTTAGCAATTCATGAATTTGGGACTGAGTCCGTGCATTCGTACGTGGGAAAAGAGCCAAGTGGCCTGAAGTTTAACAAGTTAAGCCTAAGTGAGAATGGTAAGAGAGCATAAGAGGCAAGAAAAAAGCAGAACAAATATTCAGTATTTCCTGTACAGCACTCCACATGATATTTACAGCAGACATTTGTTGTACTCACAGCCCGAATGTCCATGTCTGCCTCCGAGTGGCTTTCTGTGTGGCTTTGCATGCTATCCACATGTCTGCAAGGGCTTCTTACAGTGGTTACAGTTCTCCCAAACAGTCCAAAACTGTCCATCTAACATGAAAGTTTGTCATCCATTAAGACTTTTAACCTAAACATCTTCAGATTTTTAAATAATCTTAGTGGTTAACACATTCGCCTCTCAGCCCTGGGGATTCAGGTTCGAATCCCAATCTGGGGTGAGTTTCTATGTTCTCCCCGTCCCAGTGTCCGCAGTGGTTTTCTCTGGGTTCTCAAGTTTCCTCCCACAGTCCAAAAACATAGATTTAAGATAAATTGAATACTCCTAATTGCCCCATATAGATTGTGTTTGTATGTATGTCTGTGAGTGAGCGTGCCAAGCGATAGATTGGCACACTGTCCTGGATGTATCTGCCCATGGGTATGGGGAACCCGCACACACAACCCTAGGGGAGGATTAAGAAGAACATAATGTATTTTACCATATTGTCTGCAATGAAATAAGACTTTAGTTTAATGTGTAATACAAATTAGCTCTTCCAGATGGGTAGTCAGGGTTCTTTCTATGTGAAGTTTGCATATTTACCCAGGATCTGTACATGGATGAGTTAAAATCTCCCATAAGTAACTCATTATCACTGAACCATAATTTCCCCCTGCTTTAAAACTATTGTCATGTATAATGACGGATGTGTTTACATGCCTAATTAACTTTTGCGTTCGTATGTTTTTCTTACAAGACAAGCCTCACAATCCCATGGTTAATGCAGGAGCTATAGTCATCAGCTCTCTTCTAAAGGTAAGACCACGGTCTTCTATTTTCCAAATACAGCATATTGAGCATACATTTCAATACAAATGCAAGCTGTCAATCAGGTCAAACTTAGGTAGCATATTTTAATAATTAAGACTTCTTTAAAACTTCTTTAAGAATATCTTATGAGGTATGACTGGGTTGTAGGCAGCTACGATGACAGATGACACAGCTGGGTAATTCTAGGTGGGAGGTTGGAGGTGGGAGGTGTGTCATGTCAACCAATGAACAACACAGCATGAGTGCTATAAAATAGTAACAGAAAAAATGGAAAATCTAAAAAGCTCTATAATAGATGTATTCAGTGTACTCTGCTCATTTTATGTTTAAGTTTCAAAAAGTATTCTACTATAATTCAAAGGTCGGGTTTGGTATGTAGATTATGTCACCTTTAAGATCATAAGTTAGCAGAGACGCTGAGAGTATAGTATGAGAAATATGATGCCAAAAAAGGCTTTTTTTATGAAGAATATGAACACACATGGGGCTGGGGTATATTTTTAAGGCAGAAACATTCCCCAGATGAGCCATGCACCATGGTGACCTTTTCAGACTCTGTCTGTTACATGGAAACTGGAAAGCTGAATCTTACACCCTTCTTTATGACCCCTTCAGAGCAAATCAACAGAGTACGGTGGACAAACAGCTGATACTTTCACACGCACATGAGCATGCTCACATTCAAACATGCACGCACATGCACACACACATTAATAATAAATTGTGATCTTATTATAGCATTTGTATTCTGGTGATGGCATAGCATTTCTTGACCAGCTCTTTACAAGACTTTTTAAACTTAATTAGGACAAGATATAAAGTCATTATTTTATTATTGTTGCAGGAATGGCTTTAATGTCTACGATCCCCATGATCCCTGTACATCATGGCATTATAATTAAATTAAAATAAACATGAACACAATAAAATTCCAATTCGTTGTTACTGTATGTATTTTAATTTCATGTAGAAGTGCTTAAAATCTGCTTATGGTTATGCAGATCCTGTATTTGACTAATGACACAGTAAAAATAGTAAACTACGCCAACTGACGCTGCACTGAAACCAAAATAATTTAAATAATAACCTATTTCTAGATGTGTTGTGGGTTTAACAAACAGCCCTAAGGTAAATACATGTAATAGAAATAAATGCACGCACACACAAACATGGGCACAAAGTCATTAAAGTTTCAGGTTGGGTTATGTTTTTAGGCAACATTTTGGCAAGCACATTATACTGAAGTGTGGCCAAACTCTTGCTTGTCTCTATTACTTACAGAGTTAAGTAGGTGTTTAAAGCATATTCACAGTTCATAACATGTTATGTAACATCATTTAAGCAGTTACATGGCAGGTGAACATGCTGGTGGTATGCATATTGTGTACTTATTATCTCATTCTGTATACATAACCCTGCTGTAACATGAAACAGCTTTTGAAGATACACAAGCAGCTAATCTTCTCAAGCCAAAGGGTTAGTTATTCTTTCACGGACTAATGGGTTGGAATGCCATCGCTGCTTGAATTTATACTCTTGGGATGAGAGTGCAAACCTAACTGTTGGACTACTTTAAGTTTGTACTTTACAACCTTACGGTTATGCAAGTGTTATAGGCATTTTAGGGTTTCTTCCCTGACCTTCACTGTTGACGATGTGCACAGCTAACAGATATGATACACAAGTTCATCATCATAGTGTGCTCTGGTTATGTAATTAAAAGACACAGCTGACCTAGTTTGAGAAAGGAAAGGCTAAATTTAGTTTAATCGTGCTGAAATTTTAGCTGGCCGGTCCCGTCACTGAGATAATATTAAACGAGGTGTGTGGTGTGGATCACTTTGTTGCTACCTTAAAAAAAACTGCTGACTGGTAAATAAAAAAAAGCACATTTATGTAATGTTAGACAGTAGTGGCATTATTCATGTGGGAATGGTGATTATTGTGTGCTACAAATTAAAAAAAAAATACAAAACAATTGTCCTACAAGTCTTGTTGTCAATGTGTCTATATATTCATTTATTTTAAGTATGACTTTTGACCTTCTTTGCAGCCTGGTTTCAAGAAAGCTGAAAAATTTGATTTTGTAAGTATACATTACTTTATTTTCTGTGTATTAGACTTTAAAACTAAAAGCATGTCAACACCTGACAATTACACCAACAGTGTTATGCAAATGTTATGCAAAAAAAGAAATGACATTTCTAATTAATTGTTAGTAATTTATGATTTCTACAGTTAAATATGACAGCAAATCCCTATAAACAGTTTCTTTTATTTATTATTATCAGGGAATTATTAGTAAAATGATTTTAAAATGGACCAATAATATTTGTAAAAGACATTTAATAAGTATGATGATAAAACACAGTTAATAAATAATAATGTTTGCTTCTTCAACAAAATAAGAAATTTTATTTAGGGTCTTTAAAATATTGTATTAGAGTGTGATACTAAACTTCCCAAAACATTTTGCAAATATTAATACATAGAAATATCTGTCTAAGAACAATGGGTTTATACCAGATTTTAGTTTTTAAAAAATGAAAGCTACAATCAACAAAATAGATTATCTGACATGAGGTTGACCAAATTCTTGGATGTTGTGAAAAATTGTGTGACAATTCAAAATTTTATATAACATTTTTAAAATTGTACATTTTCAATAAGGGTTGTAAAAAAAATTGGAAAATTTGACCTACCCACTAAACAAAGTTAAAGGTTGTGCAACTGTTTCCCTTCACCTCATCAGATACGTTTAGGTTAATAGGAAGGGGTGTCCACATACCTATCCATAGAATGCATAATGGATGTATAAATTTATGTATTATTGTTGTATTATCGTTTCCTAGATAATGGAATACTTGATGAGGATGGCAGGAGGCGAGTATGTGGGTTTCAGCAACGCCACGTAAGTGAAGATAAAGAAAGTGTTTAAATATCTGTAAATACCATAATACCAATAGAGATATTTATTCTTTATAGGTTTCAGTCAGAAAAAGAGACTGGGGACAGAAATTTTGCAATTGGATATTATATGAAGGAGAAAAAAGTATGTGTTATCAAAACTGCTTTTAATATATTTTCTTTGATTTATATTTTTAGTAAGTTCATCCATTACTTGTTCGTTTCAGTGCTTTCCTAACAGTGCTGACATGATAGCAGCCCTTGATTTCTACTTCCAGGCAAGTAGATGCACCGCATTACATTATAAAAGTTGCAATTTCATGCTAGTTTTGTGATATTAAAATCAGTCAAAATCAGTCCCATAATATTTTTTCTCTGCCATACAGAGGAACACAAAAATTCTTTGAACTTTATTTGTCAAATAGGGGTACAGACATAATAACAAATCATTTAAACTAATAACATATAAACTAGCAACCACAGAACTTTGTGGCCAAATAATCTTTTTAAACTTAGCAGGGGGTCACTCACGCATATGCTGAGCTGTACTGTTATTTTAAAAAAAGACAAATTCCATGCTTTTTTGTTTTTACGATGTTACAATTAACTTTTACTAAGCATTGTTTCTGATATTTCTTTATTTTTTTAAGGTTAAACTATTCACTTGAACACTGTAAACAATTGATTTATTTAACGGCTTTATTTCCACATGAATTCTGATAAAACAACAGTGGAGCTGATGCAAGGAAACTGCTAAAATTAATTTATGGGACATTGCTTGTATTTAGACATATAAACCTCCCACAGCTAATGGTTACCAAACTTTAATACTTCTGGTGCATGTGTACATTTTAAATTGTGTGGGTTTTTGGTCAAGTAGTGCAGGTGTGTATCAAATAAACACATTATAATCGAATGCTGTTTCTTTTTCTCACTTCCCATTAGCTCTGTTCTATTGAAGTGACCTGTGAGTCAGGAAGCATCATGGCTGCTACTTTAGCAAATGGTGGGATCTGTCCAATCACAGGGAAGCGGGTGCTGAGTGCTGAGGCTGTGAGAAACACTCTAAGTCTCATGCACTCCTGTGGCATGAATGATCTTTCCGGCCAGTTTGCATTCCATGTAAGTCAGGCACTCATGTGCTACATTTACTTTTCGAACATTGGGATGTGACAGTTGTTAGCCAATAATTCCTCTTAAAGCATCATGATTGCATTTGTGGGTTTTTTTGCTCTCAGGTTCCCTCTAGAGTTAATTATTGTAATTACTACATACAGTATAATTACACACCATTGTTTTAGACTTTATGGAAAATGAGTTTTAGGATGTCAATCAGATTTAAATGCAAAGTCAGAAGCAATAGCATCATACTGACTGTCAAGAAAAAGTAATTGTACTTAATTAAACGCCGGTTTAAGTGCATGTTAAGGTGTGTAAATTAGATTGGTAAGGTTGTTCACTTTTAGCATGAAATCATGCCTAGTTACATAGTTCTAGATGAAAGATTAAAGCTGGTTGAATGTAAGCTCACGTTGTAATAACAGTTCTAAATTCTCTTTAATTTAGGACCCGCGTCATTCAAATGGTTTAAATGAAAAAGAAAATGAAATTGTTACATAATTATTAAATGAATAATAACTACATCATTCGTTACAAACAATAACTACAGCAAATATAATTTTTTGCTTCAAAGAATTTTATTTGTCAATGATGTTTGGTCATATGTCCACATATATATTTATTTATATATATATAATATATATATATTATAATACATTACATTACAGATATTTATATATATATATATATATATATATATATATATATATATATATATATATATATATATATATATATATTTTTTTTTTTTTTTTTTTTTTTTTTTTTTTTAAAGGTGGGTTTACCAGCTAAATCAGGTGTGTCTGGGGCAGTACTTTTGGTGGTTCCAAATATAATGGGAGTGATGTGCTGGTCTCCTCCAGTTGACCGAGTGGGTAACAGTGTGCGGAGTGTGCATTTCTGTCAGGTATGTATACATTCCTAAACATGCACAGACACACATGCTCACACCTCTGACATTAATGACTACCACAATAAACGACTGTGGTTTTTCCCCCCAGGAGTTGGTTTCTCTCTTTAACTTTCATAACTACGACAACCTGAGACACTTTGTCAAAAAAATGGACCCTCGCAGACAAGCTGGCCACGAAAGGGTGAGAGGATTATTCCTCAACTGTTATTGTTCAGTCAAAAATAATATATTTTTATTAGTTTTGATTACTAATTACAATATCAGCAATGATGAGTCAGTTGTTCTTGCTAATATAGACCAGTTCCTACAGTTGGGTCCAAATTGCTTGGCTTGTTATTATGTAAATTGCTGCGGATTAGGACCACCGAATACTGTACATGTGTGTTTTCAGAAATACTTTAAAAACCACAAAACATTATATTATTATATATAAACTTTAGGGCAGTTGGCTTTAAGGAAATGAAAGAACTTTTAGGCTATACAGGAAATCCTAGGCAACAATAATTTCCCCCCAAGCATTTCTGAGAAAAAGATGGTAGAGAAGGCCTCAGCTTGACATATAAGTGAACTGTACATGCTAGTACACTTAGAAGTCTAATCTTGCACCTCTGTTTATTTTTTTTACGGGTGGGTTCATAAGAACAGTGATTATCTATTTTCATATGGCTGTTTTAATGAAGTGAATATTTATCCAAACACCATCAAGAACCTCTGCAGTGAGACCTACTATACTTTAATAAGAAACAAAGATAGTACTGGTCTATGAGTACAAAGCAAGCTTTGTATTATTTAAGTTATAAAATATAAATATATACTTTTACCACATTGGTTAAGTGAACAGATCAAAATTATTTCTGATTATATTTCAAGCTCAGCACACATCTTATATTTTGATCATTTAGCAAATAGTTTTTAATCCAAAGCAAGCACAAGGTTGGTACAGCATCTCTGGAGCAATAAGGGTTAAGGGCTTTGCTCAAGGACCCACATTGGTAGCTACAGTTGACCTGGAATTTGAACCCCCAAATGGGATTTGAAGTTTGATAGCCCAACATCCTAACCATTGAGCCACCACACCTCTTTGTATCTTCCAAAGTAAAGCCCACACTGATTGTGTAGTTAAAATGCTGCTGATTACTTATTGCAACCAATGCATACTAAACTGTTTAAATAAGTTTAAAGAAAACGGATTAAATCTCTAAAATGAGCTAATGTTCTTTTATAGAACAAGGCTGTAATAGAACTGATGTTCGCAGCTTACAGTGGAGATGTTTCTGCACTTAGAAGGTAAAATATTGTTCTTTTTACAGATTTCTAACATCATAGATATGTTAAGATATGTATTATGATCAATTCTACCGACCAATCAGAATTCAGAATTTCACAGCTTCATCTACCATCAATCAAAGCAATACTTTGGAGTCTCAGGTGTCTGTAAACAGATCTGTAAGGAATGGGAACAGGGAGAACCCATCGCTCCCATTCAAATGTGTTCATCTGCAGATAACATTGCATAAGCTCAGTCTTAAAAAAATTTAAGTGATTGGTTTCAAATGTCAAAGAGGAAACATGCCTGCCCTCATACTGGTAGCTGTTGCACAACAGAGGAGCTTAATCATTTTCTAAATATACCATTAACTAAATGTGGGTAAAAAAATAACATTAAAAGAAAAGAAACAGCATTTGATATCCCATGTTTACTGCAATTAAACTAGTTAATACATTTTTCATCTTTTAAAAGACAGCTTGCTAGTTGATGGTTCGGGTAACATGATTCTATTTTTTAAACAATGTTTAATTATAATGGGCTCTATGTAATACATTTGATTTGTACAAAATGCAAAAAATGCTAACCATAAAGCTGCAATATGTTAACTTAGTTCAACTGTTAGCAGACCAAAGGACATGGAACAGATTTGTATTTATTACTCACCTAAACACTCATTTTTACAATGTCTTTTGGTCCAGAAAATCTTCCAGTGGTTTCTAGACATTTGGATATTGTGTGCCTTTTATATTAGTTTTAAGTTTAATTTGTGATAACAGATTTCATTTTTCACATACTCCTGAGCCCCTGTAAATTTGTCCATCTGTGCACATTCAGCATCAGTTGATGACCAACTACTTTTGGTCTTTACACACATATTTATATGAATTCCTAATTGTTTTTAGAATATTACTGTAGAACTGTAGAAGGTGGAAAGACCTCATTGTTTGCATCCCTGTGCTTGGGAGGCAACAATTCTCATGAAGTTACTTACAAACCATCCTTGCTTGCAAGGACTAGGTCTTTGGTGGATGCTATGTTAATACATATATATTAAAGTCCTCAAATCTGGACTTTAAAGATTGTGGGAATTATTAATGAATTTTTCCCAACAAATGTCCCAACTTTTTATAAAAGATGGTTGGTATAAATGGATATGTTCACAGTAGCCCCAACCAAATTATATTATTCATAAAAGAACAGGCCTGAACACCGTGATCATATATATTTGGGTAGTACATTAATTGATGAATTACGTAACATAATTGGTTGGTCTGGTAATGTAATGTTTATCATATCATCAGGTTTGCATTGTCAGCAGTTGATATGGAGTTGAGGGATTATGATTCTCGATCAGCTCTGCATATAGCAGCCTCTGAAGGTAAAATTGCTCATCTATTCCATATACACTTGCTAATTCAACCATAAAGGATGTTAAATGAAAAATCTAATCGTTTGCATTTTTGTGTAGGTCATGTTGAAGCTGTAAAGTTTTTAACAGGCACGTGCAGAGTGAACCCTCACGTAAAGGACAGGTAATGTATTTTAATGAGACTGTACTTAGTAAAGGGCGGCACGGTGGCTTAGTGGTTAGCACATTCGCCTCTCAGCGCTGGGGATTCCCGGAGGAGTTTCCATGTTCTCCTCGTGCGTTTCCTCCGGTTCTCCGGTTTCCTCCCACAGCCCAAAACACATGGATCAAGGTCAATTGAATTCTCCAAATTGCCCCATGTACAGTATGTTTGTGTTTGTCTGTATGATTGCGTGACCAGTGATGGATTGGTGTCCTGTCCTGGGTGTATCTGCCCAGCGCACGAAACGTTCTTCCTGGATGGGCATGGGGAACCCCACCGCGACCCTAATAGAGAATAAAGCAGTAGATAATAGATGGGATGTACTCAGTAAGAGTGCCTCTAATGATCTCCTGTCCCATCAGGTGGGGGAACACGCCACTGGATGATGCGATGCAGTTTGAGCAGACTAAAGTAGCCGAGGTGCTAAAGGAATATCAGTGCATTTACTCCCACACACTCATGCCTGAGGAGATCAGTGCCCATGCACACAGCACTTTAACACTGGATGTGGATGACCTGAAAAAAATGGAGAATCTGGAGAGGTTTATGTAACAGGTGATGCTTTTCCACATTACAGCAGTGCTGACCACATATAGGATAAAGCTTATAGGACACGAAGGAAGGATTTTCGAAGCTTTACTTCGGTATAACTTGAGCTGTTTGACAGCTATCCTCAAAGCTGATCGCTCACAGCTAACCTGCAAGGTTTGAAGCATGTCATTTCAGGATAACAACATAGTTGTTCGAAAGAAACAATAACTGTCTGAAGTTTTTTTTCATTCCGAAAATAAGCCTATTGATACCTCACATTCATTACCAATGATATTTATTCACTATTATGATGTAAAAGTACTAAAGTGCAAAAGTAAGGTACAGTTCAGAATTACCCATGACAATGACAGTACATCATCGGCACGAATACAAAAAGTAGCATATCAAACAGATTGGTAAATAATCTGAGATCCCACCTCTGATAAAGCGGAGTACCTGAGGTTATTAAAATGAATAGCTCTTCAGTTATTTTCCATGTTCGGGAAAAAAAATACAATATTTAAGTGAATGAGTTGATAATTAATTACTTCTGATCTAAAAGAACCCAGTTAAAAGGCACTGGACCAAATTTGTCTTAAATCCCCCCCAAGTTTGTTTTGCCCCAACTGATGCCAAATGAATTCTTCAAAACTATCAGATGCCACCTGCAAATAAATTATTTGAAAGCTTGTCAGAAACAAAAAGCCTGAAACAAAAATATTTCAACAAAATGGATTATTTTAGTCACTTTTTAGCCAAAATTATTTGGTCACTGGTAAAAGGTTTGTGCAAATTAAAAATGCACAAATAAAATTTAAAATTCCAATTTTACACATTTTATTATATATATATATATATATATATATATATATATATATATATATATATATGTTTTACTGGGGTGCAAATAACTGTGGAATGATTTGAAATAAAACTTAATGTCTGTACTTTGTTTTCATGCCAAAACAAACATCCCTGGTTAAACCCCAGGTTACTTTAACTTGTTTTTACCAGTTCAAAGTATTTCATTCTTAAACCTAAAACCAAAGTCTGGTTAGGTAGCCTCCCTGTGGCCTGCTCTTAATATTACTACACTGCTTAGACTCAAAGCAGGAACAGATCTAAAAGACGCCCCAGACCTCAGGATGGATCAAACGAGGCAGGTGAGCAGAACTATTCATTAATGTATTAAAAAGTAGGCACTTAGCTGCAGGTGGCTCCAGTGTGACGATAAAAACCCACGGACTGGCTGGGTGCGATTAAAGACTGGACTGAATCCATCTGAGGAACTATCATTTACCAGTGCAAGACTTTTTTTTAACTCTTGCCTATAAATAACATTTAGGGTAACACATAACACTACATCTTGCACATAACTTGGTTTAGTTATAGGAATAACGTTCTTATTAATTTGTATTTTATGTTTAAACTAAAGAAAATGTTAAACATGGCATGTACACAGCTTAAAAAGCAAAGATGTTGTAAACTTGCTTATAAAATTATTTTACTTTATTTACTTAAGAATTGTTACATATTGTATTTATCACTTCTTATGTTTGTATGAAGCTACATAACCTGCAAATATGTTCAGGCAATGTTTGGTTGTAACCTTTAAATAAATTTTGGTTTTCTATTTAAAACAAACTATTTTTTACTCTTTATTACATTTAACTTAAAAAAATTAAATAAAATACTCTGAAACCAGTCATGCAAATCTGCATGCAATAATCAAAACTTACGAGCAGTATAATGTAAAATGATCTTTTATTTTTTTGTTCTGCTAAGTAATTCACATAATTATTCAAAGTAATTTACAAGTTTCATTACATAATTAGACTAAAAATTATTGTTGCAAAAATTTTAAATCTCTGCAATTGTTCTGAGTAAATGGGGCATTTTAATGCTTCAGGATTAGAATATTGTACAGTGACATGTTGGCCCAGGTTTTCATAGCAGTAAAAGAACTTGGAACTTTCAAGATAAGGCCTAAACGTACATTTCTAGAGCAGTGATGTTTAAAAGAAGCAAATCATGTTCTGTTTTTTCTTAGTTAAATATTTTCAGAAATTAAGCCTATTTTAAAATTACCATGTGTAAGAAAAAGGGGGGGGGGATGGTAGAGCCTACTATGGGGTAAATTTTAAGAAAATATGTTTCATTGCAGGCGGCACGGTGGCTTAGTGGTTAGCACGTTTATCTCTCAGCGCTAGGGATTTCCGGTTCAAATCCAAATCTGGGTGGAGTTTCCATGTTCTCCCCGTGTCCGTGTGGGTTTCCTCCGGGTTCTCCGGTTTCCTCCCACAGTCCAAAAACATGGATCAAGTCAATTGAATTCTTCAAATTGCCCTGTATAGCGTGTGTCTGTGTGAGTGAGTGTATGCCCAGCGATGGATTGGCACCCTGTCCTGGGTGTATCTGCCCAGCGCCTGAGACGTTCTTCCCTGGATGGGCATGGGGAACCCCCCCCTAATATAGAATAAAGCAGAAGATAATGGATGGATGTTTCAGTGCAGACTTTTGCAGTTGCATATCAACAAGCAATTAAATCCCATGTAAAAAATGAAAATTAAACAGAATTGTTGTTATAAACCCATAATTCTTTTTTTAAATATTATAAAATATCAACAAAGCAGTTTAAGTTGTCGAATAATAATTCCAACATGGAAACAAGTTACATTCTTAATTTTATGTCTTTTTTTTTTTTTACAGAAACAAACTGCATGATTTACCACAAAGTTTACCAACTTTAATTAAAACATTCATTTTTAAAGCAATGCATGAGGGTTTCTATATGTAGTCTTATGACAGCTCTGGTGGCACCTCTAGTCCAGAGTGTGTGAGTATTTCTCCATCCCACAGTGCGAATGCTGGGCAAATGGGTGATGGAAAATGCGTTTTTAGTGTGTGTACTACATTTGCAGTCTGTGGATCCACCAGACTAAGCTGGCCTGCGTCAAAGTCCAAGAACAAACCAACTCGATCTGGTTTCCCCACAAGCGACACAGGGGCCTGCTTATTTGCAGTCATGGCATACCACTTTCTTTGCACATAAGAGAAAACCCAGGAGGACGAGTTCGTACCAATGCATTCCTCACGAGACATCCCCACTTCAGCAACGCCAATGCGAAATTCTTGTGACTTTTTAACTGTAACCTCCCAATAATGCCGATCAGATTGCACATGGCTATCTCCAAACACAACGGCCCAGTCCCGAAAGCGCAGGGGCGAGTCCTGCACGTGGCTTGGGTCCAGGCCCAGCATACGATAAATCACACCAGTGTCTTTCTTGAAGAGATCGAGGCTGCTGTGGGCAGTGCGCTCATCCAGCTTAAACTGTAAAGCTTAATATATAAAAAAAACAACAAAAAAAAACATGAACAACAGAAACAATCCACTCAGATCCTAGTTTACTAAAAAAAAAATCAAAAATACGCCATGCACTATGAAACTCTGTGTGATTCCTTAACTCTATATGCACAGTGCTGGATTATTGTGCACCCTGAGCCTGCTCTACACCCAGTCTGCTCTACATTAACCATGACATCGAAGAAGTTATTATACAATAGTTATGTATTTTATTCAGTGTTTACATGATGCAATTTAAACTTGATGTATGCATTTGTAATTTATTACTCATCATGTATATGTAAGATTTAAGCACAATTGGTATCATTTGGGCGGCACGGTGGCTTAGAGGTTAGCACGTTCGCCTCTCAGCGCTAGGGATTCCCGGTTCGAATCCCCATCTGGGTAGAATTTCCATGTTCTCCCCGTGTCTGCGTGGGTTTCCTCCGGGTTCTCCGGTTTCCTCCCACAGTCCAAAAACATGGATCAAGTCAATTGAATTCTCAAAATTGCCCCTTATAGAGTGTGTCTGTGTGAGTGAGTGTGTTCCCAGCGATGGATTGGCGCCCTGTCCTGGGTGTATCTGCCCAGCGCCCGAGACGTTCTCCCCTGGATGGGCATGGGGAACCCCACCGCGACCCTAATAGAGGATAAAGCGGGAGATAATGAATGAATGGTATCATTTGCACTCTGATCAACTCAGATCAACTGAGTTGATCAGAGTGCGATTCCGTTCCGTTATTCAGTTCTAATAGTCAAATCAAACTGAACAGTTCAGAGTTTAAATCCTTATAACTAAATTCAAAATACAAGACACCCCTGGGTAAGTCCTCACCTGACTGGGAAGGTACACCATGGCTCTTTGCTGGTTATATATTTTTTTTATTTCTGTATTTAAGGCTATTTTGGACATAACTGTAATTTAATGGCAGTTTCTGGTTTCTCTCTCTCTCTCTCTCTGGTCAGTTTGTTTCTTTTTTCTCATGCTTTGGTTAATTTATATTTTCATTTTTATTTTAATTTTTTGCAAGGTAAGTTGGTTTTTCTTGTGTTTTTCTTGTTTCATTTTTATTTTATTTTTTGCGAGGTATGTTGGTTTTTCTTGTGTAGAGAATACTTCATTTATCCCGGAGAAAATTTAGCACCCAGTAGCAAATAAAAAACACAGTATTAGTACAATAATACAAATATTACAAATAATAATAGTATTACTCAGGCAGCACAGTGACTTGGCACGTTCTCCTCTCAGCACTGGGGATTCCCGGTTCGAATCCCAATCTGGGTGGAGTTTCCATGTTCTCCCCGTGTCCGTGTGGGTTTCCTCCGGGTTCTCCGGTTTCCTCCCACAGTCCAAAAACATGGATCAAGCCAATTGAATTCTCCAAAATTGCCTCATATACAGTGTATTTGTATGTGTGTTTGTGTGAGTGAGTGTGTGCCCAGTGATAGGTTGGCGCCCTGTCCTGGGTGTATCTGCCCAGCGCCTGAGACGATCTCCTCTGGATGGGCATGGAGAACCCCCCCCCCCCCCCTCGCGACCCCAATATAGGATAAAGCAGAAGATAATGGATGGACGTATAGTATTACTCAAGAATAGTTTAACTGATATTACCAGAAGCATGAATCATAATTAAGCCACAGAAAAACTGAGATAAAATGTGAAATCTAAGTACAATTGACTTGTAAAATACAGTCCCGCAATATGTAATGAAATAAAAATGGAAGAAGTGTAATATTTCAAGGTAAACAGTGTGTTTGTGTGTGCTTCAGATAGCTGCATGACCTCGGGGATGTGAGTGAGCAGACCGTATTGAATGTCCTCACCATCGCTCTTACTGATGGAGACGAAGCTTCTGTAGGATGTGGCGGAGCTCGGAGTTTGGTCACTGAGCAGAACAGAAACTGCTGTTCGGCCTAAACGTCTCCACAAGCCGCCGCGCCACGACATCGCCATCTTGTCCCACATGGACCGTGAGCTTGCTCTCCTTCACGTTTCAGCAAATCAGGGGCAAAGACAATTTATAAACACTGCTGCCTCCTGCCGTGCAGCAGACAAACAGCAAGGTCCCAAAATAAACTGCCCCTCACTACAGCTCACCACCATGAGGTCACGTTTACTCACTAATCTATCATTAAAATCCACACAGTCAACCCAAAATATACACTAAAACTTAAAGACCATACACAGTTACATTTCTACAGACCTTTAAGGATTTGAGCTTGAAATGTTGATATTATAATTTGTAGTGTGTGTGTGTGTGTGTGTGTGTGTGTGTGTGTGTGTGAGTGTGTGTGTTAGTGTGCTACTAGTGTGATAGTGTATTAGTGTGGGTTTTGGACAGCCAAGCATATCATTCCTTCATTTATTATCTTCCGCTTGAAAGTGGGGGAATTCCCCATGCCCATCCAGGCGAGAACGTTTCAGGTGCTGGGCAGATACATTTAGAGCATTAAATTTTCCTTGAATCCCTTTTTTTTTTGACAGTGGGAGGAAACCGGAGAACCCGGAGGAAACCCATGTGGACACGGGAAGAACATGGAAACTCCACCCAGAATGGCATTCATACCTGAATCCCCAGCGCTGAGAGGCAAATGGGCTAACCACCAAGCCACCAAGCCCAATATATCATTTATAACAATAAAAAAAAGTCTGTATTCCATCCATTATTTTCCGCTTTATCCTATATCAGGGTCGCAAGGGGGTTCCTCATGCCCATCCAGGGGAGAACGTCTCGGGCGCTGGGCAGATACACCCAGGACAGGGCGCCAATCTATCGCTGGGAACACACTCACTCACGCACACAAACACAATCTATATGGGGCAATTTGGAGAACTCAATTGACTTGATCCATGTTTTTGGACAGTGGGAGGAAACTGGAGAACCCGGAGGAAACCCTCGCGGACACGGGGAGAACATGGAAACTCCACCCGGATGGGATTTGAACCGGGAATCCCTAGTGCCGAAAGGCGAACTAAGTCTGAGTAATACTATTATTATTATTTGTAATATTTGTATTATTGTACTACTACTGTGTTTTTTATTTGCTACTGGGTGCAAAATAAAGTATTCTCTACACAAGAAAAACCAACTTACCTCGCAATTATTAAAATAAAAATGAAAATATAAATTAACCCAAGCATAAGAAAAAAGAAACGTGCTAACCAGTAAGCCACCATGCCGCCCTGAGTCTGTATTCATTTATTAAATTTACAAAGAGCGGCACGGTGGCTTAGTGGTTAGCACATTCGCCTCTCAGCACTAGGGATTCCCGGTTCGAATCCCCATCTGGGTGGAGTTTCCATGTTCTCCCCGTGTCTGCGTGGGTTTCCTCCGGGTTCTCCGGTTTCCTCCCACAGTCCAAAAACATGGATCAAGTCAATTGAATTCTCAAAATTGCCCCATATAGAGTGTGTTTGTGTGAGTGAGTGTGTGCCCAGCGATGGATTGGCGCCCTGTCCTGGGTCTATCTGCCCAGCGCCCGAGACGTTCTCCCCTGGATGGGCATGGGGAACCCCACCGCGACCCTAATAGAGGATAAAGCGGGAGATAATGAATGAATGAATGAATGAATTTACAAAGAGTACTTAGTTCAAGAGATGTAATACCCATCCAAGGGAGAACATTTCGGGCATGGAATACACCCTGGACAGGGCACCAATCTATCGCTATGCGCACACACATACTACAGGGGCAATTTAAAGGAGTCAATTTACCTTAAATCCAAAATGAATTAAAAGTTTTTGGACTGTGGAAAGAAGCTGGAGAGCCTGCAGGAACCCACACAGACACAGGGAGAACATGAACCTGTAATCCCCAGTATTGACAGGAGAACATGCTAACCACTAAGCCACACCAGATGTAATAATACCATTCCATAATCAAATGTTTTACCTGTCATTACAAAACTACAGACATAAATGATGTAAAGACTTTATTTACTTTTTATTAACAAGATAAGAAACAAAGCAATGAGGTTTTGTAAGGTTACAGTATTATGAACTACTACATTACAAAAAGAAAAAACTAAATCAAACGTTATAAATATCATTGAGTAAATAGCTGCATTTGGCACATCTAAACAATTCAAACAATGAGGTTTACATCAGATGTGTCTACAGTACAAAATAAATACAAATATGAGGAATATATTCAGATTTGTCCTTTGCTTAAGAGAAAAGTAGACTATGAGGGCTTTTCATAGCCCAACACTATATAATAATTTTAAATTCAGTGGATTTCCCAACCATTTAGAGATCAATAATGTTTTTGTAAACAGTTTAATGAATTAGTAATTTCACATTATCAGGTATATGATATACACACAGTAAAAAATACACACTAAAGCTCGCTACACAGATCAAGCATATATGCTACTATAACTACAGTGTGATGTGTTGTAGTAAGATGTATGCAATTAAATGTAACTACTATATTTAGAAAATAGTTTGAAAATCTACCTTTAGTTCCTACATGAATTAAAATATTCTGAGCTTTATAAAAAAATTACGTCTGTTACACTTTTCATTGCACTGTTTGTGAAACTGAACCATGCATATCCTGAGAACTGGAACTGGAAATTACCAGCGGGTATCCTCGAGAGTATCAAAGCCAACCTGTCTGATTCCATACACGTCCCTGCTGGAAGTATTTAACATTTCTCAAAACAGTTGGTGCAAGTTCAGGAAGAACAATCTGGTTCCACTTACGGAGGAGTGTAGAATCATCAATGGCGATTTAAATTCCAACACTGCATCAATAAAATACTTTAAATTCTTTTAAATGTAACAGTGACAGTGAAGAAAAATATATAAGACAGACTGAAAATCACAAATATAAGTGAACCAAACAAAACTACACAGATTTACGAAATGGGGAAAAAATGAGTGAGAGAGTGCAAGAGAGAGAGAGAGAGAGAGAGAGAGAGAGAGAGAGCACACTACACAGCTGTGCAAGCAAAAGGCTTCTGCAACAGAGGTGAAAACTGATATAGACTGTAGAATATAAAAAGTCTGATCTCTCAGGGACTTCTGTCAAAAAACAGTACCTTAAAATATCTTTATACATATATATTAGCTGCTTGCTATTGGAAGATTGATGTGCTTTTAAACATAGGAAGGAAACGACAAATGAGAGTTCATTTGGCAGCTGGATTTTCTCTATCAGGAATTCACAGTGTTGAATGGAGGAGCCTTGCCCACCTCAATTGCAGATTCATATAATAACTTATCTGCAAATAGAACTCGTTGTTTCTTTTTCATATAATCAGGCGATAGGCAATCCAGAGTCCAAAAGTCAGCCAGTGACCGGTCCAGCTCAGTTCAGCCCACTTATAAAAGGTATGACTGATGGCACCATCCTATAAAACAAAATACAGAATTTTAAATAGTTTTTTATTTTTAAAGATTATGGCTGTTATTGGACAGAAATGTAATTTTTTTAAAAACAGTACCTCATTTAGGTCCATGTCATCAACACTAGAGCCAAAGACTGAACCCAGGTAAGTTAGGTGAAGAACTGCTAGTACACTAAAGGATCCATTAATAAAATACACCCAGAAAGCCTAAAAAGGAAAACAATTTATAAATTCTACAAATTTACATTTTTTAAAAACTAATACTGTATTGGGCAGCACAGTGGATTAGTGGTTAGCATGTTCACCTCTCAGTGCTAAGGATCACTGCTGGCTGTACCATGTATATCTACGCATGTGACGAATAAATCTGATTCTGATTCCCGGTTCGAATCCTAATCTAAGTTTCCATGTTCTCCCCGTGTTCGCGTGGGTTTCCTCCGGGCACTCCGGTTTCCTCCCACAGCTCAAAAACATGGATAAAGGTTAATTGAATGCTCTAAATTGCCCCACATAGAGTGTGTTTGTGTGTGTGTCTGTGTGATTGATTGTGCCCAGTGATAGATTGGTACCCTGGCCAGGGTTTATCTTCCCAGCAACTGAAACATTCTGCCCTGGATGGGCATGGGGATCCCCACGCATAGAGGATTAAGCAGAAGATAATGGATGGATTAATACTGTATTGACTAGAACAACAATTAACTACATGCACACAATTAGAAAATGAAAATTAAAGACACTGGCCTGTGTCTGTTTACCTCAAGTTCAGTTCAAAAACAGTAAAAAAAAAAAAGATTTACAGTCACTATTTTACAAATTTCAATTCATGCATTTGCATTAGATTGCCAGATTTCAAAATTTCTTGCAATGTAGTTATTATCTTTAAAGCCAGCACTTTATTTTTGAGGATCAGCACACAATTGCCATATGTCTATTCTCAAAATGTTAATTTTGAAAGACTCTTTTATGAAACTGTTTAAAAACTTCTACATTATAAATAAAAAACATATGAAACAGCTATAGTGGAACCAATCATATGTTTTTACCAGACATCATGACACAAAACATTGCCTGACCTTTTTGTTTCGGTGTTTGCAGTCTGACGGACATCTTTTAGAAAGAACACATGCATTCAAGATGGTGGACAATCTTTTCCTCAATTCTGCACAAAGCATACAAAGATATGATATAATAACGTTACACTTACAGGTCCCTTCACCTACCATAGAAATGCACTAGAGCAGTTGAAGGCTTGTGGCTAAGAAAGCAGCCTTGTGACCTAAACATTCTATTCCCAGTCCCACAAAGTACCTTAAGCAAGGCACCTAATCACAATTGCACCCCGGGCGCCATGTACAGGGCTGCCCACCTATCTGCTCACTTCACTAGTGAGTGTGTGTTTGTGTATGGGTGTTTTAGTGCATGGATTGGTTAAATGTGGAGAACTAATTCCTTTGTGTGTAAGCACATTACGCAAAATAGATTACTTTATCACTTTGTAGTGCTACACAGTCCCCTATACTATGTTCCGTAATGGTCAGGACCCCATTTTCTTTTAATTGTCTTTAATCTACAAGGTAGATGGTAGCTGTGTCTAATAGATTAATAAATAGGTTGATAGTTTTTAAAATATCCAGCAGCACTGCTGTGTCTGATCTAATCTTGCCAGCACATTACAAACTAACACACCGCAACCACTTTAGTGTGAATGCAGTGTTGTCAATCATCCACCACCCAAATAATACCTACACTGTGGGGGTCCTGGTCATTGGAGACCAACAGAAAGGCAACTAACAAGTCTGTAACTGTAGAATTACAAATTGCAGCTGCATGATAAGTGGAACTGTGCAATTACTAGAATGTAAAATAATAGAAATGCACCCAGTAAAGTGGACATAGTTCAGTTCTTATATGTTGGTATACATTTGTGATTGCATGTATTGTAGAATGCCCAGCGATGGATTGGCACCCTGTCCTGGGTCTATCTGCCCAGCGCCCGAGATGTTCTCCCCTGGATGGGCATGGGGAACCCCATCGCGACCCTAATAGAGGATAAAGCGGGAGATAATGAATGAATGAATGTATTGTAGAAACTCACCATACTCAATATATGTCATGAATGCAAGTGTAAATAACACAGCTCCAATGTGAAAGCTCAGTCCCTGAAAGAATCAGATTGGAAGGTAACAGTATTCTGGTTAGAACTGACAACACTTCACAGAGACAAAACTAGAAATCCGCTGATCAGCACTTACATGAAGCAGGGTGCTGGCAGTATACGTAAGAAGAATTGCCTGAAACATCCCAAATTTCAACGCCTTTTTAAACACATCTAAATACACAACATTTGTAGATTAACCATTACAGGTCGAGGTATGAGGTCAATTTGCATTTTTAAACACTGAACATCAAATCAAACTAATAAGGCCAGCCCTATTTAAACTTACAGATTTTCAGCCATCGAGACATTGGGAGATTCCAAGAGGTTACAACCTCAGCCATCGATCTGGGAAACTCGATGTTTAGTGGTTTTGCTATTGTAAGATCCCTGTAGATTCAGAGGACAGAAGACAACAGTCAGACAATCATGTCAGACCCACCAAATACCAATATATTGTATATGTACAAACCATTTGATATGGTCCTTCTCCTCTGTGAAGCCAGCACCTGCCAGCGTGGTCATGGTTTCACTAAGATAACTTACAAAGTAGCCACTAAAATGAAAGGATAGTGTGTGTTGGTAGGCCATCATCCACCTAAAAAGAGGAAACAGACATAAAAAAATTGACAGGGACAGAATAGTTTATTATATATTATTATGTGTGTGACATGCACAGTGATCAGCTCTTTTGCTTTACATAATGAGGGTCCCAATAACTAGAATGAGTCCTTTTCGTGTGGCATCATCGTATGTTCTCCCTATTTGAGTTTCTTCCACAGTCCAAAACCATGCAAATAAGTAAAATAAAATACTATTTTCCCCCTGGTGGTGAATGTATGCATAAATGTTTTTGCCTCTGCATGGACTGGTAACTTGTCTAGGATGTTTTTCAAGGTGTTGGAATATGTTTTAACCTTCCAGACAAAATAAGCAGCTTAGAAAACAAATTTAAATAAAATGAAAATCAATAAAATGAAAATGAAATGATGAGTATTGTTATGTTATTGAAAAACTAATATTACCTCAAAGCTGGGCGTCTGCATGGCGATTGAGAGATCAAGAAAGAAATAATTACATATGATAAAATGCATTTCAATATTTGGCATTAAATAAAATGTGAAAATGTATTTATCTCGCATTCAGCATATTTAAAAAATGGAAATATTGAAACAGTTATTTAATTATGTGACCTAATTGTGTTGGTTACAATGTTTTGCCCAGTTTTTCATTAAAATCATTTATATAACATGCAATTACTCTTTTTATTTACTAGTTTAATTTGGCCGGGAAGATTTTCCATAAAAAAGGGCCTTTAGTTTAAGAAATTAGTGAGATCAGGTACTGATGTTCATCCCAAAAAGCTTTCCTGGTGTCGTGGGCAAGATTTTGATTGCATATAATTTGCAATAAATTACCTTGTATAGCCCCATTACTCCTATAAAGGAAGTCCAGTGCAAATAAATAGAAAGAATATTTGTGTATTTTCATTCATCACATAATGGAAATGTGTTTGGGCATTATTGTTTGTGTTTACCATATTCTATGACTTTTGTTATTATTTGTTGGTATCATATTTCAAAAATAATTTAAACCTTTCAACAACTTAAACTGGATTTTATATGTACTATTGTACTATTCTTACATACAGTGCACAATAATATTCATATGCATTCTAACAGTGCTTGAATATTTAAATGCACTAATAAAATGCATAACATTTGGTAAAATACCCAAAATGCAATAGTAATAATATAATATACAGTATTAGTAAGGTGTTGTAATTTTTGGTTATATTATTGTAATGGTTTTCAGAACCAGTATCCCTTAAAAATAGTTCCAGTCAAACATTACCTGATCTTTCTTCTCTTCTTACTAGGAGAAAGGTACAAAAATGTTAGAAAAAACACAATTAGAGCAAAACTATAACAATAACAGTGATCAGAACATTTGCAGTGATCATAAAAAATACACTAATACAATAATAACACTAAATACATTGCAGTGTCCTTCACAAATATTATTATTTTCTTTATATCTGTTTGTTATTGACAAAATTGACATGCATGTAAATGCATGTAAATCCTTAATCATCAAATATCATCAAAAACATCTCGATTAAATTACTGTACTGTTGTACTGTTTGTTTATTTGAACTTACACCCACACCCACCCACACATATACATACTTACATACATATATATATTATGCAACACTTTGCATATATTTCTTTTGTTTTGAAATGTATGTCATATTTTCTTTGTAATTTATAGTTCACAGCCTGTTTATCTAAAACAAACAGAATGCTATTGAATTTAATATCATGAGATTTAATTTAATTAAATTTAATTAAATTAAATTTAATTTAATTTAATTTATTTAATTTCAACTTTAAATTTGTCATTTTTAACTTAAAATGCTAAGCATGCTACAAAAGGTCTGTACTAACACCAACCCCATTTTCCATGTTGATTTGCTTCAAAAAGGATTATCAACAGTAGCAAATAAAAATTGTTCCTGCAATTAAATTAATCCTGTTCAATTGTTGCTTATCAGAATGACTATGGTATACACTCACTTGTGAAGAAGGTTGTCTCCAACAAATGGAATGAAATATGGAAAGAGGTAGGGAGAAACACAGTTGGAGAAAATCAAACAGAGCTGGCTCTTGATCCAGCTGCAGCCTGCCTTCATCAACCATGACCCACTCTGAGAAAGACACACCATGAGCTTTGAGACTGGCGTTTATATAGGCACGAGCTCATGTTATGAAAAGCCCTTACAGGAAATTTGTGACTTACAATATCTTGGCCTTTTACTGCTTCCTTGTAGCTGTTGAAGCTGATCCAAGGCCCAAATATTACAGTACCTACAAAGTAAATGTATCCCATGAACTCCACTGGAGATGGGACATTTTCCACGATGCCACTGTCCAGGTCAAAAGCAAGGGAAATTGCCTTCATGGCAACGACCATCTGTGAACCTGTAAACAGGCAAGTAGTCCTTATGATTTATATGGGTTGGAAATCAAAAATATGTTAATTAAATCATATTCTTAATCAATTGCATTTTAAACGTACCTATATATGAGAAAGCCATTGCATGTGTTTTCTTGCAAGTTGTTTAAAATGTTTTTTATGATTCTAATTTATTCTTTTAGAAGTAAATGAGTCACAGTGAGTTGTACATACCTCTCATTTTATGCCAGCTGTTTGTGTCCATCATATGCAGCTCCCTGTAAAATAATGTACAACTTTAAATAAGGATGCAATGTACATATACAAACTAATGCAAACATTTGAGCACCACACATTTGCTAATATTCGAAAGTGAAATATGTTAACACATCATCCAATGGGATTTTATTTACTGGATTTAACAATTTATAGACAACTGTATTTATTGTCCTTAAATCTATAAATGGGTAACATTGTTTATTTATTGTGTATTATGGATGCATGGTCACCAGTAAGTTACATTACACACCCTAGAAGAAGGTAGATGAGGACAGTGATGGAGAGAAAAGGGCCACGGATGCTGGAATGCCGGCACAGGAAGAGGATGAGGTAGCAGAGAAGGCTCAGCAGCACCACCCACACCATGTGCAGTTCAAAAAAAAGGTAAAGTGTATAAAAGCCACCTGCAACTGTACTCAGGTGTTTAATGTAAGAGGGTAGAAAACCTGTTATGAGAGAGTGTTACAGAAATAAACAAGTAAGTGTAAAATTACATCTGAAAGGCAAAGTTAGTAAACAAAAAATGCTTGAATTAATCGTGAGAAAACATCTGGATGATAGGCTTAATAATCAGTATCTCTGTTAGTATCACAGTGAACAATAAACATTTATATTCTAATATTGAGGATGCAAGTGTTTGTCATTTTATTTTCAAATTTGAAGATTCATTTATTATCTTCCGCTTTATCCTCTATTAGGGTAAAGCGGAAGGGGGTTTCAGGCGCTGGGCAGATACACCCAGGACAGGGCACATATCTATCGCTGAGCACACTCACTCACTCACATAGACACACACATAAACACACACTCTATGGGGCGATTTAGAGCATTCAATCTACCTTGAAAATCCATGTTTTTGGACTGTGCAAGAAAACTAGAGAACCGGATGAAACCCACGCAGACATGGGGAGAACATGTAAACTCATCCACATTGGGATTCAAACGTGCTCCACCAGCACTTTGAAGCAAACGTGCTAGCCACTAAGCCACCATGACATGTTTTTTGTGATTTTTGTCCATTACCCCCTGTGCATAAAATATCTGAGATATATTTTCCCACATAAACAAGCTTTTGGAGCACAATGAATAAAACTTAGGTTTTTTTGTTAGATGACATGAGCATGCTGGATTAAAGGGATATCTATTCTCCCGCAGTGGACTTGCATCCTGGTTACAAACCTTGATCTTACCAATTCTCCACAGCAGCCTGCAAAGCAAACACATCAGCAGCAGCTGCCACACTTGCAGCAGACCCTGTTGGGCAGTTGGAAGCAAACAGCCGAAAGGAAGCTCCTCAAAAAACTGTTGGCGACTGAGAGTCCCCATTTCTGTCCTTCACATGCTGAAAACAGACAAGCACATCTGTGTGAGTTTACGTTATCTATAAATCTATCTATATCTATCTATCTATCTATATATAATTAACACTATGCAGATAGAGCTTAATAGCTGAGGTACAGCCTCAATATGCCGACAGTTCAGTTCGATCTTTTAATTGTATCTTAATATATTAAATACAGGCACTTGAAAAACATCCTGAATCCTGATTGTATGTGCTAATCCTTGGGCATCACCAGCATGTATAATTGTACTCATTAATTGTAATTGTAATCATTAAATACATGCACTGATATTTGATCCTGAAATGAGTACAATTATAAATGCTGGTGATGCCAAAGGATTAGCACATACAATCAAGAACATCTTTCAGTAATCGAATGCCCCCTTTGGTACTTTGATACTACAGTATACTCACTGTAATGTGGACAGTCCTGATGATCTAGGTTCGCTGGTTAAATCCGCTCATTTGGTGCTGATGATGTTACAACCTGCTTCTGAAGGATGCGATCAAACCGACGATTCGCTCACTGGTTTCATCGCCCGACGTCCAATCCGCTTCAGAGCGGCTCCCAGGCCAGCCAATCAGATCGCACACGATTGACACACCAGCAACGGAGCTAAACGATTCTGAATCATACGTGTCCACGAGTATCCTGTTCAGTCCCGCAGACACTCGACTCCGGGTGTCGATTCCACAAATGGAAAAAATAATCTATAGTTTCTGGTCTTATCACTAAATTAAATAAGATTAGAAAATATCTACAACATTTCCTCGTTAAAAAAATACAGATTAAATAAAGTTAAGTAAAAGTAAAAAAGGTAATATAACTCAATAGTGGCGGCACACTGGCTTAGTGGTTAGCATGTTCTCCTCTCAGCACTAGGGATTCCCGGTTCGAATCGGTTTCCATGTTCTCCCCGTGCCTGCGTGGGTTTCCTCCGGGTTCTCCGGTTTCCTCCCACAGTCCAAAAACATGGATCAAGTCAATTGAATTCTCAAAATTGCCCCATATAGAGTGTGTCTGTGTGAGTGAGTGTGTGCCCAGCGATGGATTGGCGCCCTGTCCTGGGTCTATCTGCCCAGCGCCCGAGACGTTCTCCCCTGGATGGGCATGGGGAACCCCACCGCGACCCTAATAGAGGATAAAGCGGGAGATAATGAATGAATGAATGAATGAATAACTCAATAGTATTGCTATTATTGTTTTAATTATTTAATTATTTTATTTTTTTGTATTATTGTGTTATTGTCGGGGCGGCAAGGTGGCTTAGTGGTCAGCACGTTCGCCTCTCAGGTCTAGGGATTCCCGGTTCGAATCCCCATCTGGGTGGAGTTTCCATGTTCTCCCCGTGTCTGCGTGGGTTTCCTCCGGGTTCTCCGGTTTCCTCTCGCAGTCCAAAAACATGGCTCAAGTCTATTGAATTCTCCAAATTGCCCCATATAGAGTGTGCATGTGAGTGAGTGTATGCCCAGCGATGGATTGGTGTCCTGTCCTGGTTGCATCTACACAGCACCCGAAACGTTGTCCCCTGGATGGGCATGGGGAACCCGCCCCCACACGACCCTAATACAGGATAAAGCGGAAGATAATGGATGGATGGATGTGTTATTGTCAGCTTGATAAAACATTGGGAGCAACATTGATCCCAATCTGTGTGGATTTTATATTTTCTCCACTGACTGCGTGGGTTTCCTACGGATGGGTTCAAGCTCAATTGAATGCTATATATATATATATATATATATATATATTCATTCATTCATTCATTATCTCCCGCTTTATCCTCTATTAGGGTCGTGGTGGGGTTCCCCATGCCCATCCAGGGGAGAACATCTCGGGCGCTGGGCAGATAGACCCAGGACAGGGCGCCAATCCATCGCTAGGTACACACTCACTCACACAGACACATTCTATATGGGGCAATTTAGAGAACTCAATTAACTTGATCCATGTTTTTGGACTCTAGGAGGAAACTGGAGAACCCGGAGGAAACCCACGTGGACACGGGGAGAACATGGAAACTCCACCCAGATGGGGATTCGAACCGGGAATCCCTAGCGCTGAGAGGCGAACGTGCTAACCACTAAGCCACCGTGCCGCCTTATATATATGTGTATATAGTGTGTGTGTGTGTGTGTGTGTGTGTGTGTGTGTGTGTGTGTGTGTGTGTGTGTGTGTGTGTGTGTGTGTTTTAGATAAAACTTTGAGTTACAAAAAGCTCCGAAAAATTGTCATATCATTTAATATTCTATAAATAAGTTCAGGTAAGAAAAATTGCCTCTATATACTGCGTTGTAACAGTGACTGACTGCAAGCGTAAATTCATTTAGATGCTTGTTCGTAATATTTTACAAATTAAAGGCAAAAAAACATTCTGAACAGATACCTTACATTATATTTTTAAGTTCATATTATGGGACTTAGGGCGGCAGGTTGGCTTAGTGGTTAGCACGTTCGCCTCTCAGCGCTAGGAAATCCCTGTTCGAATCCCCATCTGGGTGGAGTTTCCATGTTCTCCCCGTGTCTGCGTGGGTTTCCTCCGGGTTCTCCGGTTTCCTCCCACAGTCCAAAAACATGGATCAAGTCAATTGAATTCTCCAAATTGCCCCATATAGAGTGTGTGTGAGTGAGTGTGTGCCCAGCGATGGATTGGCGCCCTGTCCTGGGTCTATCTGCCCAGCGCCCGAAACGTTCTCCCCTGGATGGGCATGGGGAACCCCACCACGACCCTAATAGAGGATAAAGCGGGAGATAATGAATGAATGAATTATGGGACTTTATTCAAATAGGGATTTCACACATGACTTTTATTATGAAATATGGCAGCGGAGAAATAACTGAATAATAAATAATCAACATTTGAAAATATATTTAATAAAAATTTACCAAACGCCTGTTAAAAATAGTTTTATATTTGAACTGAAAGCTCTCGCAGACAGGACTTTTATTTGGGAACAAGCTTCATTTGCGCTCTTGCGGCCGCAGTGCCTTTGACTTTGACTCGAGGAAGTGACAATTGAGTCGGACGCTGAATGAAACCGTCGAATAAATTCATATAAATATCAGAATTACACAAAAACATCACATAAAACGGAAAAGTAAACAAAATAGTAAGTGTAATTTCGGAGGAAAAGAAGACACGAAAACGTATGTGAAGAATTCTGTTTGTAGGAGGACAGACGCTTGTATTCGGATTGAGGTTTGAGTTTGCATTATTATTCATTCATTCATTATCTTGGGGGGGGGAGGGGGGGCGTGCCCATGCCCATGCCCATGCCCATATAGGGTAGAGCATTTCGGGCGGTGGGCAGATACACCCGGGACAGCGTGCCAGTCTATCACTGGGCACACACTCTCTCACACAGACACACTGTATATGGGGCATTTTGGATCATTCAATTTACCTTGAATCCATGTTTTTATACTGTGGGAGGACCCCCGGAGAACCCGGAGGAAACCCACACGGACACGGGGAGAACATGGAAACTCCACCCAGATCGGGATTCAAAACATGCTGACCACTAAGCCACCGTGCTGCCTTTTTTTAAAATTCATTGATTTATTCATCCATTATCTTCTGCCTAATCCTCTATTAGGGTCGTGGGGGGGTGGTTCCCATGCCCATCCAGGAGAGAATGTTTCGGGTACTGGGCAGATACACCCAGGACAGGCCGCCAAACTATTGCTGAGCACACACTATATGGGGCAATTTAGAGCATTCACTTTACCTTGAATCCATGTTTTTCGACTGTGGGAGGAAACCGGGGAACCCGGAGGAAATCTATGCGTACATGGAAACCTATGCAGATCCAGGGGAGAACATTTCGGGCGCTTGGCAGATACACCCAGGACAGGGCGCCAATCTATCACTGGGCACACACTTACTCACACACACACACACACACACACACACACACACACACTCTCTCTCTGTACTGGGTAATTTGTAGAATTCAATTGACATTGATCCATATTTTTGGACTGTGGGAGGAAACCGGAGAACCCGGAGGAAACCCATGTGAAGACTCCACCCAGACTTGGATTCGAACCGGGAATCCCTAGCACTTAGAGGCGAACGTGCTAACCACTAAGCCACCGTGCCGCCCCTATTATTAATATTAATATTATTATTTGCACAATTTACAGATCGTGAGGGATTTGGGAGCACGGTGCAGACATGGCGTTGTTGCGCTCCACTCAGCTGAATGCTGCTCTGAAACCACTGAGACCTGCAGCGTGTTGGTCGATGCGTGTTGGTCTAAAGCATCGCAGCTACAGCAGTAAGGAAGGTGCAGGCGCTGAGTACCTGCACAGGAGCGTCGTTCCAACCATGCATTATCAGAAGAGTTTACCCAGGTGAGGCCTTACATTACATTTGGTCATTTAGCAGATGCTTTTACGCTACTTGGTTGAGGTCAGAACACAGTGGGATGTGTGCCTTTTTAAGTGCTGCTTATTTCTATTTGGTTACAGTAAAAATATAGTGTGATTGCAGAACTGAGTCCCTTATGTACATACATATGCATACATACATTCTGTATCCTCAAAGATTTACCTGTTGTACTAGTATGAAATATGTAGGTGAAAGGGCACAATGTAAGCGAAATGTCATGGGCGCTTGTGTTACATACAAAACATCCCCACTGTCTTATATCTATAGCTTCACTTTCACATCAGCCCAAAAATACAGCAGATTTATATAAATATATTAATATTTAGCATTTATTAAGATATCACCGTATAGATAGTTTGATTAACACAAAACCAGACCCATAATTTTTCATAAATTAGAAAAGTATTGGAATTATGTAGGGTCCAAGAGCTGCAATATTAAAAAAAATTTCATTCATTCATTAACTTCCTCTTTATCCTCTATTAGGGTCGCGGTGGGGTTCCCCATGCCCATCCAAGGGAGAACGTTTTGGGTGCTGGGCAGATAGACCCAGGACAGGGCGCCAATCTAATCGCTGGGTACACACTCACTCACTCACACAGACACGCACACAAACAAACACTCTACACGGGGCAATTTGAGAACTCAATTGACTTGATCCATGTTTTTGGACTGTGGGAGGAGTCCCGGAGGAAACCCACGCGGACACGGGGAGAACATGGAAACTCCACCCAGATGGGGATTCGAATAGGGAATCCCTAGTGCTGAGAGGCGAACGTGCTAACCACTAATCCACCGTGCCGCCCTAAAATAAATTTTAATATTAAAATGTACATTTTAAATAAAGTGATAAAATGATTTATTTTGCCTAATTTGCTTAAACACACACATGTACACAGAGTGGTAATGCAAGAACACATGCCCGGAGCACGTGATGCCTGAAGAACAAGTGAAGTTAGGTGCCTTGCCCGAGGGCACTTGAGTCACAATACTTGCGATTGTGTATTTTGTAAAGAGGTGATATTTAATTTTTAATATTAAGGTTTGAAAAAAAAACATGTTGTTTCAGAAGACTTGTGGTTTGTTTTGGATCAATTTTGTAAATTTAAGCCATGCTGCAATGTTCTTCCTTGAAAAATGACACTTTTTCTTCCTGGCAACCTTTCAGCACATGTCATACTTCACTTTTCATTCAAATAGCATTGTCGTGAACTTTTACTTTGCAAATGGATGTTTGTAAAGTCTGAGTCTTTTGTGTTTTAAGTAATTTTTCAGAGCATTTCATTAACCTTCTAAATTCGCTGGAACAATAACAAAGTTATATGATTAAAATGTGTGATTACTATTTACCATTTTAATTCATATGGAAGTAGTTTTGATGCACTGCTTCTGCATTTTGGTCTTATTTATGGTCAGTACATAAAGGCATTGTGTAATTTGCCATGTGCTGTTATTCATCTGATGTAAAGTTCCCTAATTTTAATGCTATATGCATGACAGATGTTTTTAATTATTTTTTTTATACTAAATCTATGGAAATCAAAGCAGGTAAAGTTTGTATTTCTAATGACTGTATATTCAATTCAGCTGATTTAGTAAAATTGTGTTTTGACAGATTACCAATTCCAAAGTTGGAGGAAACAATACAAAGATATTTGGCAGCTCAGAAACCACTCTTAAACCAGGATCAGTACAGGTATTTACCAAAACAAGTTTCTTATATTCTATTCATTCATTCATTATCTTCCGCTTTATCCTCTATTAGGGTTGCGGTGGGGTTCCCCATGCCCATCCAGGGGAGAACATCCCTGGTGCTTACTCACACAGACACACTTGATCCATGTTTTTGGACTGTGGGAGGAAACCGGAGAACCCGGAGGAAACCCACGCAGACACGGGGAGAACATGGAAACTCCACCCAGATGGGGATTCGAACCGGGAATCTCTAGTGCTGAGAGGCGAACGTGCTAACCACTAATTCACCATGCCGCCTCTTATATTCTATTGAATGATGAATTGAAGTAAAACTAAAAACTTGTATATTTAGTTGCCTTTTCTCAAAACAGAAATACAGAGCAACTGGCAACTGAGTTCCAGAATGGCATTGGAAAACAGCTACACGAGGAGCTCGTGGCTCAGGACAAGGCGAATAAGCACACCAGCTACATATCAGGTAAGAAGGTTTTGGGCTTCCACAGTCCAAAAACATGGATTTAAGGTAAATTGACAGATTTAAATTGCCTCTATATACAGTGTGTTTTTTGAGTGCGTGAGTTAATGTATCTGCCCAGTGCCCAAAACACTCTGCCTTGGACGACAATGCGGGAACTCCCCTGCGATGATAGAATATGATTAAGAAGAAGATAATGGACGAAAGGACTAGCGTACTACATCATTCATTCATTCATTCATTATCTTCCGCTTTATCCTATATTAGGGTCGTGGTGGGGTCCCCATGCCCATCCAGGGGAGAACGTTTCGGGCGCTGGGCAGATACATCCAGGACAAGACGCCAATCCATCACTGGGCACACACTCACTCACACAGACACACTCTACTGTATATGGGGCAAATTTGGAGAACTCAATTGACTTGATCCATGTTTTTGGACTGTGGGAGGAAACCAGAGAAACCCACACGGACACGGGGAGAACATGGAAACTCCACCCAGATGGGGATTCGAACCGGGAATCCCTAGCGCTGAGAGGCGAACGTGCTAACCACTAAACCACTGTGCCGCCCGTACTACATTATAGCAACATCAAATACAGCTGTGTTTACATCTTAACACCATTGTTCAAATTCAATATACTATCTGACCACGTTTATTTGAATCTGATCTGTCTACTATTAAAGCATCTGTCCTCATAATCAACAACATGCACATACTGACATTGCAAATGTCAACAACATTGCAAATGCATTATTTACTACAAAATGTTATTCTTGTGTCCAAAAAAGCCAAATGGTGGTTCTAGAAGCTCATTTATGTAGAACACTTTGTTCTGCAGGACAATGAAAAATTTGTCTTAAAAAGGAGAAAAAAGCCAGATGGCAGCTTTTGCTTCACCGAGACATGTGTGAATACAGGCTGTTGTCTTTTCCCTCTGACAGTGCTGGCTCATAAAAAAGTGCTAAGTGCATGAGCACAGACACAAACTCTGATCTTACCTTTTGCATTCAAGTGGCATGTGCATGGGTCATGGATTGGATATATTTCATATAGAAAAGATCATACTTTGAATGCACACAGAATTATGAAGGCGCGGTATCTCAGTGGTTAGGGCGTTGGGCTGTCAATCTGAAGGTTGGGGTTCAAATTCCAGGTCCACTGAAGTTACCAATGTGGGTCCTTGAGCCCCTTAACCCTCATTGCTCCAGGGATGTTGTGATTAACCCTGTGCTCACCTTGTAAGTCGCTTTGGATAAAAGCGTCCAATAAATGCCCAAATGTAAATGTAAATGTATGAAGACTTAGTGGTTAGCACAGGTTCAGGCCTCAGGTTCGAATCCCAATCTGGGTGGAGTTTCCATGTTCCGTGTCCGCATGGGTTTTCTCCAACAGTCTCCCCAACATGGGTTCAAGGTAAATTGAGTGCTCTAAATTGCCCCTTTAAGAGTGTCTTTGTTTGTGTGTATGAGCAGGTGTGTCCAGAGATAGATTGGTGCCGTGTTGGGTGTCTGCCCAGCACCCACAACCCGCGGCTATGTAGCCTTAGAAGATGTGAATTAAGTTACTTGTTATTTTTGCCGCTGTGTGTTTTACACTGATGCAGTTCTGATCTTCTGTGTTTTCCAGCTCCCTGGTTTGACATGTACCTTTCTGCTCGTGAATCTGTGGTCTTGAACTTTAACCCCTTCATGTCCTTTAACCCTGACCCCAAACCTGAGTATAATGACCAGCTTATTCGGGCCACTAACATGGTGTGTTCAGCGGTACGCTTTATGAAGACCCTGCGGGCTGGACTGCTCGAACCCGAGGTGTTTCACTTAAACCCTGAGAAAAGCAACACGGATTCCTTTAAGAATTTCATCCGTTGGGTGCCATCGTCTGTCTCGTGGTTCGGGGCTTACATGGTAAACGCCTATCCCCTGGACATGTCTCAGTACTTTCGTCTTTTCAACTCAACCCGTATCCCAAAGCCCAAACGGGATGAGCTCTTCACTGACCAAAAGGGTCGGCACATGCTTGTTATGAGAAAAGGCAACATGTACGTTTTCGATGCACTGGACAGAGATGGTAACCTGCTGAAGCCATCAGAGATCCTGTCCCACCTCAAGTACATCCTGTCAGATTCAGCACCAGCTGCTGCCTTCCCTCTGGGAGTCCTGACAAGTGAGAACAGGGATGTCTGGGCTGCACTACGGGAGAAACTGATAGCAGTGGGAAACAGTGAGACTCTTGATTTAGTGGACAACGCTCTGTTCTGCTTGTGCCTTGATGAGGAAGTGATGCGTGATCACATCCATATTTCTCATAACATGCTTCATGGGGATGGCTGCAATCGCTGGTATGACAAATCGTTTAGCATCATCATGACCAAGGATGGTCAGGCAGCTATCAATTTTGAGCATTCATGGGGTGACGGTGTGGCTGTGTTGCGCTTTCAAAACGAAATCTTCAAAGACACCACTGAGAAACCTCTAGTTGGACCTGGCACCCAGTCCGCCGCTGTGGACTCCGCCTCGGCGGTACGGAGGCTGGAATTCAAGCTGAATGCCGAACTAGAGCACGGAATCAGAAAAGCCAGGGAGAACTTTAATGCTGCCGTCTCGAAGCTCACCATTGAAGCCATGGAGTTTAAACGAGGCGGTAAAGAGCAGCTGAAGAAAAAGAAGCTCAGCCCTGATGCCATTGCTCAGTTGGCCTTTCAGATGGGGTTCCTCCGACAATACGGAAAGACAGTGGCTACGTACGAGTCGTGTAGCACCGCAGCCTTCAAACACGGCCGCACAGAGACTATTCGTCCTGCCAGCATTCACACGCAGCGCTGCACTCAAGCTTTTGTTCAACAGCCAGACCAGCACAATGTGGAGCAGCTTCAGGGTCTGCTGGATGCATGTTCTAAATATCATGGACAGCTCACCAAAGAGGCAGCCATGGGTAAGTGTTCTGCTTCATCTGCATGTATTTTATAACAGAAAAAAATGAATATTTTAATAGTTTAATTTCTCCATTGTCGACGGCACGGTGGTTTAGTGGTTAGCACGTTCGCCTCTCAGCACTAGGGATTCCCGGTTTGAATCCCCATCTGGGTGGAGTTTCCATGTTCTCCCGTGTCCGTGTGGGTTTCCTCCGGGTTCTCCGGTTTCCTCCCACAGTCCAAAAACATGGATCAAGTCAATTGAGTTCTCCAAATTGCTCCATATAGAGTGTCTCTGTGTGAGTGAGAGTGTGCCCAGTGATAGGTTGGCACCCTGTCCTGGGTGTATCTGCCCAGCGCCCGAAACGTTCTCCCCTGGATGGGCATGGGGAACCTCCCCGCGACCCTAATAGAGGATAAAGCGGAAGATAATGAATGAATTAATTAATTTCTCCATTGTCATACATTGTTTAGTAGATTTATGCCTTGACGATACCCGAACCATCAACACATAATGGGCGGCACGGTGGCTTAGTGGTTAGCATGTTCACCTCTCAGCGCTAGGGAATCTCATTTCGAATCCCAATCTGGGTGGAGTTTCCATGTTCTCCCCGTGTCTGCGTGGTTTTCCTCCAAGTTCTCTGTTTTCCTCCCACAGTCCAAAAACATGGATCAAGTCAATTGAGTTCTCCAAATTGCTCCATATAGAGTGTGTCTGTGTGAGTGAGTGTGTGCCCAGCGATAGATTGGCGTCCTGTACTGGGTGTATAAGCCACCACCACCGTGCCGCCCCAATAAAATAGAATTTTAATAATTTTTTTTAAGTACTAAGAAACACACTGCACCATTAGAACCAGCACCACCTCTGGCTTTTATTGTTTAGACTAACAACAAGCCACATTCTTTATAAACCTGGCTCCAGCTGACTCTTTTGTTGTTGCCAGATCAGCTTTGTAAGTTGGAGCCTCTTTATTGACCAGATTTTTTTTAACCAAATTAAAAAAAGTGTTTCTAGTGAACATGCTAACCACTACACCACCTTGGCGCCTCATTTGCAAACAAACTGTATTTATTTAGCTTTATGTTTCATCCTTTTCACCCCAGCCACAACAGTCTGTTGTTCATTATCACTTTTCTATTTCTAGGACAAGGATTCGATCGACATCTTTTCGCCATGCGCTACCTCGCCAATTCCAAAGGCACCGCACTTCCGAGTCTGTACCAGGACCCTGCATATGCAGCCATAAACCACAACATCCTGTCCACCAGCACGCTCACCAGCCCTGCCGTCAGCCTGGGTGGCTTTGCTCCGGTGGTGCCGGATGGTTTTGGAGTGGGCTACGGTGTTCATGACGATTGGATCGGGTGCAACGTGTCCAGCTACCCAACCCGAAACGTCAAGGAATTTCTGCAATGTGTTCACAAGTCCTTGGAGGACATTTTCACGGTTATTGATGGAAAGCCAATAACACCTAGTTAAGTGACTTTTAAATCAAAGAAAAAAGGACTAATGAAGTGGGAATAATTATCTATGTAGGGATATTTACATGAAGTGTAATTGGGTTTAAAGGGCACATCAAGGAACCCAGATCACATTAAAAAAAAGGTATTTAATTTAGCTTTACAAAAGAACGAGCCAGTAAAGTATTTGAGATCTGTGAATGTTGAGTGCCTTGTACAGCCATTTGGAGAAACTTGGGATCAGTTCGGCCGAGTAAAAACTGAATTAATGGATTTTGGATTAAAATAAATAAAACAAAAACCTTTATATGGCATATTATATTGCTGTTATCACATGTTGAAGAATGTTACAATTATAATTAACAAGATTTCTTATGAAATGATTCATTATAATTCTGAAAGGAATCCAGGTCACATCAATATGTTGCGTTTACTGTCAACAACCTCGTAATTTAACTAGTATCAACATACTACTGCATACAGAACCATTTCTGGATCTGCTCCCTCTTACCTTCACTCTATCTTTTCAAAATACACTCTGACTCGTTCACTTCGCTCCAGTGATGATTGCCGCCTGGCGATTCCACCTCACCGAGGAGCTCATTCTCACTCTGTGGCAGCAAAATGGTGGAACCATCTTCCCAATTCTGTCCGTAAGGCAGAATCTCTAAACAGTTTTAAGAAACTACTTAAGACTCATCTCTTTAACAAATACCGGTTATAAAAAAAATTAAAAAGGGGGGGGGGCGCAGCTTCGAATAACAATCAGGTTTGATGAATTTAGAGTATAGTTGGTTTTCTCCATGGCTTCTGACTTGTGGTGTTCTCATTTGTAAGTCACTTTGGATAAAAGCGTCTGCTAAATGACTAAATGTAAATGTACTACTGGCCATGTAGCAGTTACTCGGCCCAAAAGTGATCAGGTCACATGTGGGCAAGAATGGTCTGCTTTGAATTCACAGGTGAATTGAGATGTGGAGGTTGTATGTTCCTTGGTTTCTTGGGTTTTCTTTCATAATCAAATCAATTCAGGTGAAATGAATTTTTTTTCTTTCTTGCTGTAAATGTGTCATTCCTGCAGTGGGCTGTTGACCATGCCATGTTTGTAGCACTTCATATAGAATGTGCTGAATTTGGGCAGCACTTATTATACTGTATGGATAATTTATAATTATTAAATTAAATAATTTTGTGGTTTTATGATGCAGTGACAATTAGGTTACAAGTGTCATATTATAGATTAAATAAAACATTATAGATAATGTATAATATTACTGCTATTACATGTTGACAATGTGTAATACATTTTAAAATTAGGTTTAAATCCTGCAGTTTGGATACTGTGACAGATTAAGAGATGTGACTGATATTTGCAGGCTAAGAAGTATGTTTACAACAGAGCGATATGATATGTGGCTTATCAAAGATTGTATGTTTTATTAAATGTTCAATAATATGTTACAAATTAAAAAAACATTAAAAACCTTTTTAATTTACTAAATCAATGTTTTATTAAAAAAGAAAGGAAAACAGCAGATAAACCAGACAACAATGTACAAATGCTGAAAAAAATCATAACTAAAAATGAACTGTCAAGAGTAAAAGCTGTGAAACTTAGATAGGCTTGATCTTGAAATGAAGCCCGATGAGACTGAAGACAAGACATTTTAGGTCCTGAACCAGGTAGTAGAACACTCGGAGGCCTTCTGGGTCCCTGAGTGAGGTAGAAAAAAGTATTTGTTAAAATGTGACATATTCTAGAATCTAGATCACAAATGCAAATAATAAACACTTGTCGGGAACAATGGCCATCTCCAACAACTGTATAAAGAAATGCCTTTGAACGTTCTACTTAAGAACACGATGGCATCTCCATTTCGACTTTATGGAAAAGTACTTATATTACAACAGCAGTGGCACAGAGGAAAACAAAATGGTAATTAATCAACAATATATGAAAATTCAGCCCAATGATGGGTAAGAAATTATTGTCATTGAGTTCATCAAGATATTTAATCAAAACAGACATAAAACATGGCACATTGTGATTGTTGCAGTTCACTGTACTCACTTAGACTGGTTGACGTCAATCAGGGAACCGATTTTGGAGGTTGTGAAGGAGATGTGCTCATCGCCAATGACAATTTCCAGTTCCTGAAAACAAGACGACATTTTTTATTTCAACAAATAGAAGTTTTGTATCAAACAATACATTTTTTTAATATTGTCATATATGAGGGTGTTGGGTGGCACAGTGGCTTAGTGGTTAGCACGTTCGCCTCTCAGCGCTAGGGATTCCCGGTTCGAATCCCCATCTGGGTGGAGTTTCTATGTTCTCCCCGTGTCCGCGTGGGTTAACTCTGGGTTCTCCGGTTTCCTCCCACAGTGCAAAAACATGGCTCAAGTCAATTGAATTCTCCAAATTGCCCCATATAGAGTGTGTCTGTGTGAGTGAGTGTGTGCCCAGCGATGGATTGGTGTCCTGTCCTGTTTCTATCTGCCCAGCGCCCGAAATGTTCTCCCCTGGATGGGCATGGGGAACCCCACCGAGACCCTAATAGAGGATAAAGCGGGAGATAATGAATGAGGGTGTTCAATACAGATGGCTGTGATTCAGTAGCTGATACAAACCTGTCTGCCGACTCGGTCAGGAGGAGGCCACAATGCATCATCTTCCTTTGTGATCTCACTGTCATCAATGATTCTCTTTAGCTCCTCCATCACACTCTTGTGAACGTAAGCCTAAAAGCAAAAAAAAAGTCTTTTTTAAAAGGCATTGGCTTAAGATTCAAGCTTTTTTTTGTAACCAGCCAAACACTTATGCTTTACCTCTTTTCTGATCATGACATCATTTTTGTAGTTGCTGTTGTTGGCATATCGGAGCTTTCCTGCATTAAAAGAGAAATATTAATTATAAATGATAATAACAATATACTATAAAAGTAAACTATAATAATATACAATATTAGCTAATTTTTTAATGCACTCGTAATACAGTCTGTAAGTTTGTTTATTGTGTGGAATAAAGCCATTTTGGGTTTATCCTCCACCCATCCTTAGACTTTACAAGTTAAAATATGATAAATCACATGCAAAAAAACAAGTATATGAAGTACCAGTCAGAGCAACTAAACTTATGGTATAGATTGGTGAAACTAAGTTTAAACTGTTGTAGCAGAGTAATGAGTACAAAACAAGAAATACAGCTGCTGATCCATCACAATGTATTCTTAACATACACGTAAATTATTCTGATTCTGAATTTATGTAGGTTCAACACAAAAAGTCAGATGATTCAGACAAATGCAATAATGAAGCAACTGTACTAAGCTTGTAATAGTCATAACAAATTACAAATATATGTGATTAAATATTCATTATATACCTAACTTTTTGGGATGATTTTGGGTTAAGCAGTAGTTTCTGATACAGTAATGACAAACAGAGACGATCAATCACACAAAGCATTCCTGTTTTTACATGCACGTGGTTACAATGTTATGCATTCATGTGCTTATTTTAGCTCAACAATAATAAATGGGAAGTCAACAGGATGAAGTAGTCTGTTCAGTTTATGCATTAAAATATGAAGTGTTCTCTTTCGCCTACTGTACTTCATGCACAGAGGTATTAGGATGGGCATAGGGGGGGTACCCACCCAGGGAAGAAATGTTTGGGCGCTAGGCAGATACACCCAGGACAGGGGCACACTCACACAGATACACAAACACACATTATATGGGGCAATTTAGAGCATTCCATCTACCTTGAATCCATGTTTTTGAACGGCGGTAGGAAACAGGCACAGGCAGGGGAAAACATGGAAACTTCACCCAGACTGGGATTCAAACCGGGAAACCCTTGCACTGAGAGGAGAACATGCTAAACCCTAAACCACTGTGCCAGACGCACACCTGACTCGTGATAAATTAACTTAGTCTGTCCTCAACTCTGAAGGTTTCCATGTTCTCCTCGTGTCCATGTGGGTTTCCTCCGGGTTCAACGGTATTCTTCCCGTAGTTCAAAGACATGGAGGATTACGGATGTCACTGGCTCTTTGTGCCGAGCTAAGCTTAACTTAGCCCCGACTCATTCTAATGAGCCAACTCGATTCAGCCCCTTTGGTTTAAATTAACCCGGGGATTTAGGTTCAAATCCCAATCTGGGTGGAGATTCCATGTTTTCCCCTGTGTCCACGTGGGTTTCCTCCGGGTTCTCCGGTTTCCTCCCACAGTCCAAAAACATGGGTCAAGGTTCAGGGTCAATTGAATTCTACAAACTGCCCCATATAGAGCGTGTTTGTGTGAGTGAGTGTGTGCCCAGCGATAGGTTGGCACCCTGTCCTGGGTCTATCTGCCCAGCGCCCAAGACGTTCTCCCCTGGATGGGCATGGAGGATAAAGCGGAAGATAATGGATGGATGGATTATTATTTTGTCCCTTTAGACATCAGTTTGAAATTGTCCCATCATTATAACATTGTTCATCAGTTTTGTCTTTTTATCTTTCATATTCAGAGTAGTATTGCAGAAGCTTTAACAGATAAATATATACACACTTATTTATATTATATATATATATATATATATATATATATATATATATATATATATATATGTGTGTGTGTGTGTAACAGATATATATATACACTTTTATCACTGTGCAAATGATAGTGAGTTTAGAGATGCTGGGTGTTCCAGATTTGTGTTCTACCTTCACCCCCCCCCATCCATTCATTATCTTCCGCTTTATCCTATATTAGGGTCACGAGGGGGTTCCCCATGCCCATCCAGGTGAGAATGTCTCGGGCGCTGGGCAGATAGACCCAGGACAGGACGCCAATCTATCACTGGGCACACACTCACTCACACAGACACACTCTATATGGGGCAATTTGGAGAACTCAATTGACTTGATCCATGTTTTTGGACTGTGGGAGGAAACCGGAGAACCCGGAGGAAACCCACGTGGACACGGGGAGAACATGGAAACTCCACCCAGATTGTGATTCAAACCGGGAATCCCTAGTGCTGAGAGGAGAACATGCTAAACCACTAAGCCACCGTGCCGCCCATCACGTGTTGATGGTTCGGGTATCACCAAGACATAAATCTACCCCCCCCCCCCCCGACACTAACAGAGGATAGAGCAGAAGATAATGGATGGATGGATGGCTGGAGTCAGGTCAGCTTTCTGTTAACTCTGTAACAGCTGCTTTATCTTCAGCGTTCTCACATCAACATTAAATCATACAGAACCCACTGCAGACTTACATACACATCGAGTAGAACTATTAAACCCCACGCTGCCCACGCCACGCGCGTTTTAATGAATAATAACCACACGGAGCGCTTGTAGCGCAGCTGCCGTCGTTAGCATGTTAGCACGTTAGCAGCAGGTTTAATGGCGTCGCGCTCACCGTCAGGTCTGAACTCGAACTCCAGGAACTCATGGCCGAATTTCCCTTTGTGTCCCACGTAGTATCTTAAGTAGAAGTCGTTGCTCGACATGCCTGCAGCTGCCCCGCTGAACGCCGCAGAGACTTTAATCTGAACCGCGCTGCTTTCTGCACTTTATTCAAACCCCACACCGCCGACCTGCACCCCGCCGCTCCAAGTCGCGCACTGACCTCACTTCCGCCGCCTATTGATGACACGGGCTTCTGGGCTTTTTCTGCTGCGTTCCCCATTTTAATTTACTGCAGTGTCGCCTCCAGTTGTTTTGGATGATTCCAATGAATGAAGTCCTTAAAAAGAACAGATTTGTTTAAAAAAATATCCATCCAGGTGCGGCACGGTGGCTTAGTGGTTAGCACGTTCGCCTCTCAGCACTAGGGATTCCCGGTTCGAATCCCCATCTGGGTGGAGTTTCCATGTTCTCCCCGTGTCTGCGTGGGTTTCCTCCGGGTTCTCCGGTTTCCTCCCACAGTCCAAAAACATGGATCAAGTCAATTGAATTCTCTAAATTGCCCCATATAGAGTGTGTCTGTGTGAGTGAGTGTGTGCCCAGCGATGGATTGGCGTCCTGTCCTGGGTCTATCTGCCCAGCGCCCGAGACGTTCTCCCCTGGATGGGCATGGGGAACCCCACCGTGACCCTAATAGAGGATAAAGCGGGAGATAATGAATGAATGAATATCCATCCAGCCTTTATCTTCCTCTTTATCCTCTACTAGAGCCGCAGAGGGGAGATACACCCAGGACAGGGTGCCAATCTATCACTGGGCTCACTCACACAGACACACACACACACACAGAGAGACACACACTCACACAGACACACACACACACACAGAGACACATACACACACACACACATACATACACACTCACACAGACACACGCACTCACAGAGACACATACACACTCACACACGCACTCACACAGAGACACCTACACACTCACTCACACAGACACACACACACACTCACACAGACACTCACTCACACAGACACACACACAGACACATACACACTCACTCACACAGACACACTCACACACACACTCACTCACAGACACACTCACAGACACACTCACTCACACAGACATACACACACACACACACACACTCACTCACAGACACACACACTCACACAGACACAGACACTCACTCACACAGACACTCACACAGACACACACACACACTCACTCACACAGACACTCACACACACACACACACACACAGAAACACTCACTCACACAGAGACACACACTCACTCACACAGACACACACTCACACAGACACTCACACACACACACACACACTCACTCACACAGAGACACACACTCACACACACACTCACTCACTCACACAGAGACACACTCACACAGACACACACTCACTCACAGACACACTCACACAGACACACACTCACTCACAGACACACAAACACTCACACTCACACACACTCACTGACACAGAGACACACACTCACACAGACACACACTCACTCACACACAGACACACACTCACACAGAGACTCACACAGACACACACTCACACAGACATTCACACACACACACTCACTCACAGACACACAAACACTCACACAGACACACACTCACTCACAGACACACACTCACACAGACACACACTCACTGACACAGACACACACTCACACACAGACAGACTCACACACACAGACACACACACTCAGTCACAGACACACACACCTACCTACAATAAAAGGCAATTGTAGAGCATTCATTCATTCTTTCTCCTAAGCCTAATGATCTATTTGGTTTGCGGGGGTTCCCCATGCCCATTCAGGGGAGAACGTTTCTGGCGCTGGGCAGATACACCCAGGACAGGACACCAATCTATCACTGGACACACACTCACTCACACACACACCTATATAGGGACCATTTGAAGGGTTTTTGTAAGGGGTACACCACACCACTAGAATGATGATTTACAAAATAACCAAAGTATTTCAACATAAAACCTTTATTATGCAAAAAAAAAAAAAAAGAATCACAATTAGAGAACAGCAATCACTAGCACAGAGAAGGATGACTACTAAATTTTCTGAAGGTTACAACAATCACCACTTGTAGGTGTACAGGCCATTGATGTCAGCACTTCTGTGGACATCTCACACTGCTTTGCTGGGATTTTGGTCCATTCTTCTTCCAGGCTCTTTCACAGTTCTGCGTCTGTTGCAGGTTTCTTGGCAATAACTTTTTCCAGAGGTTTTCTATTGGCTTTAACATGGGCTGCCTATTTCAATGTCTCTGGGATTTTGTTAACTTTTAGTGTTTTTTGTTTCCCAGATAGTTTATGCCTTGATTTTATTGCAACACTCATTGTTAAAGATATTTTTACTTCGTTAAATTAGTATATAACTAAAATGCATTGAATAATAATACATTGATCGCTGATCTAATAAAATTCATTAGAATTGTCTTGGAAGAGGATTACTATCAATTGACACAAAAATCATACGTTTGTAAATCTGGACTACATTATTTACACTACAAAGCTTTATCTTCATCTTGGTCAAAAATCATTGCCATCAGTGGCAGAGTTGTATTTACTATTCTTCATTTTAATTAATGTTGATGGATTTAACTTTTTGTTTACAAACAGCAAAAATCTAATTATTAAAAAAATCAAGACCACCATTTATTATTTATATTTAAAAGTTTTATTGATTTAAATGTGCTGAAATGCATTTTAAACAGAAAATGTTAACAGGGTAAAACAAACTTTTGGTTCCAAGCACATCTAAAGGATTTGTCACTCAAACTCTGACTGCTGGAATCAGGACAGCCGTCAGCAATAAAACTCAAACAGAATTGACTTTTTAATCCGTCATGACATAACATTGTATTTACAGACATTTGAAAGAGTGTAATTTCTGATGTGAGATCTATATTTATCCAAATGTGTATGTATGTGTGTGGGGGGGCAAACACATCATTGACTGAACTACATGAATACAAAGTCCATAAATGATTTAAACTGTAACATCTGTGATCATCTACCATAGGACGTTAGCGTGAATAGTTGCATGGTTGTTTCTGAGGCAGTTAAAATGTTTGTACATGTATATTGCCATGAAAACGCTGAAAAGTAGCAGTCATAAGGCCTATTGCATGTCATTCAAGCTGGTGTCTTGGATTTGAATTGTTAGAATGTGAATGGGTTTTGCATTAGTATTTGTGATTAAAGATCACTACATAGATCACTTGGTTATTACCAAGGCAGTGGATCATTCATGATTACTTGGATTGGTGTAGCAACAAATTTATATACAGAAAAAATGAGAAGGGTCAAAAACTGTTATTTACACAAGAAATGCAACTAATCAATACAGAGCTAATTTTCTGTATCTGTCCCTGAGAGCAGGGCACAACTTATAAAAACCATCAGCTCCCGTCCCCAAAGTCACATGGAAAATAATTAAAATGATATACACTTATGGTGTTGTGAAATACCCTGTTTTATAGCAGCAGTGTAAAGACAAAGATGTTTGGATTGCAGTTTTGTTCTCAAACCAAAGTTATAATGATTTGTGAAACGGGTCACAAAGAGAACATGTCCAGTGCATAGGTCCCTGAAGCAGTTGCTATAAGAAAGTTTGAATGCTGGGTGAGTATAGCTTATTAAACTGCATATGAATTGAGAATTACACAAGGGACCCTGAGCAAAAAATAAAACTGGAACTTCTGTGCCCTTTAAAGACATGACACTACCTGTTAAAGAATGTATTCTTTGGTTCGAAAACTTACTGGACTTATTTAGGTGTGTGCTTCATGTTTGTTAAAAAGCAAAATATGACGTACATAATATAATATTTAACACAAAGGGGGTTTTCTGGGAGCTGTTTAAAACACATTAGCAACATGATGATACAGTACGACAAGGACACTGATCTAGGTATGTTTACTTTTGCAGTTTGTACTGTACTGCAGAAGTCTGCCCGTCAACCAGCTGCATAGGACCAAGAGGAGAAATGAATATCCCCTCTGGTTTTAATTTACAGTACAATGTCAGCCCTGACATCTTCAAAGGGAAGACATACTGGTGAAAAAAAATCGTTAAAAATAAGTTTCGCTTTGAAGCAAAGTCACATGGCACTTTGTCTTGATAACAGCTAGCTCAATGAACAGAAATGCTGCAGACCATTATTCTAAACGGCACAAAAGCAGGTTGCTCTTAAAGACACAGTACCTTTAGTATTTTCTTACTGAAATAAAAATGAAAGTAATTTCACCAAACTGAAATCTCTGACCTAGATGGTTTAATTCATGCATAAACAAATTCAAAAAAAAGAGGAAAAAAAAAAACCCTGACCAGTAAAATTCTTTAGGAAACATTTCTCCTTAGAGTTAATTGCAGCTGTCCATCAAAAACACACAGAATAATAACACTGTAGTACAAAATCAAAGAAGGCATTTTCCATTTGTTAACTGTCAGTATATACAACCAGCCATTCAAGTACCCACTTCAGGTCCATTATTGGCAAGTGGTGAGGTACATCAGTGTGGCCTGCTGTTCGACTCAGATGGCTGCCTCTTGCGAGGAGTAGCGTGGCCATTCAGAAAACTGTTCAGCCGTTTGGTCAGACCACCGTTAAGAATGTCCTGGATGTGCTGCACTATGAGATTTATGGCAACTGGAAACACAAGAAAGGCACAGCAGGTCAACTTAGAATTGTGTTTAATGTAGCTTTTTACTTTATTTTTTTACATACTTTTTGTTATGTAAAATATCAGTGAATAAATATCCCATTCTGTTCTTTATAATTAACAGGAAAATAAGTGCAATGTCCACACATTTAAAATATTTTTTAAACAATATGTAAGCCAAGACTATACATGCATGTGATTGTTAATGATAATTTAGAAAAAGCAAAAACCAAGTTAGATTTATACACATACAAAAATTTAAATGAGCACTATTGGTCATAATGCTTTACATTTTGGTTACAATTACTGTTTCACTAAACTAACTGGTGATATTTTCTAGAAAACTGCACAAATAGAAACATTTGAAAAACAATTAGCCAGGCGTTCAACCAGTTATTCTGGAAACAAAAATAGTTTCTTAATTTATTGCTTTGAGAAAAAATATATTTGTCTTCAAAGAGTTTAGAATGTTGTGACACTGGTTTACCTCACAGTAATAGTTATTAAAGGATAGTATGCTATTAAGTTATCCTATGGCAGAAAAAGCGATGAAGGTTGTATGAAACTAAAAACAATAACATGTGCAGTTCTATGCCTTTCCATTAACTGCAGTATCATTTTTAAGGGAATGGAGACTGTATGAAGGCAAAAACAATAGTGATTATAGACTGGGAAAAAAAAAAAAAAATCCACCAGCAAAACTACAACAAATGGGATATAAAATTATCAAACAAATAGAATGTAGAATTACATGCATAATGTATTTGAATTTAACCATTACAATATTTTAATAATAAAATTAGGACAAAATTGCAGAAAGTGTTCCAACTTTTTGAAAGAACAGTCCTTACTGCGTAAAGTAAGTCTAGAACTATTTATTGCTCCAAGACCCAAAAACTGGGTTTTAACAATGGTTCTTGGATATTGTGCAACTTTCTTTCTCAATGGCTCAAGTCAATACCAGATTCATACATAGCCTATCTGTTTCACTAATATTTTTAAATAATTACCTATAATCATGCTTCATAAATACTATGTGCTGGGGAATTATTCAAGGTTTATTTATTTAATTTAGGCAATCTGGTTTTATTAGTGATCCACTAGAGGGAGAATTAATATAGGTGCAACAATAAAGTTGCATGTATAGGATCTGGGAATGGCCTTGCTAAGCACCAACAAAACATTCAGCATTCCTAAACAGAACATGTGATAACACAAGTACAACATTTTAACATTTCCATGGCCACAAAGCATAAGCTGCCAGTCTCAACACGTACCCACAAAACAAATGATAGCCGTGTTCACACACTACCAACTCACCAAGATTATCAACTCCTCTTGGGATTATCACATCAGCATACTTCTTAGTCTGAAACCACACAAACAAAACACATTTAGTGGCATTCCTGAGAAAGTGCTTTCCACCCATCTGAATGCATCGTTTCCTGGCTGGCATAAAGAAAAACAACAAACTTCTCAAGAAGTAGATAAAAATTAACTGCTTCACACTTAAACTTATGTAATGATATGTTGTAATACTGCTAAAAGTTAAACATTGCTTTAGAACTAAATGGTCTGATCAGCTGTTAAAATGACAAATGAACAGTATGTGTCAATGTTCTGCATAAATATAAAATAAATACTGACTTTATATAACAGGAAAACAATAACAAACTGCAGTTTGGCAAAAGCCACAAAAAAAAAAAAACAAAAAAAAAAAAACAGAACTTGAAACACCTGCTTCTGAGAGCAAGTGGTTACAAACCGATAGCTGCTGGTGAACAGAAAAACACAGTGCTAAAAAGATAAGCCTCCAAAATACAGACCTCTAGTTTTTAAAACATAAAAATTACTTGCACTACAGTATATGGTCAAAAGTATGTGTATAACCTATTTGACTTTGATAAAGATATTATTTTAATTCCATAGGCATTATCACGGTTTCGCCCGGAATTTGTAATTCTCATTATTTGAAGCCTTTTGCTAAGTGGGAATTCGTGCCTATTTAGTTAAAATGCACAATGGGAAGGCCAGGCTTAAAATTAACATGTTATCTAAAAGGTAATGAGAACAGATCATTTTTCAGGGAACAACACGTTCTTGAGATTTAAATTGTCGCTATACGGAACTCCCACTGTACACAGCTGGGTGAGAACTGTGAATAAGTCTTAAAATATTTAATAATTATTATTGATTTTATTTTTTTTAAGATTTGATATTTAGTTTGGATGCATCGCCTTTATTGGCCCAAAAGATAAGAACCTATTCCCTTACAAAATAAAGTTCATTGAAAGCCATAAAGTTTATAATTCAAGCCCCATATTAAATTATATGACACTGTTGGACTTCTGAGGAATTCCCTTAACCATGAGCTGCTTATACTTAAGCAGAAGTTATTCGAATAAGAAAGGGAATTTGCAGAAAATGTCTAGATTTGAGCATACTGTATTGATATTTGGTATCATTTTGGGCTGTCTATTGATAGTGGGCAAATATTTATACCTTAATGTATTTTAAATTATGTGAAAGTAGAGGACACAATGACTGTTAAAGATGTTTGAGTCCCTTTTCTTAAAAGTAATGGTATAATTGATAACTGTTGATGCTTGAAAAGAAATTTCTACATTTTTCCAACTCAGACGACTTAAAATCAAATAGTGAAATATATGATGTTCTCCTCTCTGAATCTGATTGTGTGGTAATTAAGCATTAGGAGCTGGTGTGCCAAGAACAATATCCCACAACTTACAGGCAGGCAGAACTCTTCAAAAGCAGGCTTTACGAATGTAATATACTGGTTTAAGACCTGCTCTAAGTCCCTTCCTCGTTCACTGATGTCTCTTAAGACTGATAAAACACACAGAACAGGAAACAGTTAAAAATAAAGGAAAAAAAACATGCAAACAACTTTGAAATTATTAAGGAAAAAAAAAGACATTATTAAAAGGCAGCTGTGCTCTCACCTCTTCGTGAGAGGCGCGTATCTGCATCCGTGTCCACAAACAGTTTCATGTGAAATAGATCTCTGATTTCCTGGGAGTAGAACATGAGAATACCCTCAAACAGCACCACATCAGCTGGGTACACAGTCACCGTTTCTGTCTTTCTGTAAAGAAGAACAAAGCATCTGGTATGACATAGATGTAATAGATGTCAAAATAGATTAACCATTATTATGAATACTAATATGAACCATTTTTGTTGCTGTAAATAAAACTTATGAGCTATATGACACACAAATTGTTTAAAATCCTGGAGGCATATATCCTTTCTTATTTACAATAAACCAGTTTTGGATGTAATAAATTAAATTGTTCTAATAATGGTCTAATTATACATTTTTTTTATACATATTTTATAACAGTACAAATAAAATACTGACCTGGAATGGGTAACAAAGTCATAGACTGGGATCTGGACTGTTCTTCCATTCATGATGTCACATAAAGTCTTTACTATCAACTCACCATCAAACGCATCTGGAACAGAAAAAAGGCTAAATGTAAGATAAACAGCTAAGATTAAAATATAGATGTAAGGAATGGCTCACTTTTCTACTCTCTACAAAAACTACGAGATTTATATCATGTTTATTATTTAAATTATAACCCAAAAAATATAATTATTTATAATATAGTAGAGAATGTGTTAACTCTAATGTTTCTAAAGCCTATCCAGTGCACAGTAGGCAAAAAGCAAGAAAACATCTTGAACACAAACACTCGTGCAGAACATTTAGTATCCTGTTCACTTGCATGTTTTTAGATTGTAGTACAAAACTGATATCATGTAGACAGGAAAGAGCATATAGATAAACCAAATAATGACACCCAACTTTAAAATAAACCTTTATAATATTGTGCCTCAATACAACCTGTTAAAATATACAATACCATAAATAGTATGTAGACTGTTACTCCGAACTACAGGAATTAAATTAGTGTCACTTCTTTTCCTTACCATTATGAATATCTAACAATTTTTAGTCCTGTTTACAAGGTTCTTATATTTGATCAAATGCTTGTGACATTTTAAGAATGTTCAATCATAAAAAATTAAGCAATGAGTCAAATAAGATGTTGACATCTTAACATTTTCATTTTTGTTTGCTTTTTTTAAATGATATTTTAGCAGTTTAGGCGTTAATCATAACTAAACTATCCACGAATTAAACAATTAATTAGCTTTTTTCCTTCTATTGTATTTTTTAAAGTTCATGTTTTAATGCATTAGTTTATTTAACTTGGTCTTACTGTATCAGAGCAGGTATTAGATAAAATCTTGTGTTTGTAGATGTGTCAAAGAAATTTAGTAGGTGATACTTGTTGAAGGATCTGTAGGTTCAGCCTGTATTCTTCAGGACAATTCAGATATTTGTGTTTGCTTGATTAATTAATCTAAAATTTACGGTATTTGGGTCGGAAAGCTGTGGAGGCCCCTTCACATAAAATTTTATCAAGCAATAGACCACAATTAGTAAATAGAAACTGTGGACTAAAGGGGGGGGGGATTCCAACTTCCAACTTCCTTCCTTGTGTTCCCACAAAGGTAAAATGGCTCCTGCATAAAGATTATATTGTGTAAGATCTGCTTCAGTTACGCCGGAGGATTCTGAGTCACATGAGGGCTTTGATTGGCCTTTCTTAAAGAAGTTCTCTCTTTAACACTGACACTCATTTGTAAATATTCCTTTTACTTTGGAGACCCAAATCTATAAATGCTTATGTATGTTCTCTCAAAACCCCTCACTCTTGTGGGAACAGATTTTTATTTTCAAATCATTTGTCCGTTTCTTAAAACAGCCAATTTCTGTAGACTAACTGGGCTAAAGAGTCTGTTCCCAAGTTTTCTGCATCTTAAGTTTAACTTGAAGAACACAAAAAATAAATTTTCCCTGAGATCAAAAGTCTTGCAAAATCTTAATTATTATACATCACAGTGGTTTTAGCATCTGGCTATTGACAACTGAACGACATGAAGTCAAGACCCCTGCCTCGAAATACTTTTAGTTTGATATTTTTTATGGATATAAACTGGGACTCTAAAAATCCACTCAGGGTTAATATATATTGGAGTAACTAAAATGGTTACTTTGCCTGACTAATGTAAATTTTACATTGAAAATGAAAAATAAAATTATAAAAGTTTAAATAGTTATGGAAAAAAAGACGCATTACACTCTCAATACACTGCGATAATTGTGATTTACAGCCAATTACACCTTTAAAAGCTTAATCTTACTTTAAGATAATACAGATTAAAAACATATTACAACTTCATTACCTGGGTGGTCAAAGTTGTATTGTCCTTTAAGAGCTTTAGTCTTCTGTTCTGGAGTAAGTACCTTGTAGAAACTGTCCTGACTGAGGATGACCACCTGTCTTTGGTGGTGATCAATCTTATTCTGGCCCAGAAGTTCCATTATCTTCCCACATACTGATGACTATATAAAACAGAACAAAAAAACAATAAGAATTAAACATATGTAATTACCCATTAGACTGTGACCGTCACGGTCACTGTCTGGGTTCCGTTGCTTAGGCCTTAGACCTAACAGAGTTTAAAACTTGACCAGATATGAGTGATTACTACTTCAACCCACCTTAAATATACAATAAAATTAAAGGTTAATTACTACACCAAAAGAATCATGTATATACCACATGCAATTATGTATATTACACAGATTGTAATTAATAAACTAATGCAGTGTTTTTATAAATGGCGCTTGCATTTGATGAATATTCATATGATTCCTTGGTAAATTTCAACATCCAGGACTTACAGGCTTAACCTCGGTGCAAACTTTTGCACCTTATTATCTATCTTTTTTGTGACCATGCAAAACTAATTACATAATTAAAACGGCATCCTACAAAGCACTGTATCTTAGTTTATAGTTTACTTTCTTAAAACTTTTAAATCTCTGCCTTTGTTAAGTCAATATGTAATAATTAAACTGATCCAAGTTGTGATTGATGACAAAAAAATTACACATTCTAAAACATTTGAGGAACATTTAGTCAATTTTATTGGACTTTAGTAACGGCTATTATTACAATCCACTTTTGAAAACGTTCATACTGCTTCTGAAAACCGGCCAAGTCTTGTCTTTTCTTGGAATCGCTTTCATAGTTGCAGTCACACAAGTATGAATCTCTGAGGTGTCCATAAAGCTTGATCTCCCCATGACCTTATTGAGGCAAGGAAACAAAAGTCAGCAGGTGCAAGATTGGGGGGAAAAAGAGGGCATTCCAAAACATGCTGAGCTATGAACTGGTGGACAGAGACTGTACAGTGCTCAAACACGGCGATGTTACAAAATGGATTTTCTATCAATTCCTCGCCACTGTAAAAGTGTTTTAACTAACAGTATTTTTTTTATATACACTTTTGACTTACATCCCAATTGCACACTTGCTTCAACAATTTGTTTGTCTCCATGTTTCTCAGTTTGAAACAAGATTAAAAATGCTTCATTCTTGTCTGAAGCAACCATTTTATCAAGTTAGCTTTTTTTGTCCACACTTTGTAGGCTATTTGATATATTAAAAGTAAAATAGTATTTTAATATAACTTATTTATTTATTCACTTATATTATTGTAAACATGTTGTATTCTTAAAAATGTGTGAATTCTTCCACACAAAAAAAAACTTTTACAAAACTACATTTAGAAATCTGTCTTTATGAATAAACCAGACTGTTTGATTCAACAACAATCATTTAAGGAGGTTAAACAAACAAACCAAAGGAAGTTTAAAGTCCACTTTGATCAGGGACCTACAAACTTTAGGGATTTTGTCCATTTGTATTTGCTGAATAAACAGTCATTTAACATGTAGTATATGCAAAATTGTCCATAATGGCACCCAAATATTTGGGCACCCTGTAGTAACATTTGAAGAACTCAAGAGTTTATGACTACATACAGACACCAAATAATATTATAACAGATGATCTCTCAATACCAATTTTTAAGCAGTACAGTATGATTTGTGGAAATACTTGTCGGTGAGCAACTTTACAGTCAGTGGACACATTATAATGGTATTTAATACATTAACTATAACATCAAAAGACATTTTCCATAGCAGAACTTGCATCTCCATTACATTGCTCTGCTGCAAAATATATAATGTTGGAAATCACCCTCCCACATACACCACACACACTTCGAGCAGTAATGTCTCTCAAAAGACTCCCTTATGACCTTTTCACATGCCACATAATCTCACAACTATTTAAAGATATTAGCTATAGACTCTTTACACCATCTGTATTCTTACAATTTCTTTTCTCACACAATACTTTTAAAATCTGATCAGAGTTGCTATGGTCTGAAATATACAAGTTTTGTTTTATGGTTAAATGTGTACAGCTTGTTTTTTGTTGTCCTTTGAATTGAGTTCACCATGTGCAAGTACACTGTGGCTGAAATAATGTATTCTTTTTTTGTTTAACTATATATTCATTCATAGATTATTTTTAATGTGCATCCTCTGAATTTTTTTCTAAGCAACCCACTGACCCCTCATCATTGGCCTCACTGACCCCACATGCACAGATTCAGTTTAAATGTGATGGACAGGGCTGACCTGCCTGTCCACATTATTGCAAACGCAGACTTAACATTGCAGAGGTTTTCTTTTTTCTTTTTTTAAAAGTCAGATCCTTGCCAGTGCTGACTAAACGTTGTTCTGCCTCAGTCCGAGGCCCAGTGGTTTATCCACTGTGCACATAATGCCATTCATATAAAGCAATACCTAGAGCCTAAACATACACACCCAAATATCTGTCATAATGCATTTCACACCCAAATTACTGTCAGAATCTCATATGATTCATACCACTTTGCCATTTACGCAATAACCAACCATCTGTAATTAATTCTCTATGCTAGTAATACTGCAATCATATTTACATTCGTAAGCATTTGGTGCACTGAAAAGGCAGTCAACAGTATTTCACAATAATGCTGTATAATGGAAGTAATGACTTTCTTATTCTTATGATACCACTACCATGACAGTCAGTAATTAACTGCCCTATAGATTTACTGTATTAGTATTAAGTCCTCATAATAGAAAGGGGTCTAAAAGTCTGGAGAGGAAAAGAGGAACTACAGTTTATAATTGTAGAACTTATAAATTCTAATGTAAGATATGCTGAGAGAAAACTCTAAAATGGTCATTTTGATCAAAGGAAGTAAAGCCTACAGACTTTCTGTCCTTCTAAAACTCAACAGAAGACACAACACTACTTAATTTGTAAACCCAGGATAATGACGATCTCACTGCGAATAACAACTAATGAGGAAAAAGTAGTCAAAGCATGCAACAGTAAGCCAATTAAAACTTCCTTTAGTGGAGAATTCAGAGCTGTAGCAAGGCCACCCAACAACCAGTGATGTAAAAACAGTGATAAGACAAGGCTAAACAATGACAAAAGAATCAGACATACGATAAAATAAACAGACACATTCACAAGCCTTACCCCCCATACATTTACATCCCGTGCCAGATTATCTGGCAAAAAAATACAGCAGCAAAAGAAAAAAAACAATGTGAAAGAAATGTCAGTGATTACTCTGTAAAGTAAGACATGAACTGATTTTGGAAGGATATAACATGCAAGCTGAGAAAAAGGTTTTAAAGTGTTAAGGAAGATGTGTGTATAATTTCATTGCTAAAAATTCAAACTGATAAAAAAAGGAACATTCAACATTAGCATCCTAGATAATCTTGGAGAACCTAAGTTTATACAGCAATGGTTTGATCAAATGTATCTTTATGAATGGTCAAGTGTTGCAAATTTTAAAGCTTTGGGATGAGGCCTTTTCAAAGTTTGTTTCAATATTTAGCGGCACCTCATTCCTTTAGACAGTAAATTAATATTGAAAATGGATATTAGAAAAGCAAAAAGGTTAATTAAGATTTATTCTTTCTAAATAACAGTTTACAAATGCTATAAAAAGAAAATGGCAATAGTGAGCAGATCGAGGTCTTTAAAAAAACTCACAGAAATGCTCTCATAGGATCAACAGAAAGGCAAATTAAAATCTTTATCAATTCAAAAGCCCTACAGGAAAATCTAACTTATCTATTGTGCAACCATACTTGAACAAAAATGAACCTTATGGTGAACTTTAAAATGGTTTACAATAGAACATTTTAACTAATTGTATCAATTTTGCAAACAAGATCTGTGGATTGTGGAAGATTTTAATGAAACACTTAAAATAAAATATTGGCAAGGGATTATTATTATTATTTAAATAAATACCAGCATTTTTTTTACCACTGTAGATGTAAAAGATAGCCTTCTACAAAACACTGATCCAATTCTCAAAATTCACACCATACTACTCATGCTGAAGGTTTAACCATGACTCATGAAAATAAAAGCCCTCTCTCTTTATTCTCTTTATGATCAAATATCCGTTAAAAAGATCCAGATCACTAAAGATCAAGGTTAACATTTCATTAACCACAATGGAATTTAATAATTAACTTTACAAAAAACATTTTCGCAGATGAACCTGATACAATTCCAATGGACATGAAAGAAAGGCTGGCCTTCGAACATTTCAGAGAAACTTTCATTACACTGTTTTGAGATTTTACTGATAAACCTTTATTTAAACTGCCAAAGGTGTAACAAGATGCATACAAAATGCCATAACTGTCTTGTATGATCTATTAAAAAAATATTGTGACCGCAGCACAAGCTTTATAAAGTTTGAACAAAAGACGTTTATTTACAATAATCTTTTATTTCAGTTTTTTCTAACAGGAAATACTATGTGTTAGGAATCTTGCCCATTCTTACTTCATACAAAATTTCAATCTGTGGTCACTGCTGTCAGATCCCACACACATTTTCAATATGAGACAGAGCTGTGAGTCAGGTCAGTCAAGTAAATGCACTGTCCACAAAGCCATGCTTTTATAATGTGTGCAGGACGAAGTCTGCATTGTCTCTCACTTTTTCACAAAGTTTGACTCAAAATGGTGAGTCACAAACAATCTTTACTTACAAAAATTGAGCATTTGGTAGCTGTTCCTTTTAAAACCGATTTTCAACCCTTAGCTTAGACCTACTTACCTGTGTGGTGTTTCTAAACTGTGCACACAAATATTCTATAAACTTTTCTGTTTAACACCGGTTACATTTTCCATGGTTATTTACTTTTGGTGTGGCACAACTCTGGCTTTTCCGTATAATCCAGGAGGTGGAATGTCTTTTTATAATATGTAAGGTTGTTAATAAAGAACATCATCTGTTAATGGTTATTTACTATCGTAACTGTAAAAAAAAAAAAAGAGATTTACTGTAAACCAACGTTAAAGTCTGTTACTTACAACCACATGGCTAGTATAACCAACAGACTATGGAATCCATTAAACTTGAACAATATAATTTGTTGTATAACTTGTAAAAAGTTTTATGTCCATATAAATCCTTATAAGGGTTTTGATTACATTTATGAGTTTTATGTTGACTAAATAATTCACATAATGGCAAATTCTAAGGAATCAATGTTGGATCACATTAACAAAATGGGATATAAAATTTATATATAAAGGTATAAATACAGTGCAAATAAATGTTTCAGTTGAATTTCGAAAGTTTGGTCATACCTCCTTTTTGCTCTACTACAGTTCTACAATTTCAGACTGTATTCCATCTGTTTGTGGACTACAGTACATACTGTGTTAGTCCCCTTTACTTTGTTCTCGAATGCTCAGGACCCCAATAGTACCAACACAGAGCAGGTATTATTGGGTTGGTACATTATTTCTTTCCCAGTAGTGCCATTGAGGTCTTTAAATGAAACTACATTACACATTACATTAAATAATTTAGCAGATGCATTTATCCAAAGTGACTTACAAATGAGATAACACCACAAGTCAGTAGTTAACGAGAAGCCAGCTACCCTGTAAAATTATCATTTACATTTAGTCATTTAGCAGACGCTATCCAAAGCGACTTACAAATGAGAACAAGCCTGGTCATTACACGATCCCAAATAACAGCACTAAAACCTCCTCTGCTCTTGTACCTTTTTGTGATTGTCCTGATCATTAGAGAACCAGCAGGAGACTTTAAGAATAAAATTTAACAGATGACCTACAGTCTGTAATTGTAAAACTACGAAGTCCATCTATATGGTGAGTGGCTGCAATTTCCCCCTGGGGATTAATAAAGTATTCTGATTCTGAAAATAGACAATGGAGCAAAAAGGTGGTGTGTCCAAACTTTTGACTAAAATTATATAATAATTTCACAGAACAAAAATAAATAAACTAAAATAAGTCGGCTTAAATAAAGTTTATTCTAAAGAAAATAGCATCCTATTCTGTTTCTATTAAGATATTAACCTAATGTTTTTTTTTACGTTACAGATTTATTTTAAACAATTCCCAAAACATAAGGTTCAATACACAGTAAAAAAAATTGTAACTGTTCATAATAAACGCTCGATATAAATAGCACAACATAAGTAACAGTTGGGAAGCAGAATCTCTTGTGGTGGTTGCACCGCGTGAGGGAATCTGCCGAGTGTGATGTGCTACTGACCCCATTACCTTTTACCCACCAACAACATCCCGTTAAATCAAACTTCGAACGCTGTATTCAGCTCGCTCCGATCTTTATGTTTAATCAAACATTTAAATGTAGCAGATACGATAATGAGTTGAGCGTAAACGCGTTAAGTGTGTTCACAAAAGACCCGTGTTCTTTGTGAAAGCGCGCTAGGGAGCAGAATATTACCGTAATAACCCACCGCCAACTCGATTATTTAAAAACAAAACAAAACAAAACAAATACGGTGATCCGTCTTTATTCATCGTCGTGGATGTATTTCGTGGGTCGACTTCCTAAAATCGTCGATGACAAAATTTACAATAGGCTGAAGCAGTGCCATCAAAAGGTCCTTCTTTTTCCATCCATTACTAAATCTGTGACACTCAAAGAAGTGCTAAAATAACCACAAACGACAACAAATGAATGATTGAACGCTACTGATTTTTACACCATATTTATATCTGCGTTTTGTGGAAATTTAGTCAAATAAGCTACAATAAACAAAGTACCGTGAATCCACATGGTGATATGTATAACGATGAGGATGGTGTAGTGCATAACGATGATGAATTAGTGTATGAAATTACAACGTGGATGTCGACCGGGGCAACTATAAATGCTCGTGTTTTTATAATAAAGTTTTGGAAAACTGTGCAACATCATTTCTAATAAAGCGCTTTGTGAAAACGCTTCATTATTTAACTGGTCGTTCACACAGAAAAGTTAAAAGTCAAACAATAGAAAATACGGTAAAGCCCACGTTCACGTCTGTGTCTGGCGTCAACCACGCGGCCATTCGGTCCCACATTCATACAGAATAAGACTAATTTGAGTTATTTTAGGGTGGGAAACGGGAGAATGATCACCTTTCCGCTGGCAGTACCCCCCGAAACCCCGATGAGAAAAGGCTGGCGGACTGGGTGAGTGTGTTCGGGTTCGTGGTGCTGCTCAAGTTCGGCCTCGCTGTCTCCTGCCATGCTTCCAACCAAGCAGTATGAACAGCCGGTGAACTGAGCACTGAGCGGAGAAACCGGTTTGCTCTTGCTCCTCCCCCTTCCTCTTCCCTTTGTGTGTGTGTGTGTGTGTGTGTGTGGGAAAGAGAGAGAAAGAAAAAAAGCAGTTACAAATATGTTTTAAAAATAAAAAATTTGTTGCTTTTTTCTTTAAACAAAAGCTCTCCCCAAAGCATCCTGTCATTATTTGGTGGTTTTTGATGGTATTATTCTAATACCATAAAATTAGGGGGTATCTGAAGACAGCAAAACTTAACTTCTTATCTCATCTGTAGTGTTGAAGTACACAAAAGTAAAATCCTTATAATCTTTAGACAGCTAGATCTACATATCTACATGACATTTCCAAAATACCTGGACACACTCATGTACATGTGTACATTACTGTGTATTTTATTTTTATACAAAGAGATGCTGTAATACTTTAGGGAATTCACTAAGTCACAGCAGCAATGTATATATGTATATATATATATATATATATATATATATATATATATATATATATATATGTGTGTGTGTGTGTGTGTGTGTGTGTGTGTGTGTGTGAAGATTTTTTTTATCAAATTATTTTTTTCAACTGCGAGAAACCACATCACTCACACAATTTTCTTCTGAAGTTTGGAAGAAGCGGTTTGATTTATGGGTTGTAATAGCTGGGTATTTGTTAAAGCTGTCGTTTGTAATCAGAACCAAAAGTAAAAATAAGTTCAATTGTAGACTGTATTTTCTTTCTTTTCTTTTTTTTAGAATGAGCTGATATTTTTAGATACATTCAGTCAAGATTTACAAAGTTACTGAACATGAACCTCTATGAATGCATGTGTGTTTTCTCCCACAGTCCAAAAACATGGATTTAAAGTAAATTGAATGCTCGAAATTGCCCCATTTAGAGTGTGTGTTGTGTGTCTGTGTGATAGTTTGGTACCCTGTCGTGGGTGGATCTGCGCAGCACCCGAAATGTTCTTTCCTGGACGGGCATGGGGAACCTCCCCGCGACCCTAGACGATTAAGCGGAAGAAAATAAATGAATGACTTTTTTAATATCTATATTAGTTCATTGACGTCACATTGACTCTGCGTTCTATTATTAGATACATACTAATAGAATATGAAACTTTCAAATGGATTGTGCGTTATGAATTTCCGATTTAACAAACAAAAATAAATACGTGCCTTACGACTAAAAGACAGCGTTGAAGCATAAATAAACTGTGTTTGAAAGTTCACTAAGGCGACTCGTTTATTTTTTTTATCCATGCAGAAGGTCCACGTGTAGCACGAGCCAACGTGGGGCCACGTAGTGTTGAGTACACGATTACCCGCGATACATTTCTCCTTCTGAGGGAATAGGGCGTAACGGGCTTTTAGAACACGGCCGAAATATAGGCGCTTGCGAATGACGTCATTTACTGCTGACGCTGCTTAGTGTGTTTGAGATCTGTGTTTTGCGAGGTCGTGGGATTTCATTGCATTTCAACATGAGTACTATGTTCGCAGACACGATCCTTATTGTTTTCATATCTGTCTGTACGGCGCTGTTGGCTGAAGGTAATGTAAATGACACTTAATGGCTGATGATTTTACGAAACGTAATGCAGCTTCCTAACGTGGTTCCTCTGTCAGAGTTCTGATCTTAGTGTTTTCTGTGTTCTGCAGGTATCACATGGGTGCTGGTTTACCGCACTGATAAATATAAGAGGCTGAAAGCAGAAGTAGAAAAACAAAGTAAAAAATGTAAGTTCAGGTTTGGTCATTATCTTCCGCCTAATCTTCCACTGGGGTCATTGGGGGGGCAATGCCCATGCCTATCCAGGGGAGAAGGTTTGGGGCGCTGGGCAGATACACCCAGACAGGTTGCCAATCTATCACTGGGCACACACTCACTCACACATACACACGCACTCTTACTCTATATGGGGCAATTTAGAGCATTTGGTTTACCTTTAGGGCGGCACGGTGTCTTAGTGGTTAGCATGTTCTCCTCTCAGCGCTAGGGATTCCCGGTTCGAATCCCCATCTGGGTGGAGTTTCCATGTTCTCCCCGTGTCCGCGTGGGTTTCCTCCGGGTTCTCCGGTTTCCTCCCACAGTCCAAAAACATGGATCAAGTCAATTGAGTTCTCTAAATTATCCCATATAGAGTGTGTTTGAGTGAGTGAGTGTATACCCAGCGGTGGATTGGCGCCCTGTCCTGGGTGTATCTGCCCAGTGTCCGAGACGTTCTCCCCTGGATGGGCATGGGGAACCCCACCGCGACCCTAATAGAGGATAAAGCGGGAGATAATGAATGAATGAATGAATGGTTTACCTTTAATACATGTTTTTGGACTGTGGGAGGAAACCAGAGAACCCTGAGGAAACCCACGCAGACACTAGGAGAACAGGGAAATTCCACCCAGATCAGGATTCAAAACTGTATTCTCAGGTTGCACTGAGAAGTGAAGGTGCTAACTACTAAGCCACCTTGCTGCCCAATGTAAGTTCAGTTTAATTTTAATTAGGAGAAAGAGGATGCTGTCTAAACTAAAGGCCAATGCCTCCCACCCTCTGCAGGACACACTGGTCAGACACAGGAGCACATTCAGTCTAAGACTCATTCCCCGAAAATGCACCAAAGAAGGTCATTTCTACCTGTGGCTGTCAAGATCTATAGCTTTTTCTATGTGCAGTACCGAATTATCTATTATGTAGTTTTTATATGTGCAATACAAAAGACGTGCAATAGAACGTATATGGTTGTTAACTTGTGCAATGAAGTGTGTCAGCACTCCACTTTACTTTTATCGTTGTATTTTCATTCATTCATTCTTTATGTTCCGCTTAATCCTCCACTAGGGTCATGTTAGGGTTCCCCATGCCCATCCAGGGCTCTTCACTTTCCCCCTGGGGATCAATAAAGTATTCTGATTTGGGTTGACTGTTCTGTGTGTGTTGCTGCTGCTGCTGCTGCTGCTGCTGCTGCTGCTGCTGATGATGATGATGATGATGATGATGATGATTTTGATTAAAATTCTAGTCTTTTTTTTTTTTTTTAATGCGTCATTCAGTGGAAAAGAAAAAGGAGACAATCACTGAATCTGCTGGTCGTCAACAGAAGAAGAAGATTGGTATGGTTAAATATGTTCATATTAAAATGAAGAAATACTGTTTGTAGTGTATTTGTTAGACTGTGCATATAAAACAAATTAAATAAATAAAAATAGACATTTGTTGATAACTAATACCACCCCCCAACCCCAAATAAAAAAAATAAAAAATCTGACTACATCACATAATTTGTTGCTGATTGTCAAATCTAAATGACACTGACATGCCTTCATAACACAGATATACACTGTGCATTCTATTAAATGTATTTATTAGTTAATTTGTTGCTGCACAGTTATGCATGTTGTTTATTATTTAATCCTTTATCAGTCCTCACAGAAAAGTGCTTATTGGATACTGGTGGGTGGATATTTTGTTGGTAGATTATTTGTAGTAATGACTATGAATGAATAACCAATCTAAAACTTCTTGATGGTTCTAGAAATAATTTCTAGAATTGTAGAATGATAAGATAAGATAATCCTTTATTTGTCCCACAATGGGGAAATTCACATTTCTCAGCAGCAGATACAGAGGAGGGTGAAAAGGTATCCAGTCATTAAAGAGATTTAAACTAGGAATTTTTTTTAAAAAGAGTTATAAATCTATATATACAAGATAAAAAAAAATCTAATTTTCTAATTTTAGTTATTTACAGTCCTGCAGGAATGAAATGAATCAAATATTGCACATGTGGTGTCTGATAAAGCAGCAGACAGTTATTACATATAGATGATTGAAATGTTCATGTTCATCAATGATGCATGTATTGCACAGTTATTTTTAGTTTGGTTTGGAGTGATTACTGGGAGCAGTGCTGATTGTGCAGAATGTTATAGATTCTAGAGTTCTAGAATTGTTTTCCACATTGTGGGACAAATAAAATATTATCTTATAAAGGAAGATCTTATTTTAGTCCTGAAATTAAATTAAGGAAAACAAATGACAAAAATAGGAGCCGTGGACATTTATTTATTAAGGAAAATAATATAACTCATATAATATAACTGATTGTCATGCCATTGACTGAAAGCACCTGACACATTCACCTTTTACTTATCTGTAATGATTCACATACTTTTGCCACTCGCAGATCAATGGATCTTTTCCCTACATAAATAAATGACCAAGTCTTAACTTATCTTTACTTATTAGTTTGATTCAGTTGTTTATAGATACGTTTAGTTTAAATGTACTGAATATGTGATGGGTGAGCAAAACTGCTAGATCAGGTGACTGACAGTTATTTCTTGTTGACTAGGTGTGTCCTTCTGTCCTTTAAGAGTGTTTCAACAATAAATAGACCTAAATGTCAACACTTAGTTTTAGCTCTTGGTTTTAGATGTGGGGAAAAATGACAAAGAAAACGAGGTAGTCAGTAAAATATAATGTATGTGGGTAAAAAGATTTTTAAGCACTGATGTGTTAGTAATTGTTAATTAGTAAGACATAATAAAATACATAAAATTAGGACTATGAAGTATTTATAATTAACACAACTATGTTTGTTGAAAACTAAAAGGGCTTTATGTGTAAATGAATGTGTCAAATCTAATTACAGAGATAAAATTCAGGTCTTTTAATACAATTTCTTAAGATTTAACTGTGTTAACTTTATTGGGATGATAAATGGTTGTTGTGAGTAAAATAGGATATGACAATCTTATGAAATATGCTTATTGCCTGCTTTTAAATGTTGATGAAATTTTCAAATTGGTAATTCTATACATAAAATCAGCTTGAACAATAAGTTACTTTGAAATAAATGCTGCAGAGTACTTTATATCACATTATAGGAACCAGATAATAACTGAGTTGAGGGAGAGTACATAACTATTACATTTAATCTTGTGTAGTAATGGAACAAGACAGATTTATTTCTTGAAATGTTACTTGTTTCTTAAATTTACTGTGTTATGATGGGCGTATTGTTCAAAAGTCTTAATCACTTGTTAAATTCAGAAGTCTGACCATCATTTAAGACTTATTTTCCCAGTTGGAATGAGTTTCTTTATCATTTTTTACTATTGAAAATTGAAGACGGCAATTAAATATAGTTAAATCTTTGTAGCAAAATTTAAGGAAAGTGTCATTGGACCATTTCTGCATGTTTGTGCTCTATATTCAAACTGATTAATTTTGGTGGAGAGGAACTAGTGACCTGTACAGATCCTTAACTTCAAACCCACTGACCACTTTTAGAATTATGCTCAAGCTCTATTTTTAGCCAGGCTATTTTGTGCGACTTCCGAGTCTGTGTTCACAAATTTGCAGTTTTGTCTAAATGAGCCACAGTTGTCAGATAAATGCTCAAATCTCCTAAAATATTATTTGTGGGTGAATAGTGGCGGTTATAGTACAATGTAATACATTCATGTAATACAAATAAATTTGATCTTGGAACACAAGTTTTAGTCGTTTGTTTTAGCCACTAGATGGCGGTGTGAACTCGCAGACCAACGCGGCTAGTCCTTTTAAAAGCACGTAAATGACGTCATGACGATGAAGCGGCTGTACTGACTGGTTAATGAGGAGCGGGGCGAAAACTGGGATTTTTTGGAATGAGTGATTGAATATTAATACGATTTTGCCTTTGTTGTATTTTTTTCTCATAGAGAGACAGGAGGAAAAACTTAAAAACAATAACAGAGACCTCTCAATGGTACAGTGTTTTGTATTTTGTCATCATAATGTCTTTTATGTTATTGTTTCTGCAACATTTAATTGTAAATAAATGTCATTTTTAATTACAGGTGAGGATGAAGTCCATGTTTGCAATCGGTTTCTGCTTTACAGCATTAATGGGCATGTTCAATTCTATGTAAGTAAACTCGCATTGACAATTAAATATGTAACAACTGGTGTATGTATGTATGTATGTATGTATGTATATATATATATACATACATTCATTCATTCATTATCTCCTGCTTCATCCTATATTAGGGTTCCCCATGCCCATCCAGGGGAGAACACACTCACTGGGCACACACTCACTCACACAAACACACCCTCTATGGGGCAGATTTGAGAATTCAATTGACTTGATCCATGTTTATGGACTGTGGGAGGAAACCGGAGAACCCGGAGGAAACCCATGCAGACACGGGGTGATGACATGAAAACTCCACCCAGATGGGGATTCGAACCGGGAATCTCTAGCACTGAGAGGCGAACGTGCTAACCACTAAGCGACCGTGCCACCCTATATATATATATATATATATATATATATATATAATATTTATAATATTTATTTAGTTTTACTTTTGGTCTTTGACTCTTACTTATGTTTATCTTTCAGCTTTGATGGACGTGTAGTAGCGAAACTTCCATTTGTACCGCTGTCCTACATCCAGGGGCTTTCTCACCGTAATCTGCTCGGTGAAGATTATACTGACTGCTCTTTTATCTTCCTCTATATCCTCTGCACTATGTCTATTAGACAGGTACAGTTACATAACATGTTCAGTAGTTATAAAAAAGTTCATACTGAGTTATTTTTATATAGAGAAATATAATCTGGTATTATATATCTGTGAGCGGCAAAAATATGTAAAGCTTTGCTTTTTGTATCCGGTGTGAAACTAAATATTTTTAGTAACTGTGGATCAGCTGAATTTACACTGGATTTTAACTTTAAATTTTTTAACAAATTTCTCAGTTTAGACCAGCTTCAATACTGCAGTGTTCTTTGGGATTATGATTTGGACTGACAATTCTAAAACATTAATGTTATTATTTGTTGACCATGTGGTAGTATAATGTCTCTGTGGGGCTTCTGTTCACATTTTTTAATATTTGATAATATTATTACAAATTCATTTTTTTTGTCACAGCATTTGTGATTTTTTTTTTTTTTTTTTTTTCTCTTCCAGAACATACAGAAGATGTTGGGCCTGGCTCCATCCCGTGCTGCCACCAAACAGGCTGGAGGGTTTTTGGGACCCCCTCCTCAAGCTGCCAAGTTCTCTTAAAACCTATTGGACAATTTACAAGCTACCTGTGACACATTCACATTATGAGTGTACATTATTTAAAAGCATCGACTACTACTGCCTGTAGTGACCTCAGTGTATGTTCATACATTCTTAATAATTTGACCTAATAGATTACTTCAAGATGTAAAACTTAAATTATTATCTGTCTTTAGCACATATGTTTTTGTTAATTCACTTTTTTCTGGGATAATTAAGTTTATAAAATTTATAAAAGTAATCACTATTCTGATTTTAAGCTTTTTGTAGTAGTAGTTATTTTAGAAAACACTTTTTTTGGAAAGCTAAACATTCACATTTTGTGGTTTTGTGTTTTTTACAGAAACATTTGTAGTAAAGCAGTTTTTTTCTGAGTAAAATCAGCGAAGTATTAATAGGTACAGTTTTGTGTGATATGTGATAAGCTCTTAAAAGCTCAAAAACTGTTTGCACACATCTTAATTTATACATTTGGTGAATGCAGCAGAGGAAATAAAATGAGTTCACATTTAAGTATAGTGAGAAGCATTCATTCATTCATTCATTATCTCCCGCTTTATCCTCTATTAGGGTCGCGGTGGGGTTCCCCATGCCCATCCAGGGGAGAACATCTCAGGCGCTGGGCAGATAGACCCAGGACAGGGCGCCAATCCATCGCTGGGCACACACTCACTCACACAGTCACACTCTATATGGGGCAATTTTGAGAATTCAATTGACTTGATCCATGTTTTTGGACTGTGGGAGGAAACCGGAGAACCCGGAGGAAACCCACGCAGACACGGGGAGAACATGGAAACTCCACCCAGATAGGGATTCGAACCGGGAACCCCTAGCGCTGAGAGGCGAACGTGCTAACCACTAAGCCACCGTGCCGCCGTGAGAAGCATTGCTACCACATTTTTAAATGTTTAATGTTATTATTATAATATATACTAGTGTTACTTTGTATAACGATTTGCATTTCTTTGGGTCATTACATAAAACATATTAATGTTAAATTATGTAACACTAAAGCTGATTTTTAAATCCACACTTTTAAATCTTACATTTATTTTTACGTTCCTTATATCATTCATTTAATAAAATTTTGATAATATACAAAAATAGAAAATTCCAATACTGGAAATGTCTTTTTAGACAACAATGCAATATACATAATAAACTGATCTAAAAGTTCTGAGTTAAAACTTTGGGCAGAGTAGTGATGTAGTGGTTAGTACTGTCATCGTACAATTTATCCTGTGTTTAAATCTTTGGTATAAAGAAAATGCACTTTCTGTGTGCATGTTTGCATGTTTTACTTGGGTCTGCATGAAAAGTAAAGGTTGGTTAATTATACAAAATTGCCCCTGCTGTGGAATGCTACAGAATTACAATCTATTCATGCTCTTTACTATACCTTGATAACATCCTTTCAAGCAAAATGCTTAGGAATATTCTGGCATGTTTGGGGTCTTACCTATCTGCTAATTATTTGTCTTGGTAGCTGTTGCAAAACCATTGGTGTATTAAGTTGTACTGCAATATACCAAAAGTATTACATTTATACAAACTACAATCACACCTATTATAAGATTTTTGTTCTGAGTTATATATATCACTTTAATGATAATATTGTAGACTAGCCAGAGACTGGCTTTAACATCTGAGCACTACTGAGCTGGATCAGAGCGTTGATTTCAACCCAGGACTTCTCACTCAAATTGATTGCATAATTTTGCAAATGTTCTTTTGACTACATTAGCACAAAATCCCACAGACTACTTTTAGAATATTGTGAAAGAACCCAGTAAGATTGAGACAATTACTTATGCCTTTGGTATGGAATGTTCACAACGTGTCTGATCCAAAAGTTTTTAAACATTTCTGAAATATTACGGCTTTTGTGTTGATACCCAAGTCTTCAAATTACATCATCATAGCTGGTTTGGCATTGTGTCTTATATTTCCAGAATGCCTAGATGAAATATTTTGTTTGCACAATGGCATTTTCAAATTTCAAAATGTATCAACTGTTTTACAGAAGTGTATGATTTAACATGAGATATGCATTCCTACAACACATCTATAATTTTAGCCAATCTATTGTTGTCTTACTTAAATATTATAAAGCGAGGTTTTGCAAAGATCTTAACACAAATTGTATCATTTCCCACATGAAAATGTAAATAATATTGATGAGAGGTACCCTATCCTTCAGTAGAATGAAAAAGAAAACTTGTGCTCATGTGCTTGTAGTTAAAGTTGATTATGCAATGAGCACGTAAATCTAAAACATACAAGTGGGTTGGTAGCTCAGTGTTCAGGGTGTTGGACTATCAACCTAAAGGTTGTGGGTTTAATCCACACACTGTCATTACTAATGTGAGTCCTTGAGCAAGAACCTTAACCCTCATTGCTTCTGCTGGGATGCTGTATCAACTCTGGGTTCAGATCCCAAACAAGTTGGGATACTTGTAAGTCGCTAGAAATAAAAGCATCTGCTAAATGACCAAATCTATGTAATGTAAATGTATATAAGAACACTTATGATGAAAGCACTTTGGATTTATTACACCAGCTTATTATCCTTTGTAAAACATGAGCATATAATAGCTGTGTTTATTGTTTTGCTGGAATTTATATTTAAAAATATTTCATTTCGCAGGAGATTTATGGAGTTTTGACAAATTAGTTAAGTTTGTAGTGTTTTTAGAGTCTTACAATGAGTCTGGGTTAATTTTTTGAGGGGAATAACTAAATATCAGTCTTAAGTATCATTTTAATTAAACTATTAAAACATGGTTCGGGGGCGGCACGTGGTTTAGTGGTTAGCACGTTCCTCTCTCAGCGCTAGGGATTCCCGGTTCGAATCGCAATCTGGGTGGAGTTTCCATGTTCTCCCCGTGTCCGCGTGGGTTTCCTCCGGGTTGTCCGGTTTCCTCCCACAGTCCAAAAACATGGATCAAGATCAACTGATTTCTCCAAATTGCCCCAAATGCAGCAGAGTGTGTCTGTGTGAATGAGTGTGTGCCCAGCGATGGATTGGCGCCCTGTCCTGGGTGTATCTGCCCAGCGCCTGAGACGTTCTCCCCTGGATGGGCATGGGCAGGGGCATGGGCAGGGGCATGGGCCCCCCCCCCCCCCCCCCCGTGACCCTAGTACATTTACATTTGGTCATTTAGCAGACGCTTTTATCCAAAGCGACTTACACAGGGTTAAGACTTGAGCACAGGGTTAATCACAACATCCCTGGAGCAATGAGCGTTAAGGGTCTTGCTCAAGGACCCACACTGGTGGACCTGGGATTTGAACCGCCAACCTTCAGATTGATAGCCCAACACCCTGACCACTGAGCTACCGCACCACTAATAGAGGATAAAGTGGAAGATAATGGATGGAAAACATGGTTTGTATCTTGAAAAATATATTCATTCATTCATTATCTCCCGCTTTATCCTCTATTAGGGTCGCGGTGGGGTTTCCCATGCCCATCCAGGGGAGAACGTCTCGGGCGCTGGGCAGATAGACCCAGGACAGGGCGCCAATCCATCGCTGGGCACACACTCACTCACTCAAACACACTCTATATGGGGCAATTTGGAGAACTCAATTAACTTGATCCATGCTTTTGGACTGTGGGAGGAAACCGGAGAACCTGGAGGAAACCCACGGGGAGAACATGGAAACTCCACCCAGATGGGGATTCGAACCAGGAATCCCTTGCGTTGAGAGGCGAACGTGCTAACCACTATGCCACCCTGCCGCCCTTGAAAAATATAAATGCAAGAAAAAGTAAAAACTGGAAACAGTTGTACTCATTCAGCTTTTAATGCATGCACAGAACACAACAGGTAGAACTCTGCAAGTTTAAAGTGAGACCATTAGAAAATAAAACCGAAAATGGCAAAGGTCGTGTTAAAAAATGCTTTTCGATGTTTTGCTTAATAATTTATTAAATTAACTAATTGCTGACGTAGACAGTTACGTAACCGCAGTTACGCAGCACTTTTAAAGGTTGCAGTGCATCTGCTCCGCCTTTTTGGAAACAAACCGAGGAGAAGAGAACAACTGCAAACCTCAAACTCTAAAGAACCTCATCTTTAATAAGTCTGTTATTCTCCCGCTGTGTGCTGTCTAAGGTTAGCTGACGTCTTAAAATACAATGGTTGCTGATTAAAATGGCGGCTCATATACTTTTATGCTATATGTATGTTTATGGCCGCTTACAGCTGTTTTGCATTGTTAACTTTGTTGGCTCGGTTAGCTTCAGTTGAAATGTTGTAGTTTGTACTGTTTTCAGTAGGTTATAAATAATAATGTTGAGCAACATGTAGACGTAAACCATGAATTCTTGTGGAACAACTGTTTATATTGCACCCCATGCAAATACGTGATTCTTCTATTTTGCTTATGTAATATTTACTCTTTATTAAACGTTTCATGTTTCCACCGGCAGAGATATGAAGATTTGTTAGTGAAATGCTTTTTATGCATTTAATTGCTTTCTTTAAACGTCATCCTAACGAGATACATATATGTTGACGTTTCATTGACGTTTTCCTTATCGCTGTTTGTTGATCAGATTCAAACGCTTAAAACAATATTTTATTGAAAATGAGGAGTATTTGCTAGATATCAACTGACTTCAGGATTTAAGAAGTACAACTCAATGTTTGTTTAAAAGCTTCCAGTTTGGAGAAGACCCATTCCTTTTTATAATGACTGCATACAGAATGGTTCTCATGAACACTGAGAAGTTTGCTGTGCAGAAACTCCCTTAGTATTTGCACAAGTCTTCAACCCCAGAGTTGAGTTTTATGATGTATTAATTTGGATTGTAAGCCGAGATTTTGGGTCTAGCAGTGTCTTAATTTGACTTTGTCAAACACCTCATTTCTACCTTGATTCTGCATTGAGTTTAAGTTGGCCATGGTTGTTGGAAGAGTATGTACAGCACTAAATGGAGTGTTCATCATGTTAAATTACTTTAAAACTTTTTTGTATATTTGTGGTTATACAATGTGCTGTGTTTCCAGTTTCGTCACATGTATCGTTTGTGTACACTACAAGCAAAACAATGCTGGAATTGACCTTTTCTGGCACTGTAGCTAAACTTTCAGCATGTCCTCTATATTTAGGGTGTTGCTGTGAAAGTACAGCGTATATACATATGGTCATTGGATAAAGAAAGCACTTCCTCTTTAAAATTAATGGTTTAATCAATTGGGACACAATTACAAACATCTGGTCCTTGCAAGGTTTTAAAATTAGAGTGGACCAACACATTACTGGACTGTAGGTTTAACTATATTCATTCATTATCTCCCGCTTTATCCTCTATTAAGGTCGTGGTGGGGTTCCCCATGCCCATCCAGGGGTTTCGGGCGCTGGGCAGATAGAACCAGGACAGGGTGCCAATTCATCACTGGGCACACACTCCTCTCACACAGACACATTCTATATGGGGCAATTTGGAGAACTCAATTGACTTGATCCATGTTTTTGGACTGTGGGAGGAAACCGGAGAACCCGGAGGAAACCCACGTGGACACGGGGAGAACATGGAAACTCCACCCAGATGGGGATTCGAACCGGGAATCTCTAGTGCTGAGAGGAGAACATGCTAACCACTAAGCCACCGTGCCGCGGTTTAATTATAGTTTCTAAAAAAACAATATTACAGCCCAACCTAATAAAGATGCTATTAGTCTCATTATTGGACTGAAAATATCAATTACCCTTGCCACAACGTGTTTTGTGTCAGGTTTTTACATTTACATGGAAAACTATTTAATTTCATGTTGCTAATTACTAGTTAAAAGGCAAGTCTTACCAGGTGAAATTATAAGTCTGAAATGTTTTTTTTTTTTTTTTTTTTGTCTTTGAAATTTGTATGATATAAGGAATAAAAGTCTAACAAGGAAATTTTGTTTTAATTGATTTAATTTTTTTTTTCTTTTTTATTAAACTCTTTAAACAGTTAGGAATGGCTCAACAACCGCTTCTCTCGCTGCCCGAGTTTGGAAATGTGTCCACAGGCAGTCTGGTAGTAAAAGAGCCACTGAATTTCTGGGGTGGAGTAAGAGTTCAGGCAAAGGACACAAAGAACTCTGAGCCTGTTTATGAACCAGCAACTGGTAAGAGCAAGTACAGCAACAACTATGAATTCACCCTTTTCTCCACCCCTCCCCCATTTCCCCCCCCCCTTTTAACTGCAGTGAGTTGTGCAACCTGCCTATGAATTATTAACTAAAATGTGTTGTAGGTGAAGTTGGATATACTGTAAATTTCTGGCAAAAATGTTTCAACAGAACTTTTTTTTAATTTATTTGTTTATTTTATAAATAAGGCCGTGTGTTGTGTGACCTGATTCCATGTGGGGAGGAGGAGGTAGATCAAGCAATTAAGAGTGCACACTCTGCCTATCTGAAATGGAGCAAACTGTCTGGAATGGAAAGAGCTCGTATTTTGCTAGAAGCTGCGCGGATCATCAGGGTAAAGTCACAACCACCTGAAGAGACTTTTCACTAACATGAATCCCATATACCAAAACCCAAGTGTATTTATTACAGCCATACAGTGTGGAATCATTCATTCCTAGTTAGACATATCTTATTTCTTATTCTGATCCAAAGAAAACCCTTGTATTGCAAACACAAACCACATGCTGTGGCAGGTGGAGTGGAGCCTCAGGCTATCGCATGTCTACTCATATATTTGTCTTTTCATCAGTATATCTTTGGGTGACCCATTGATGCATAGGATATTCTATAAATAAGTTTTTGCATCCAGCCTTCACCTCATCAATTACTGTCCACAATATGTCTGGACAACACTTGGAAATTGCATTTATGCTATGTTATTCATATTCTAATTTTACAGACCACACCCTCTGAAACTACTGAAAACTACCATATGATCCTTCTGTAGTTTGTATATTATCTGTGTACCTGGGTTGCTGTATAAGTAAAGTTTGTGGCAGCCTGTTTGATTTACCCTTTGGAAAACTGGGGAAAGCTGTTGTGAAGGTGCTTCAAACTGGGTCAGGAAACAATCGCTATACAAAACTGCTCTGTGTCGTAAACAGGAGCGCCGAGAACAGATCGCTAAACTGGAAGTGATCAACAATGGAAAAAGCATCACTGAAGCTTTAGCAGACATTGATGTGTCCTGGCAGACTGTTGAGTACTATGCTGGTATTGCTCCCACACTTGCAGGTGGGTCAAGTTGAACCGTTCATCTGGCTTTTTATTATAAGAAATGTTTGTTATAATGATATGTTATCACTATATTAAGGTGCTGATTGGTTTGTACTGCTGTTAAGGATTATATACAGATATTGATTCTATGTAATAAAAAAAGCAAACGAAATTGTTCAATTTTAAATACATTTAGTGAAATTGTGAATAATTTGCCCATCCCTTATGGATGATTGGTTGTCTGACAATCTGTAAACAGAATAAATTGTGGTACAATTTCACAACCTCAATACAATTAACACTGTATATACATTTAAAAATATTACCCCACTAGAGAATTCTGGAACATAACTGAAGTTTCTTTGTCTTTTAGTATATTAAACTTGCTAATCTTAAGTAATATTTTGACCTGTTTTTTCAGGCCAACATATTCAGCTTCCTGGAGGCTCTTTTGCATACACTCGCAGAGAGCCACTTGGTGTTTGTGTCGGTATTGGAGCCTGGAACTACCCTTTCCAGCTTGCTATTTGGAAGTCAGCCCCAGCTCTTGCCTGTGGTATGTGAACCATTATAAACATGGTTTTGTTGCAGACTGCTGAAGCATAGTCATTATAAATACAATCTGACAGGTTGTGCAAAACCCCACTTTAGTTGCCAGAATCCTTCAACTAAGCTTGTTTTTTGTCTTCTCTCTCATTTTCCTTTTTTCTCTTGTTCTCCCTTCTACTTCTGCCATCTAAGGTAATGCCATGGTGTATAAACCATCTCCAATGACTCCAGTCACAGCTGTCATACTTGCAGAGATCTATAAGGAGGCTGGAGTTCCAGATGGTTTGTTTAATGTGGTTCAGGGTGCAGCGGAAACCGGCTCACTGATGTGCCACCATCCCATGGTAGCCAAAGTGTCCTTTACTGGCAGTGTTCCTACTGGTAAAAAGGTAAACACACACAAAAAAAGCCAAAAGATTAATTGATGATTGATGTACATTAGGTTACATTGATAAACAAATAGGATCTTAATGGTAAATGCAAAAGCATTATGTAACACTGCAAATGCAGCTTTGCTTTTCTTTCACACCTGGTACAACCTAAACATAAATATGAGATGGTGCATGAAAGGAATTTGTTTTAAAACATATATATTTTATTTGAAGAAAAATTCATAATTATTATGTATAACCTGTGCACATAAGCTCAACATTTCAAAAATCAAACATCAAAAATCCTTACCTGTGTGAAAATTATATACTTTCTTTTTAATATTAATGACCTGACGAGATAAATCGCTACTTATGGTTTGTTTAAAAAGTTGTAATAATATGAATTTTAAGGGTTTACGTGTTTGAAAATGGAGAAGTAATGGATGTATAAATAGTTATGAAGAAGTGAGTGAAAATGATGTTATTAAATGGTGGTTATTAAGTAAATATGTTTTAACTCATGTTATACCATTTAAAAAAAAAAAAAAAAAAAAAGTTCTGAGGGGGTTTTCATCCCGTGTGCGCCCACATTTTATTTTTGGTATGTAGCAAGTAGATGAAAACAGTGCAAGCATTCAGTGGTAGATGAATCATTTTCTGGTGCATAATAAAATATAAATGTGTTTGTGTTTTGTTTTGTAAGGTCATGGAAATGTCTGCAAAAGGTGTGAAGCATATAACTCTTGAGCTGGGAGGAAAATCACCACTCATCATCTTTAAAGACTGCGAACTGGAGAATGCTATTAAAGGTGCTCTCATGGCTAACTTCTTAACACAGGGACAGGTTTGTAATTTTTTTTTCTTGTGAAAGGCCACAATAAGCTTAAGATTAGATTAGAAAGTTATGGTTAAAGCTGTTTAAAGATAACATACTACGAGTCAATAATTTGAAGTAAAAAATGAATTCATGATGTGCATTGATTTTTGGTTTGTGATAAATATGTACATGTGCATTTATTAATAATGTGATATTGCCATGCTAAAAATATATTGTTGAGTTAAGAAATACATTAATTTTCCCAAAGCTGGAGTACATTACAGGTTATTATAGGTATGGTTTTTTTTTATTGATGCAGGTCTGTTGCAATGGAACAAGGGTCTTTGTGCAAAGGGAGATTATGAAACCATTTATGGAGGAAGTTCTGAAGAGGACCAAGGCCATCGCTCTTGGTGATCCTTTATTGGATAATACCAGGATGGGTGCTATGATAAGCAAACCCCAAATGGAGAAAGCACTGGGATATATTAATCAAGCTAAAGAACAAGTGTGTTTTCTATTATTTATGAAAAGAAATCGGCAAACATTAGACTAAAATTAACTTCAACACTACATTCACAATTTACAGACTTTTCGTAAAATATCAGATTGATATGCTTGATGTGTGTTTGAATAATATTACACTTACTTTTTGTATACTTATGTTAAATATGCAAATACCTTATTGAATTTATTTACGTTACTTGAGCTGCACTTCTGTCATTTAAAAGTGGTAAAGCAGCTTTTTAGCAATGCAATTAGTGATTTGTCAGGTGTTTTTTTTTTTTTTTTTTTTTTTTTCCCCCCTCCCCTCTCACAAGGAGTTTAGTTTTACTAAATACTGTATCTTTTTGCAAACATATTATAAAGAAAGTAAGTATTCTTCACAAGTTTGACTTGTTTTAGGGAGCCAAGGTGCTATGTGGTGGAGAACCTTTTGTTCCCAGTGACCCCAAACTGAAAGGAGGTTATTTCCTGTCTCCATGTATTCTGGGTTAGTCATTTTCTAATTTGTTTTGATTTGTCCTTATTTGTTGATGTGATTGTTCTATGTTAATATGAATTTACTTGAATGATACTTGAAAATCTGTTAAGATATTTCTGTAGATGTGTGATTTAAAACACTGGTTTATTTTAACACAAGCCCTAAAAGTAGTATTAAGACAAAATATTATAATGTACAATGTCTTGTTAATATTTGAGTCCACCATCAGAAAAGCACTAAATAGTAATATAGAACATTTTGTAGGGTTTACAAAGTTTTAATCACCACTAAATTGTTTACATAATGTGGAATTGAGCTTGTTTGTATAGTAAGCCTTTGTCCATCTCTGTCTCTGCTGTAATATTCGGCTTATGTCTCTTTAATATACCTTGTATGTGTTCTCACATAAACAGATAACTGCAGAGATGACATGACCTGTGTAAAGGAGGAGATTTTTGGACCTGTGATGTCAGTTTTACCATTTGACACAGAAGAGGAAGTACTGCAAAGAGCCAATAACACTACTTATGGCCTTGCGTCTGGAGTGTTCACAAGGTTTATTTAATGCCAGTACTATTTTTTTCATTGTTAGATAGCTTGTGCTGTAGCATTTAAAAGCATTGGCTTTAAGTAAAACTAAAGCATTTAACCCAAATAGAGGGTGTCCACATATAGGCCATCATGCATGTGTTTTAGATATAATACTTTTTCAATGGCATTCTATTATTCAGTGTATTTTGTTGCTTTTGTACAGGGATATAGCTCGAGCTCACAGAGTGGCGGCAAACCTTCAAGCAGGAACCTGCTACATTAATAATTACAATGTGAGCCCTGTGGAGGTTCCATTCGGAGGCTATAAGATGTCAGGTAAAGATATAGATTAAATTGTATAATTAACTGAACAAACTCCTGCACATTTTATGCAGTTACTGATTTACAGAAAACAAATGTAGTCGAAATAAAAAGTAGAGGGTGTGCCTCCAGTTTAAGGTGTGAATCATTTGCAGGTAAATGTACAAATTATATTTTATGATTGAAAGTAAACAGCAGAAAATGAATTGCTGGCAATACAAGGTAAAACTATATTTAAAAAAATAATAAATTTAAAGCTTGTGCAGTCACAGCTTTTTTCTTCTTTTTGAAGAGAGGTTACTGCAAACAAATCCATTTAACTTTTCTTAATGTTTGTTTTGGAATAATTGTAATTCTTATTTGTGTTTCTGCTCAGGTATTGGGAGAGAGAATGGTGCTGTTACCATAGAGTACTACACCCAGCTGAAAACTGTTGTGGTGGAAATGGGAGATGTCGAGAGCCTCTTCTAAATTGCTGTGAAGTCACAACCTCCCCTATGACAATGTGATATATAACAAGCAGTGTTTGAGATTAACAGACCAATGCTGGACCAGTTATTATACCCTTTAAGAATTATCAGCTAAGCTTAATAAACCAGATCACTACAAGGTGCCTTAAATACTAACCAGCTAGAGGACTAACAAGTTGTTCTGCTTTGTTAGTAAGACTTTATGCTTTTTCCTAATATCTCACTAAAGCAGTGTTGTAGCAAGTTCTTTTTGTTAGTGATTCAGTACAGAGTCACTTCATCATTGGATGCGTGTAAGCTGCTCAACATAAACTGTACACTAAAGGGTGTGATTGGATCAGATGCAGGATAAGAAATGAGTCTTGTGTGAAATAAACTGATCTTTAATGCACAATATTGCTTTCCACTTATGTTTTGTGATCATTAATTACAGTCCAATCTATTGATGCTTCTGTGAGATTAATTGGTGTTACTACAGATAATATTATGTAAAAATTGTGAAACTTTACATTTATTTTTTGAAACTCTGTAATCAGTGTGATAATAGATTTTGCATTATGAAATGTAAGTTCAGGATTCAGTAAACCATTAGCAGATATCTAAATGGCTTAATTAACTAAAATTTGATAAATATTTTACCTTATGTGCTTTACACAGAGGAAATGATCCTCCACGTTAAGCCATTATTTTTCCCTGAGATATTTGTTTTTCAGCAAATGTCACTATCATGCATGCACACTCTTTCTGATTGAAAATGCAATTCATTGATGCCCAATATAGGTAAAGAAGAAATCCAAAATGTGTAAACGTTACATAGAAATACAGCATTGCTTTAGGTATATTAAAGCTGAATGAGAATGCTGAATGAGAAAATGAGCTGAATGAGAAAATGAACTCGGAACATTTCAAAATCTATTATGCAAGATATTGGCGTCACGGTGGTTTAGTGGTTAGCATGTTCTCTCAGCGCTAGGGTTTCCCGGTTTGAATCCCAATCTGGGTGGAGTTTTCATGTTCTCCCCGTCTCCGAGTGGGTTTCCTCTGGGTTCTCCGGTTTCCTTCCACAGTCCAAAAACATGGATCAAGGTCAATTGACTTCTCCAAATTGCCCCACATAGAGTGAGTGTGTGCCCAACGATTGATTGGCGCCCTGTCCTGGGTGTAACTGTCCCTTGCCTGAGACATTCTCCCCTGGATGGGCATGGGGAACCCCCCCCCCCCCAACACACACACACACACACGACCCTAATACAGGATAAAGCGGCAGATAATGGATGGATGGGTATGCAATATATTACATTATATTATAAAATTATAATATTGTGTTCTATAGAAACAGGCAATTGAATGTCGTGAATTGATTATTGAATGAGTATCAATGAGTCTAACGACTTCAGACACCACAATCTGTTATTCTTAAGTTTATATTTGTATCTAATGTACAAACCCAGGGCACGGTGGATTAGTGGTTAACATGTTCGCCTCTCAGCACTAGGGATTCCCGGTTCAAATCCCCATCTGAGTGGAGTTTCCATGTTCTCCCCGTGTCTGCGTGGGTTTCCTCCCACAGTCCATAAACATGGATCAAGTCAATTGAATTCTCAAAATTGCCCCATATAGAGTGTGTATGTGTGAGTGAGTGTGTGCCAGACGATGGATTGGCGCCCTGTCCTGGGTCTATCTGCCCAGCGCCCGAGACGTTCTCCCCTGGATGGGCATGGGGAACCCCACCGCGACCCTAATAGAGGATAAAGCGGGAGATAATGAATGAATGAATGAATGAATGTACAAACCCAGGTATATAGTGCACTGTACAGGACTGCATCTGTAAAAAGTACCGATTCTGAACGCAGCGCCTTTAAAAAATGACGTCACGAGATTTTGAGCAAACATTGGGGAAACGAGAACTAATAAACGGCTCCTACTTCTTGCTCTACTGTTGTTTCGTACAATATTGTAATTATCAGCCTTCCATGGTTTTTATTAAAATAAATAAAAATGGGAAAAGTACAGCTATTTGCTAATGTAACGCTGGGCGGAGATGACGTCACTGTCTCTTCTCGCTGAAATGTGAAACGAAAGTGAATCTGCAGCTACAGCCAAGTTTTCGGGTGAGTCAATAAATTCACTTTGTTTGCATAAAAACCTTAATCTGTTATTGTAATTAACGATTAAATTTGGTTATAATAATGGTTATAACTTCAAAAAAAAGTTTGTGTTGCTAACTGCGAATGTGTAAGCGTTTAGCAAAGATTTGTTTATGTATTCAATCTTACACTTTAAGTATATAGTGTTGTTTACAAAGTTCATCTCTAAATCATCTTCAAAAGGAACAGAATCGGAGGAAATTCCATAGCAGGGAGAAATCACAGACGACTGTGAAGATTTTACAGTGTTTTTTTGTAAAAAAAAAAAAAAAAAAAAAAAATCATATTAGCTTTCATAATGAATTAATTAAAGATAGTACAAAAGATCAAATGTTTTACGTCTTACACTCAGTAACTCTAAGCAGCAATAACCTGTCATGTACACAATGAGAACAAAGGTCCCCCACGTCACTTCACTGCTGTTTCTTCCTGAAAGTAAAGTTGGTTTCTTCACTGGCTTTTTTTTTCTTATTCATTAAAAAAAAACTTTAATGCTTTTTTTATCCATCCATCCATCCATTATCTTCCGCTTCATCCTATATTAGGGTCACGCGGGGGTTCCCCATGCCCATCCAGGGGAGAATGTTTTGGGCGCTGGTCAGATAGACCCAGGACAGGGTGCCAGGCTATCACTGGACACACACTCACTCACACAAACACACTACATGGGGCAATTTGGAGAATTCAATTGACTTGATCCATGTTATCGGACTGTGGGAGGAAACCGGAGAACCCGGAGGAAACCCACAGGGAGAACATGGAAACTCCACCCAGATGGGGATTTGAACCAGGAATCCCTAGCGCTGAGAGGCTAACGTGCTAACCACTAAGTCATCATGCCGCCCTACTGCTTGTTTACAGTGATAAAAATGCATTAGCTCCATTGTACACCATACAAACAAAAGTATTGGGACACAACCTAATCATTTGATTCAGGTGAGGTGACATGGTGGCTTAGTTAGCACGATCGCCTCTCAACACTGAGCATTCAGGTTCAATCTCAATCTCAATCTGGTTCCCAAAAGTAGTTTACTCATATTCATTCATTCATTATCATCTGCTTTATCCTCTATTAGGGTCGTGATGGGGTTCCCCATGTCCATCCAGGGGAGAACATTTCGGGCGCTGGGCAGATACACCCAGTACAGGGCGCCAGGCTATCACTGGACACACACTCACTCACACAAACACACTACATGGGGCAATTTAGAGAATTCAATTGACTTGATCCATGTTTTTGGACTGTGGGAGGAAACCGGAGAACCCGGAGGAAACCTACGCAGACACGGGGAGAACATGGAAACTCCACCCAGATGGGGATTCGAACCGGGAATCCCTAGCACTGAGAGGCGAACGTGCTAAACACTAAGCCACCGTGCCGCCTTTACTCATATTATATCACAAAATTTAATTACAGGTGCTGAACCAATGAAGCTACTTTAGACTCTGAATCAAGATTGTGTCTGGAAAACCCTGAGAAAATGAAAGGTATTTATTAGATAATATATGTATTATATTTATTATATTAGATAATATATGTATTATATTATATTTTTTATTATATTATAACTCTCATTGTTTTAGCATTGTTAACAAATTTGCTTGCTTGGCATTTTATTATTTATGCTGTCAAGCAAAACACTTTTTCCTTACTAAGTTTCAGTCTTTGTATAGTACTGTAGACTGTTGTAGCACTGAACTCTAATATACAGTGGAGCTACCGTTACTGTAGCCTGTCTGTCCTAATGTATGATGTGTGTTCTTAGGTTTTTTTTTGCTCCTCACAATAGGTATCTGAATTTTTATAGCTTTTCTGTCCATCAGACCCACTATCCCTTTTCATTGTTGACCACTAAATTTTTGACAATATACTGACGTTGATAAATTTCTTATTACACTGGCTAAGATACTGTTTTCTGCGAAAATCCCATGTGGTCATTATTTATTCATCCATTCATTTATGGAAATACTCTGACACCAGCAATTAACACAAATAAAATTGTACATACATGATGGGTGATTTCAGTGCTGCCACACAATGGTTATTGGATAATTACATGAATACATAGGTGTACAGATTTGCTTAAAAACAAAATGTTCTTATTGAGTGTATTAACTTGTTGCAATATTTCATAATGCAGAAGTAAGCAAAACACCAACCAGGCGCTCACCAAGGAATCATAAACCGTTGGACAGTTCTACAGGTATAAACCCACGTTTGAATATACAGAATATTACATTTATTATTTGGTATTACAGCATGTAATTTAGCTCTACTAGCTGATTTCTCATTAATGGCTCTTCCTGACAAATGTAGTGCCTATTTTCTTTCACTCTTCTAGCACCTCCTGATAGCAGTCCAGTAATGAAAAGATCACAGATAAAAACAAAAGGTACATTATTGGACAGATGTCTTTCTTACCATTTAATGTCTTTGAAGTGGACATTTACTATTTATTTTTTACACTATTGCTTTTTAGTTTTCCTTTAACCATTAGGCATTTTGGTGGGGTTATTTACAGGAGTCCATGCAGCAGGAGATGTCCACAGCTGTGATGAAGCAGAAAAAAGGTCATTCAGTGATGATGAAATGGTGACCACATCATTTGCTGAAGAAACTAAACTCAGTCCAGACTCTGATGGTGAAGTGAACCAGGGTTCAGATACTGGTGGGGAAATAAAGGAAACACAAGTCTCTGGTTTGGAATCAAAGAGAAGCTCTATCCCCAGTGAGCCTGAAATTAAGAAGGAAGCAGTCATTGGTTCTACAGAGAAAACAGTTCAAGTCACTCATTACGCAATAAAGACAAGCCAAATTATTGATAAACCTACAACGGAAATCAGTTCAGATTCAGGTCTTAAAACAAAAAAGGGCCTTGATTCTGTTTCTGGTAAAGTAATTATTAGTAAGTATAATGTTTAAGGCTGTTATTGATCAATTTGTAAAACTAATTACTATAATGTTATTTAAAACCGTAAAAAATAATATTATTTCTATCCTACAGTCATTTCTATTGCAGTAGCTCTACTTGCCATTTGTTTTTTTCGGTACTGGAAATCCTCATCTACGCTCCCACAAAAAGAATTTAACCTGTTAGAAATTTTTGGTCATGAATTAGAAAAAGTCCAGTCAAGATTTCCCAGCCAGCGCCATGAACTGTGGAGAAGAAGCAGAATCCACCTGCAGAGACATCTCAACCTGACTAATCCGAAGGAGCCAGTGAGTCTGATTCTGACCTCGGGTCGCAGTGCTGAGAAGACGTTGGACTGTCTGGCACGACAGTTAGCCTTAGCTTTTTCCACTGCCCTCAACTCCTCTGTTCTGAACATTGATGGAAGCAGCATAAATTCACAGGACAGTGATAAAGTTAAACTAGACATTGATGGAGATCTGAGAAAGGCTTTTGATGGCGGAACGCAGGCTGCTGTTATCCACCGGTTTGAAGAGCTTCCCCCTGGATCCACACTTATATTCTACCGCTACTGTGACCATGAAAATGCAGCATATAAGAAAATCTTCCTGGCTTTTACTGTAATGCTTGAAGAAGAAACATCATTTTCACCTGACATCAGTCTGGGAATGGTGGAGGAGATGGTTCGGGAGCATTTAACTAGGAAGTTTATTTCTTCTGACAGAACAGCCACATTTAACCAAATGGATGTAGATAAGCTAAGTGGGCTGTGGAGCAGAATCTCTCACGTTATTCTCCCAGTGACAGCTGAACAGGTCATGGAACAGAATGGATGTACAGCATTTCAGTGATCAGAAGGCTTTTTTTAGATGCATCACAGATCTTTTAACAGAAACCTACACCTTTTCCTTTTTACATATTTTTTTTACATAATTAAGCAGATGCCTTAATGTTGGACAACTTTACAAAGGGGACAATAGTGTGACCACATACATGGTAAAGGCTCTGCCCAAAGACCCAACGATGCCAAATGTGCTGGAACCCACTTTGTTTATTATGAAGTCAAGTTATTTTCCGGACTCTTGTTTTTATAATTAATTTAATTTAATTTAAGGAATAATGCACTTTAAATCAACATTTACATATTCTAACAGGTAAACTTGGATAATTAGTTTTGATATGATTATGGGTTTAGATAAGCAAAGTTGTTTTATTTAAATTATTCATTGTAAGCTTGTTTATTGTAGTAATTTTTTTAATGGAATGATGAACAAAATCTCTTTTGTGTGTTATTTTTGGGCATGTTATTAATATATTTCTAATTGGGGTGGAAACAAATCAGTGCAGCTTTATTGATCCTATATTGTGCCTCAGTTTAAATTAAAGGATGAAACATGTAACAGTTGTATGTTTTGCATTATGACACTAAAATGGATGGCTCATATTTGCTGCACACAACAGACTGAGGGGTGGCACCGTGGCTTAGTGGTTTGCACATTCGCCTCTTAGCTCTGGGAATACATTATTTCATTAAATATTCCTTTCTAGAATCAGGACTTGTCTCAAAATAAAAGGTTGTCCAGAAGCTTCTTTATTTGAAAGTTTTTTTAAATCTGGTACTAATGCTGGATTAAAGAAATTAGGTCTTAACTTCCAGGCGGCACGGTGGTTTAGTGGTTAGCATGTTCTACTCTCAGCACTAGGGATTCCCGGTTCGAATCCCCATCTGGGTGGAGTTTCCATGTTCTCCCCGTGTCCGCGTGGGTTTCCTCCGGGTTCTCCGGTTTCATCCCACAGTCCAAAAACATGGAGCAAGTCAATCGAGTTCTCCAAATTGCCCCATATAGAGTGTGTGTGAGTGAGTGCGCGGCGCCCTGTCCTGGGTGTATCTGCCCGTCGCCTGAGACGTTCTCCCCTGGATGGGCATGGGGAAACCCCGCCCCCCGCGACCCTAATAGAGGATAAAGCGGAAGATAATGAATGAATGAACAAAGACTTAACTTCCACATTTTGCAGACTGAAGACACTTTGTGCAGTTCCTTCACAACTAGTTACACTGACTTCACTTATTTATGCCCCAATATGCTGATCCTAATTAGAACGGTCCAGCAAATCTCAGCACTCTTTCAGAGTCCAGTGACTCATTTATGTCTAAACAAAAACAATCTTTCCATAAACCTTTTGACAGACTACTGATTTGTATCGTTTTCTCCTTTGTAAGTCGCTTTGGATAAAAACGTCTGATAAATGTGACTGTAACACGAAGTTGGAATCTTTAATCGTCCACAGACTACACTGTAGTAGTATTAACATTACTAAAACAAAGTTCCAAACAATGGGGATACAGTACACTGTTTATAATTTTATCATTCAATCTTGGCAATAATATAAAACTATATGTTTACTTCTGTTCTACTTTAGATTATGAAATTCTTTAGTCATTGTGGTCTGCTGCTGTATCTCCAGGACAGTTGCTGGTTAAGTCCTCCTCGTGGCTGTAGGCTGTCCCGCACCAAATACAATAGAAATGCACACTCCTCAAGTACGAGGTGAGAAACTGCAACTTCTCCAAGGGGCTGAGTTCCTCCTCCTCCTCCTCCTTCTCCTCCTCCTCACTTTCCTCACTGCTGGACTCCCCATCCTGATCTTTCCTCTGCTCCACCTCAGGCCAGTACCAGCTGTCCCTCGGAACTGTAACACCCGCCTGACTGTCCAGCTGTTCACAGACTCGTTGGCTTTTCCTCAGATCTCCTTCGGTTTGCTGTTTTTCCTTTTCCTCTCGTTTGCGCTGTCTGAAGTCGTCGAGACTTTTCTTCTCCATCTGTTGTCTCACCTGCACCTTCCTGCGCTCGTTCTGCAGACTCTCCTCCGCCCTCCGTTTCTTTACCTGCTCCATGCCGATGCCTCCTCTGTCGGTCTTGATGCTCAGGGGAACCGGCTCAACGCGCCCGGCGCCGTCTTTCCCGAGGCCGCTGCCCGCGCTGTAGCCCATCTTCTGCAGCAGAGCGAAGCCTTTATTCTGGCTGCTGATGGAGCTCTGCAGCGCCGCCTCCCGGCGCTCCTGCTCCTCCTGCCTGAAGCTTTTCTGCCGGTTCTGAACGTTGACTTCTTTATGAAGCGCCTCTTTCCTCAGCGCCTCCTTCACACGGCGCACCATCGTGATTCCGGGCCGAACGTCCTGCGACGGGTTTAAAAAGGCGTCGGACATGTAATCATCGTCTTCAGACTCCGCCATTACTGCCGTTTACCTCACAGCACGACTGCACCGGCCTCACGAGCCTCACAAGCACCCGGTCTGCCGTCGTTTCAAAATAAGAGTCAGCAAACGCGTGTAAGCGAAACATGAAACGACATATGAGTAAATAATTTTCATTTTAATATTCATTCATTCATTATCTCCCGCTTTATCAACTATTAGGGTCACGGTGGGGTTCCCCATGCCCATCCAGGGGAGAACGTCTCGGGCGCTGGGCAGATACACCCAGGACAGGGCACCAATCCATCGCTGGGTACACACACACACACACACACAGACACACTCTATAGGGGGCAATTTGGAGAACTCAGTTGACTTGATCCATGTTTTTGGACTATGGAAGGAAACTGGAGAACCCAGAGGAAGCCCACGTGGACACGGAGAGAACATGGAAACTCCACCCAGATGGGGATTCGAACCGGGAATCCCTAGTGCTGAGAGGAGAACATGCTAACCACTAAACCACCTCATTTTAATATTATTTTAAAAAAACAATATTTATCCTGGCGGCACGGTGGCTTAGTGGTTAGCATGTTCTCCTCTCAGCGCTAGGGATTCCCGGTTCGAATCCCCATCTGGGTGGAGTTTCCATGTTCTCCCCGTGTCCGCGTGGGTTTCCTCCGGGTTCTCCGGTTTCCTCCCACAGTCCAAAAACATGGATCAAGTTAATTGAATTCTCAAAATTGCCCCATATAGAGTGTGTGTGTGTGAGTGAGTGTGTGCCCAGCGATGGATTGGCGCCCTGTCCTGGGTCTGTCTGCCCAGCGCCCGAGACGTTCTCCCCTGGATGGGCATGGGGAACCCCACCGCGACCCTAGTGGAGGATAGAGCGGGAGATAATGAATGAATGAATGAATGAATATTTATCCTGGCGGCATGGTGGCTTAGTGGTTAGCACGTTCGCCTCTCAGCGTTCCCGGTTCGAATCCCCATCTGGGTGGAGTTTCCATGTTCTCCCCGTGTCCGTGTGGGTTTCCTCCGGGTTCTCCGGTTTCCTCCCACAGTCCAAAAACATGGATCAAGTTCATTGAGTTCTCCAAATTGCCCCATATAGAGTGTGTCTGTGTGAGTGAGTGTGTGCCCAGCGATGGATTGGCGCCCTGTCCTGGGTGTATCTGCCCAGCGCCCGAGACGTTCTCCCCTGGATGGGCATGGGGAACCCCACCGCGACCCTAATAGAGGATAAAGCGGGAGATAATGAATGAATGAATGAATATTTATCCTTTCATTCATTATCTTCCGCTTTATCCTATATTAGGGTCGCGGTGGGGTTCCCCATGCCCATCCAGGGGACAAGTTTCGGGCACTGGGAAGATACACCCAGAACAGGGTGCCAATCTATCGCTGGACAAAAAACAATATTTAACTATACGAAATTAAAATATCTAATTGTGGACACTGCAAATAAATACATAGGAACGAAAATGTATTCATTCATTATCTTCCACTTAATCCTATACTGGGGTTGTGGGAAGGGGGTGTCTCTCCATGTTCATCCAGGGGAGAACCATGTCCGCGTGTGTTTCCCTGTTCGGGTTCTCCAATTTCCTTCTACAGTCCAAAAACATAGCTTTAAGGTAAATTGAATGCTCTAAATTGCCCCATATAAAGTGTGTTAGTGTGTGTGTCTGTGTGAGTGAATGTGCCCAGCGATAGATCAGCACCCTGTCCTATAAGATACTATGTTACTAAGATACTAAGATACTATTACGATTGACTATTAGATCATGTCACCCTACTGTAATCTAAGGAAAAATGTATCACAACCTAATTAAACATTTTCAGCTCTTATTAGAAACAAATATATTTTCATCGTTCTGAACAAAAGATGGACTGAGGTACAAGGCATCACATATTATAATGTGGTTTCACATGCTCATGGGATGTGGTAGCTCCATGGTTAGTGTGTTGGGCTATCAATCCGAAGGTTGAGGGTTTAAATCCGCTGTTCACTGAAGCTCCCAATGAGCAAGAGCCTTAACCCTCACTGTTTCAGCAAGAGCCTTAACCCTCACTGTTTCAGGGGTGCTGTTCCGGTGTTCTAACCCAATCCATTACGTCACTTAATAACAATATATATGTATTCTTTCCCCCACAAATATATATATATATATATATATATATATAGAGAGAGAGAGAGAGAGAGAGAGAGAGAGAGAGAGAGAGAGAGAGAGAGAGAGAGAGAGAGAGAGAGAGAGAGAGAGAGATAAAAACCTGTCAGGAATTTGTCATACTTTAGTCCATAAAACCTGTCCTAAATTTTCTGTTCTGATTTATGTATCACTCAACTCATAAGCAGAATCTTGCTATTTGAAAAAACTTATATTGATAAATCCTTAAAATATTTGGGGGGTTGAATATTTCTGATTGCAACAATATATATATATATAATAAAAATCGTCTGCTAAATAACAGAATGTAAACCTCAATGCCTTTACTCGCGCCTCAAATTGGCAACAGCGCCCCCTAACGTCACAGAAACTGATGGTCCGAATTTACTGTTACACCGGATATGCCTGGATTTTCTATAAAGGTTCTCCTCGCCGAACTTCCCCGTTTATCAGACTGATGTCGGTTTAGTTGTAAGTTGTGGTTCGTTTATTTAATGCAACAAACATGGAGTTAACTGAGGATAATGTGCCGCTCAGAAGAGGCATTAGACAGTGTCGCGCCAGAGGTTTGTTTCTACAGGAAGCAGATCATCGTGTTTAACTGGCTTTAGCTCTCGGCGCTAAAAAGCAAAAAAGTTTATACATTGTTTATGGGATTCTGTGTTTTTCATACATATATATGTATTTACTTATTTTTTCACAACTGACAAAATAAGGTGTTTAAATAACTACGGGTCACATAACACAGACATGGCTTTAAAGAACCTTATTCAGATGATTAGAGGTTTTAATGAAATACTTAGGAAATACGTAGGACGTTGGCGTTCGAATCGAATGTGAAATTAAAAGCCCATATTTAATTTAACAGATCAATGTACAGCGCGTTCTGTTCATTTAAATGTACCTTTAAAATGAACTATGTGATATGACAATTTTTGTGTTTCAGCTGTCTTCGCTGTTGATTTAAAACCAAGACGCGCACTGAAGAGAAAGAAGAGCACTCAGCCCATAAATATGAACAAATCAGAGGAACAGCACAATGCATCAGCTAAAGATGATGGTGTGTGTGTGTGTGTGTGTGTGTGTGTGTGTGAATTTATTTATGTGTACTTCCTTATTTAATTTGCATAGCTTTTATTTTCATGCCAAAGACATCCAGCTTGCAAATGTACATTCATATAAGATATTGTAACTTACACTTTGCAATCATTTTATTAGGTTTTAACATTAATCTGTAGTCTGTTGTTTACATGTTGTCAGTCCTCTGTGTTCTATACTTTAATGACCTTTACTCATTCAGAACCAACACAGAGCAGCTATTATTCGGAGGTGGTTTATTCTTAGCACTTCAGTAACATTGATGTGGCAGTGGTGTGTTCAGATGCAGATCAGACGCTGCAGTGCTGTTGGAATTTTCTCTCTTCGATGACCCTGCTGGACTGTTTTGTTTTCTTTTGCTATTGATAAAATGTCCCAAAATTCCCAAACTTAAGTCAAAGTAAATTAATTAAAGAAACTCTTGAGTTAAATCAAAAATATTTTTTAACATCCATCCATCCATTATCTACCGGTTATCTGGGTCCAGGTTATGGGGGCAATAACCTATGCAGAGAAGCCTAGATGGGGCAGTAACCTATGCAGAGAAGCCATCCTCATCTCTAAGCAAAAGCCCAGCAACTCTGCAGCGAAAACTAATTTTCCGCTGCTTGTATTCACGACCTCGTCATTTCGGTCACTACCCAGAATTCGTGGCCATAGGTGAGGGTAGGAATGTGGATTGTCTTGGTATTGGTAAATTGAGAGCTTTGCCCTCTGGCTCAGCTCCCACATCACCACAACGAACCAGAGCAGAGTCCGCATCACTGCAGATGCCGCATGATCTGTCTGTCACGAGATACTAAAAGTACTCCACTTGAGGAAGGAACTCATCTCCAACCTGGAGAGAGCTATTATATTTTAACAGTTAATTCTTTTAGGATTTCCTCATATATTCACTAATCATGAAAAATAAATTAATTTATTGTCCAAGCTTATCTAGGATGTGTTATGTGTTGGGAGCTGTTTTAGTTTAGTTTAACAAATGCTCACTTTGTGTCTGGTTGTGTTATGATGTTTTTAAAACCTGACTGTGTATTTCATAGTTTATATGTTAAATGTGTTCCATTTTTTTCAGGGTCTCCTGATAAGATTTTGAAATTACAGACAGCAGATGGTGGAGAGGGTCGGTTTGAAAATGGAGATCAAGTGGACTTAATGAAAATGGATATGGCTGAACAAGAGGACCAAGAAATGAACTCAGAGGATGAAGGAGATAGCTGTGAAGCTGACATAAACAGTATGTCTTTGAATCTTTATAATAGAAGATATTTGAATTTCTTTTGAAACATATAAGAGATGATTTAATTTGTTTGTGTCTATACCAGCAAAACCTCTTATCAAGAAGGTTGATGTTTGTAAGAACTTGCGGGTTGGAAATTTGGAAACAGAAGAGATGAAGTTGTTCCTGAGGAAACAAAGGCTTACTCAAAAACAATCAGCAGAGTCTGAAACATCCAAAGCAATGAAAGGTCAAGACCGAATTCATGTTGCACAGACTTTATCAAGAGGTTTGTTTGTTATTTTAACCTCCATCAGTTAAACTTCTTTAAAAATCATGTTAAATCATATTTTAGTTGGAGGCTTTTGGATCGATGGTTTAACCAACATATATAAATTATTTTAGTTGTCTGAATATTTTAACCTTTAGAGTATCATTTTAATTTATTATTTACTTTCTCATATTTTTTTTATTATAGAACATTCCAAAGAGGATTCTTCACCAGTCAGTATAAAACCTCTGGAGAACAGGAATGATATTTTAACTGTAAGAAGCAGCATAAAAGCGTATCGAGAAACAAAGGAAGAGACAGCCAGAGGTCAGAGCTTCACATTCAAGTTTAAGCTAAATGCCTTTTTTATTTTAATATGTAACTTTTTTTTAAGACCAAAGTCTTTATTTTTTTGCACTGCAGGTGATTTTGCTTTTCCGGATTCGTACAGGCATGTATGTACAAGAGACCGCTTAATGCCCGTCCATCAAACATATAAACGTCCGACTGAAAAAGTGCCCCTACATACAAAAGGTTGGTATTTCTTTTATATAAGTATACCTGTATTTGAACTGTAAATGCCCTCTTCTACATTTCTTGGTAAAATCATTGTTTTCTCTCCATGAAGAATTAGGGAGAGAAAAAAAAGTCAAAAGGAAAGCAAGTTTAGCGTCTTCCGCAACAGGTAATAAAGTGCTGTACAAATAGTAGTTTATATTTGCAGTTATAATATACAGATGGAATTCCTATTTTCAATAAAGTAAAAAAAAATATTTTAAGTTATTCCATTAGAGAAAGAAGTTCTGATTACCATAGAGAGTCATCTGGGCCCTTCTGTGTAGAGTTTGCCTCTTGTCTGTGGGTGTTTTTTTATGAGTTTCGTTACTTTCTATAGTTTTAAATACATTTTAGATTATGATTTGGAAATAATAAAGTGGCCTTGAAACCATGTATATCACAGCTATTAATGGTACTTCAGAACTTGTTCTGTATATGTACAGACATTGTTATGCTGTAGAAACAATGTTTTAAATCATCTAATCATAATCAGATAGAAATGTGTAACCTACTTAAATGACAAACACTGTTTTATTTTTGCTTTATTATAATTTTTTAGTCATCTGTTTTGTATTTCCTTTTAGGGCATGGATGGGGCTTGTGTAGGTGGCTTAAGTATGTTCTGTTCCTGCTGGCCCCAATTGCTTTGGGTCTAATGGGATATCAGCACGTTCCATGTGCGTTCTTTTCTAACAGAGCAACAGAAAATCGTAACACAACATTGTCCAGTCAACATTTAAAAGAATATTTAGTTGAACTGGCTAAGACCTCATTCCCAACTCAGCGTGAAGAACTCTGGAAGAGAACAGGGATCCATCTCGTACGCCATATCCAACTGACTGATCCGAAGGAGCCAGTTAGTCTGATTCTAACCTCGGGTCGCAGTGCTGAGAAGACGCTGCAGTGTCTGGCACAAGAATTAGCTGCAGCTTTTTCCACTGCCCTCAACTCCTCTGTTCTAAATATTGATGGAAGCAGCAAAAATTCACAGGACAGTGATAAAGTTAAACTGGACATTGATAAAGAGTTGAGTGAGGCTTTTGATGGTGGAACGCAGGCTGCTGTTATCCACCGGTTTGATGAGCTTCCTCCTGGATCCACACTTATATTCTATCGCTACTGTGACCATGAAAACGCAGCATATAAACAAGTCTTCCTGGTTTTTACTGTGATTCTGCCAGTGGAGGAACTTGATTCAAGTGTCAGTTTATCAACAGCAGAGGAGATGGTGCAAAAGCATTTGAATAAGAAGTTTGTCACTTCTGACAAGACAGCCACTTTTAACCAGATGGATGTAGATAAACTGAGTGGACTGTGGAGCAGAATCTCCCATGTCATTCTCCCAGTGATGGCTGAACAGGTCATTGAACAGCAAGGCTGTACACACTGAGCAGTTTCATGAAACTGGATGAACATTGTATTGAATAATTGTATTTTTGCAGATGAATGGCTAATGTTATATTTACTTAGTCAGCCAGGTAACTAATGGGACTGAACCTTTTCTCTTTACTTTGTAAATAGTGAGACACTAAAAAAAAAAAGTCAAAAAGTGCTACATGTAATGTTTTTGGTTCATAACCTTTTCTGACCTTTACAGGAAGCACATTTTCTGAATTCTATTTTAATAGGATCTTTTTTTACAAAAAGGGCATTTAATAATAATAATCTCATTCAATACTCTTATTAAAGCAGCCTTTATTAAGTAAAAATTATAAAAACAGACCAGACTTATCACTGCTTAATGACTTGAGAGCACTATAGCACCAACACTGACCAAACGTCACTCCCGCTATTTTTTTTCGGTACTGAGGGACTGTTTTAACCCCAGCAGTATTACTGGCATAGTATGAACATGGCAGTGTGTGTTGTGCTGGTGTGTGTGCACTGGATTTAGCAGTAACTATGTATTATAGTTCTTTACATGTACTGGCCTGATTATTGTGAAAATCTTAAATAATAATAATAATTAAGCTTATTTTTTTCCCAACATAAATAGCTATTAGGTTTACACTGTGATCAAAAACTCTGTAACATAACTTATATACATGCAGTTACACCAGAACAATAGACACTATCAGCCAATATTGTAATTGGGACCTTTTTAAAAATGGTTTTAAATCAAAGACTTGATCCAGACAGGCTCTGATCGTTGTTACTTGAAACCAAAATATTCCCAGGTCTGTTAAACAAGTTTATTTAAGTTTTCTTATTTTGTTTTCCAAAAAATGTTACTTTAAATTTGATATATAAAGTCATGCTCATTGGTGTATCTACTTTACTTAAATGATAATTTATTTTTACTTGCAAAATTCCAAAATAAAGCTCTTTAGGAACATCAAAAGTGTTTTCTACTGTTCTATGCCTCAGATGATTAAAAATGGAGATGAGTATAACAAAATGAAAATTTAAATGGCCATTTAAACTAATTCCACTGTATATTTTTGTTATAATTTGCAAGTAATTATTTGTTAATTCTGCCAACAAGTTCAAAGAATTTAAAAATATCTTCAGAAACATGTAGCTTGTTAAATCAAAGATATTACTTTTTTTTTTATAAACTTCAGATCACAGTGTTTACACCCAATACTTTTTATTCATTCATTCATTTATTCATTACCTTCCGCTTTATCCTCTTTTAGGGTCGCGGTGGGGTTCCCCATGCCCATCCAGGGGAGAACATCTCGGGCGCTGGGCAGATACACCCAGGACAGGACGCCAATCTATTGCTGGGCACACACTCACTCACACGCACGCATACACACTCTATATGGGGCAATTTGGAGAATTCAATTGACTTGTTCCATGTTTTTGGACTGTGGGAGGAAACCGGAGAACCCGGAGGAAACCCACGCAGACACGGGGAGAACATGGAAACTCCACCCAGATGGGGATTCAAACCGGGAATCCCTAGTGCTGAGAGGAGAAAGTGCTAACCACTAAGCCACCGTGCCGCCCCAATACTTTTTATTCATCTATATTTTGCAATTTTAGCTTTTTAAATACCTCCATATTTGAATATTGATGCTGACGTTCATATTTCTTTATTCGATACATAACAGCTTTTTATAATTTTTAAACCTGGCGTGCCTATTTTAAAACTGGAGTTTAAGTTAAACCATTTAAACAGATTAACCGAGTTAATTGTAATTATTTGACTACCACAGAAGGGGCGCCCTTGTTCGGTCCTGTTGGTGAATGAATGATCACGTGTGGAAGCCGTTGGTCCAATCAGAGCGCTTCTCCTGCAGCTGGTTGATTTGAAACAGTGTGGGGGAGTTTTTAAGTTCTGCCTCTGCAGCTGGAGTTTTCCCCACATCACAAATAAAACAGCACCAATGATTTAGCGGCGTTAAGCAAACTTACAGAGTTCAAATGCTCGTCGTGTTAAGATAATGGACTCGCACATCACTCCCGGTCCATACAGAGCTACTAAACTGGTGAGATTCAGTTATTGTTTGAAGTGTTTGTTAGGTCACGTGACTGCTATCTAAAATATGTTCGCGCGCGTGTCGTTTGATGTAGAAGATTGATTTCTGTAAATACTGTAGCTATTTAATTTAACTTTAATACTTTCTGTGTTCAGTTCGGACAGACTGTGGACTCGGCGTGACTTTAGCAGCTAACTGGCTAACAAGCTTATCATTACTACCTAATCACTGAGGAGTTCTGGGGAAAAATTTATATATATATATATATATATATATATATATATATATATATAAAAAAGGGTGTGTGTATACATTATATAATAATTATATACATATACATAATTGTGTGCGTGTGTATGTGTGTGTATATATATATATATATATATATATATATATATATATATATATATATATACACACACACACACATTTATTTATTTATATATATGTGTGTGTGTGTATCTATATGTGTAGATATATATAATATATATTGTATATGTGTGTGTGTGTGTATATATCATTCATTCATTATCTCCCGCTTTATCCTCTATTAGGGTCGTGGTGGGGTTCCCCATGCCCATCCAGGGGAGAACATCTTGGGCGCTGGGCAGATAGACCCAGGACAGGGCGCCAATCCATCACTGGGCACACACTCACTCACACACACACTCTATATGGGGCAATTTGGAGAATTCAATTGACTTGATTCATGTTTTTGGACTGTGGGAGGAAACCGGAGAACCCGGAGGAAACCCACACGGACACGGGGAGAACACGGAAACTCCACCCAGATGGGGATTCCGGGAACCGGGAATCCTTAGCGCTGAGAGGCGAATGTGCTAACCACTAAGCCACCATGCCGCCGTGTATATATATATATATATATATATATATATTATATATATATATATATATATATATATATATATATATATATATATCAGTTAAAATGAAACCATTTAAACATTTAACTGTGTTAAAATGAAACCATACAGTTAAAATTAAACCATTTTTACATTTAACTGTGTAACTGCAATAGTATGCCTGTGCAACATTTGATTTTCTTAAGCAACTGTATACAAGAATATCCTTATTGAACAGAATACTAGGTCCCTGCACTGGTCATTAAATTATAAAGAGAGAAAAACATCTATTAGCACAGGCATATGTAAGGAGAGCAATGCAACTACCATTTTTCACACAGAACGTAGTTGTTTTTAAGTTGTGCAAACATCACAGAATGAATGTCAATAATGTCTTCACAAGTTATAAGGCAATTCCATAAGAGCTTGTTCTGTAGTGCTAATTAATGTTAAATAAGGATCTGCTTCTCACTGGAGATTTTACTCCTTTATGTAAGTGGTTTTCCTCCATGTTCCTGACTTTGGTAATAATAACCTTTTTTTTTTTTTTTTTTGCAGTGGAATGAAGTAACTAAGCTTTTTCGGGCTGGAATGCCCGTAAAGAAACACCGTCAGCATTTGAAGGCTTACCAGAACTGCTTCACTGCTGCTGCAGCCGTTGATTGGTTACATGATCTCTTAAAGAACAACAGTAATTTTGGACCCGAGGTCACCAGACAGCAGACTGTACAGCTTTTAAAGAAGTTTTTAAAAAACCATGTTATTGAAGACGTGAAAGGTCGATGGGGTGTAGAGGACTTTGAGGATAACAACCATCTCTACAGGTAGGTCAAAATGTTTGTGTTGAAGTTTCATAATCCTAAATTTTATATCCTAAGAATGTCACAGTATAGTTTTTTTTAATGTATTACTGTAAATGACAAATAAATGCTTCATATTAAATAACATGCAGAGGTATATATCTAATCACATTATTATATATTTAACTATTTTCATGTATTTTTAACTTTTGAACTATTTTGCAAGTTTTTTTAATTGAGCATGTTACAAGTGATTAAATATTTTCTTCTTTTGTAGGTTCCCTTCAACTTCACCACTCAAGCCTATTCCTGTTTGTCCCCAGCATGTCAGAAAGAAGAGTGTGTCATTAAAGGACTTCAAAATAAGAACGTCAAAAAAATTTGACAAAGACATTCAGGTGAGTTTGTAAAAATGATAAATGAAATTGGTGCTTTCATCATGATTATCTTGTGACCTGACCTGACCTGCCTCTGTTACTTTATTAAGGAAAACATAGCGCCTACAGTAGAAGAATCCTCCAGTGACACATCTACAGAGGAAACTGTGCAATGCAGAGACATTACAGAAGAGGAAATTCAGGACATATGGAAGAATGTGACATTAACACAGTATGTTCCGTTATATGTTTTTTAAGTTGTTGCAGGGTAAATTTAGAGCATCTAGCAGATTCCATTAAGTGAAATAACAAATATATTTTTAAGTGTAAAAAGCATATAATAAAAAGCATATTTTCACAAGCAATCAATATTTTCACAAAACATTTTTTGTAACATTTGCTAAACCTTTATAATAATAACCTTTTTTTAATTTAGGAAATGAAAATATTTTTAATATTATAATCTGTAAAAATAGCACCATAGAGTTATTATTATTATTTTATTTGTATAATAATTTAATAGGGAGAGTAAATCACATGTTCTCTTACAGTTTACAGAAGTTACTGGGCTTGTCGTCTCTGGACGACGTTTTGAATGCTGCAGAAGTAAATTCACTCAACATTCTCTATAACATGACCAAAGTTAACAAACATGGAGTTGTTACTCTGGAAGACAAGACAGGTGACAATTTATTTTTCTATAAGTTTTAAAATACTGTGGTCAAAGAAGGTGTTTTGGTTTTAATGTAGTCATATTTATATGTTCATATTGTATTTTTTTTTTACAGAGGATCTGCCACATTGGGTTTTGTCAGCCATGAAATGTCTTGCAAACTGTGAGTGCAAACTGACAATCTTTCAGTGAAATTAATCTTTTTGTTTAACTTTATTATGGTTGTAATGTGTATAGACACTTGATTGATTATCTCCAAACCTTTCTACTATTTAAAGCCACATAGCTGAAAGTTTAACATTTGCGATAAAAGTATGTATAAGTACTCAATTACATTTTGTTAAATACCCTGAACTATTATTAGAAAAATATTCAAGTCACTTAAGTAGTATAATGGGCTCCATTTATTTGCCTTTTGATGTAAAACATACCAATTACTAATTGGTTTTAAGACTGTATGCTATTTTATAATCTTTTAATGTCACAAACCCCGTACAATATAAATGATGAGGTAAAAAGAACATTGCTTTATAAGTGCTGAAAAAAGTGCCATTACAAAAATACATATAAATATAGAACTTTTTTTATAGACACAACACCTGGTTTTGTGGTTTTTACAGGATTTGCAGGTTTTTACTTTTATTTGCAGTGGCTATAAATCTAATTGTTGGGGGTTGAAACCTTGTGTCCAGCCAAAAATTGTCAATGTTGGCCCTTGTGCAAGGCCACACCAGTTCTTCAACCCGAATAATTTAATTAGGATATTTGTTGGTCACGATGAATATATTACATTTGTTATTTTGAAGAAACCTTTAATGTCATCACCAGGAACTGGGAAAGTGCTCAAGATTTAGTTTTGTTTATTTGTTACACAGGGCCAAAATTTGACCAGCCGTCGTACCCAGGCTTTGAGAGAGATGTCTTCAAATCTGTGTTGGACTACTTCCACAGTCTGCCTCAGCCACTGCTTACCTTTCAGTACTACGAGTTATTTGTTAATGTTTTGGGTATGTTCTGAGTTATATTCTGCAGTCCTGTCATTGTTCAGCTATGTCCTGTTTTACAGGTTATATCAGAGGTCCTTTCACTTTGGTTTTGAGCAAGGAGCGTGTTTGCTTTATACTTACAATGAAAAGTTCTTTACTATTTCATCCTTTTACATTCCAGGTTTTGGATTAACAAAATTGGCTCATTAAAACATACTTTTAATTAATTAAATGGCTTTGACCCGGATAGTTTAATATTTAAGTACTTAGGTACTTTAGGGAAGTGAGTAAACAACAAGTGAGAAATATATAAAGCTTTTTAAATGTTGCTCTAAGACTTGTGGCAGCCTCCTGAAAGCCTCCTATATTGGAAGGACAGAGTTATTTTTTATGCCTTAATTAAATCTTTTTAAGAGTCTTTAGTGATAAAATTTTAATGTCTTTCGTTTATCTGATTAAATTTTATTTATTTTTGAAACATTCTCCCGACTTGTGCCTTTCAACACTAAGTTTCGTTTGAGGTTAAGAGAACCAGGACTTTTACTGTGAGACATAACAGAGTAAATGTAAATTTTCATAAATTTTAAACACAACGTTAATAAACGATAAAAACTCAATTAAGATAAAATTAAAAATCATTGTTCTGAATTTTTTTCTTTATTAAAGTAGCACAGTAAATAGTCTTCGTAGGTTATTGTTTGGGTCTAATTATTAGAATGAAAAGGATGAAATCATTCCTGTGATTGAGTTTTTTTCTCTTTCCTTGAAAGAGGTACTGGATTAACAGTTTACTTATTGCTTTTGTTTTGGACTTTTTAAAACTAACCATTCCACATGCCCTGGCTTTAAGTACTTTCTTATTTCCGTGCACCGTCTTTGCCTGCTTGTTTGGTGTTCATGTTGTCTTGTCTGGTCTTTGCTAGTTTTGTGTGGCTATGCCAGGGCTCCAGCAACACAGCGAGGAAAACGTAAAAGCCTGGAGGACTTGGGCTGTCCACATCCTGCTAAAGCACCACATCTGAATAATCCCAGCACCTTCAGATCGACTGAGTGTCTTTTGCTAAGCTTGATTAGAAAAGAGGCATTTGAGGAAACCGACTCCCCAATGCAAGAGGTCATAACTTCCAAATTGAACTGCCAGGTTGCAACTTCAAGAGCACTCTCCAAAGGAGGTTTACCTCATAGGCTTCGACCCAGAAGCTGCTCTCTGGAGAGAATTCTCGACGACCCGACCGAATCTTGTATGAAACGAGAGCTGTTCAAGTCTGCCGAAAGCCTGGCATCCTGCAGATCTAATGACACTGATGGCTTCAATCCCCATGCAGGGTCTTCATTGGCTATGGACCCACAATTTGAGGGATGTTCTCCTTCAAACAGCCTTTCCTCAACTAACTCTGCAGGTGAAATTAACCCAAAGAAGCAAACTTCACTAAACAGCAGCAGCTCAAGCTCCAGTTTCTCATCAGATCTTTATTCAGCCAATCGGAGGGGTACCAGGCCGAGGCCCAGGAGCGTCGGGAACTGCCTAGATTTAATAGAGCAACGGGAAACGTCTGCCAGCTGCTATAATGTCAATGCTCCAATAGCAGAAATTACCATGAGACCAGACTTGTCTTCCTCCACCGTAAGTCTTAGGGGAGCAGGGCTGGTCCGTTTGCATGGGAGCTGCTTGGATGTCAGTGCAGAGCCAGGCATTAGCAGACGTTGTTACAGCTCTATGGACCTGTGCAAGCCGGTGTCGTCTCAACCCTCAGTGTCTTCTGTTGCACGCCGTCCATTTCCTGAGCAAAGTAAGGACTGCATATATCTGTCTGTAGCACTGTGAGCATGGGTGGTGTTTATGGTGTAGCTGTGTGATTGCTGTGTGTGACTAACGATACCACTAACATGCATGCTTCTAAGTTTTGATTTTTAATATCTTTGCATTTTGCATGTATTTGTTCAAATGTGACAAAATTGTACCGTACCCTTGTTTTTAAATTATTGTTTTGGTGTCAAGGCCTTTTTTTTAACAATATTATTCATTTTTTATACTGAAAAGTGCACAAGTTATAAATCCTGTGGACAGCCTTTTTACTGGGGCACTTATTGACACATGAGGAGACACATGAGACATCAAATACGATGTCATTTGGGGTATTTTTGTGTACTTACCCTTTGTGGAAACACCTTATTGTAATTAAAAATGTTGACTCCGGACTTGGCAGGCTTGCTTCAGCCTGCTCTGGAGCGTCCTGCTATTGAGGCACTACAGCTCTGCACATTGCTTCTTCCTCCGGCGTCTCGCCGCAAGCTGCAGCTTCTCCTGCGGATGATTTCACGCATGAGCCAGAATGTGGACATGCCTCGGCTGCATGATGCCATCGGGACGCGTACACTGGTAAGCAGAGTGGTTTAATAAGCTCTTGATGCAATCAGCATTGTCGATCATGCATTACACATCTTTTTTACTTTATAGTATTACATAGAGGGCGGCACGGTGGTTTAGTGGTTAGTACGTTCTCATCTCAGAACTAGAGATTCCTGGTTCGAATCCCCATCTGGGTGGAGTTTCCATGTTCTCCCCGTGTCTGCGTGGGTTTCCTCCGGGTTCTCCGGTTTCCTCCCACAGTCCAAAAACATGGATCAAGTCAATTGAGTTCTCCAAATTGCCCCATATAGAGTGTGAGTGTGTGCCCAGCAATAGATTGGTGCCCTGTCCTGGGTGTATCTGCCCAGCGCCCGAAACGTTCTCCCCTGGATGGGCATGGGGAACCCCCCACGACCCTAATATAGGATAAAGTGGAAGATGATGAATGAATGAGTATTACATACAATTTTATGAAATAACAATTTTTACCAAACAGAAAACATGTTCCTGCTGACGCTGTTCCTTTTCTGTATGTAGATGGTGCAAACCTTCTCTCGTTGTGTTCTGAGCTGTGAAGAAGAAGTCGATCTGGATGAGCTCTTGGCCTCCAGGCTGCTGTCTTTTCTTATTGACCATCATCATGAGGTACTCCAGGTGCCCATGTACCTTCGGAACACTGTTGAGATTCATATTGCTTACCACAAATCACAGGTGAGACAACTGGACACTTACTTTATTACACTGGCTAGAAAACGTGAATCTGTGTCAGCAAATTGCTCAGTCACTGTCACTTTCTTCTGACCCTTTTAATCAGGTTCTAGGTGTTGCTACAGCAATTACAATTATAATTGAGCTTAAAATATATTAAAGGTGCATCAGTTTTATTTAAAGAAATAATATTGTATATAGGGCGGCATGCTGGCTTAGTGGTTAGCACGTTCGCCTCTCAGCACTAGGGATTCCCGGTTCGAATCACCATCTGGGTGGAGTTTCCATGTTCTCCCCGTGTCCACATGGGTTTCTTCCGGGTTCTCCGGTTTCCTCCCATAGTCCAAAAACATGGATCAAGTCAATTGAATTCTCCAAATTGCCCCATATAGAGTGTGTCTGTGTGAGTGAGTGTGTACCCAGCGATAGATTGGCGCCCTGTCCTGGGTGGATCTGCCCAGCGCCTGAGACGTTCTCCCCTGGATGGGCATGGGGAACCCCACCGCGACTCTAATAGAGGATAAAGCGGGAGATAATGAATGAATGATGGGATGAACTGTCCTCATTGTGTATAGTTTGTTTGTATTATGAGGTAAATGATAGAATGTCTGTATCGTGATGTTTGGATCATTAGTTGGACTTTAATATTTATTAAAGTCAAAGCTTTTCACGATTGCAAACTGTTTTACAGATTTCTTTTTTCTTTCACAGAAGACAAATCCTACAGGTTCTTTGATGCCAATGTTCTCCTACTGTAAGCAGATCAGCACTCAGGAGTTTGAAGAACAGAAGTTGTCTTTGTCTCAGACAGCAGTTGCTGAGCTGCTGGAGAGCATAATCAAGGACAAAACCATGTCAGTCAAGGAGAAAAAGAAGAAGCTGAAATTGGTAATCACTTATTTACAAATGCCCTCATTTAGACAGAAGCATAATCAATTCTGTGATTAAAAAACCTGGGGTTTAGTTCTTAAATTGGCGTTTAGTTTATATTTGCACTTATCGCTAATTCTACAGCTATTTATTTATATTAGTGTTTTAATGTGTAGGTTTAACTTCTATATGTATCAGAAATTATAATTTTTTTAGTATATAAAGAGCTGCAGGCTATACAAACATATCTAGTTCTAGAATTTTTTTTTTCTTTTTTTTAACTTTCTTTTCTCTCCCCTCTCCTGTTTATAACTTGTAACAAGGATGACTTACTATTTACTTCGTATGCATCTGTGTAATGTAATTTTATATAGCAGTAAATGAAAATGCAGATGCTGATGCCACTGTTTTGGCTTTTTCTTCAATTGTTAGTTGCTTAGAGATTATATATAGATTATATTATTATATAAAAAATTGTGTTTTTGTCTAAAACATGATGGATTTTTTATTATTTAAAAATAATTACAATAATTTTCTCTTAGTTTCAGAAAGAGTATCCAGACATCTATACTCACCGCTTCCCCACCACAGAGAGTGAAGTACAGCTTTTTGCAGATAAACCAAAAATCAAACCTCCCATGTTAATTGGCATTAGAAAGGCTAAAGCATTCAGTTTTCGAAACTGAATATCTTCATAGGCATGCTGTTATCTTCATAACCATGCTGTTATCTTGATAGGCATGCTGTAGACATGTTGTGACCTATTCTGCATGTGTGCATTCATGTGATGAGGACTGATATTATTCAGAGTCTAAAGTTTCTGTTTCTTTCTTTCTTTTTGTTTTTAAAAGCTTGGAATATTAGTTGTTCGCTCTTACAGGTTTAAGCATGTAAAGGCCAAACAGCATGGTTCATGGATTTCTTGGTACTCAGAACACAACTTTCTTTTTCCTGGGATTCATTTATTATTATTATTATTATTATTATTATTATTATTAATATTATTATTTGTGAACATACATTTTTAATTAATATTTATTTTATGCATTTTTGGGAGTTAAGACACGGACAGTGAGCTGTTTGCCCTGCACACGGTATAAATATAACTGGAACCATCAGCTAAAAACTAAAACTGTTTACGGCAGCTTTTTGACGGTTTGTTTATATTCCAAATGAAGGTATATCTCCATTTTATCAAGAAGTAGGAACATTCTTTTTAGGTGGTTTATTTATATTTAGGATATTTTTTTTTCTGTTTTCTTGTTTGGTCTCTCAATTAGATTTTTTGTCTGTATTAGTTCATGTGTTTTTGTTGGAAACTAATTTCTGCTCGGTACCTCTTCAGTTTCAGTGGGAGACAGTGTGGCTGAATTGACATCGCATAATTTACACCCCAGAAGTGACATCAGTGCAGATTCATAGTAATACCCTGTACAAAAAATTCTCAACATCATTTAAACATAACTTTAGTTTACAAAGTTTTAAAAGCATTTAAATGTTTGTCGTCATTTTCTACATTATCTATAGTAACATACATTACTAATTACACAATTTATTGTTTCATTCATTCAAATCAGATTTTATGGGTCAAATGGTATATTTGCACCATCGTTATCTCAAAATTCTAAATTGACAATCTCACATTTTTGTTTTTTTATTTAGTTTCCTTTGATTCTTGTGCTTTGATGTTTATTTGTGTCTGTGTAGAGATCATTAATCACATTCATTGTGATGCTTTAAAAAACGTTTTCATAAATTAATTTTCTTCACAAATTTAAAAGTAAGATGTTTTATAGATTTTATGCTATGCAATAAACTGACTTTATTCAACTGAAGTTTGATTCAAGTTATGGATGCACATGTAATTGATTTTAGATTTTTTTTATGTATACTGTGAGTAAATCTACCCGCGCGTTCGTTTGAAAAGGAGGAGATCACACAAACAGTTCTGAGTGAAAAAATAACATTTATTAATACAACAGAATTCTGGGAAGAAGAACGCAGTCAACAACCCGAGCACGATCTGCCTGTTCTCCAACACTGACTCTGACTCCATCCTCATATACTCTGCCTGCACAGGCCCCGACCATTTCTGCTCTCCCACAGATTGATCACCTGTGGGTCACCCCGCACGAGCAGAACAGTTATTCTGCTTAGTGTAAAATAACGATACTTGTTTTCAGAGCGTAAATTGTCAACCGACCCGTATAATACTACTCCCTGCCGGTGACTCCCTTCTGTAAATCCTGACCTTGACACAGAGATACATTCTCACGTGGGCCTGATTAGAGAACACACACTGCCGTAGCTCGTTAAAGTATGAGAACTTTAAGCAATATTAATGACTGAAATAAATGAATAATGCTTTGATCTACATTTACTACTTGTAAATATTAAATGCGTAATAATTCTCATTATTTTTTCCCCTTCAATACACATTATTAAATGAAACAAAGCAAAGTTTAAAATCAAAGGGAAATGTGCCTCAAGAAATAATGAGCTTTTTGCTTCACCACAACATGATAAAAAATATATATATATACAAGTACATAAAACAAAGCAGTAAAATCAACAAATGTATTTTGTACTACACATTTTTGTATGCTCACTATAAATTATATTATACAGCATTTGAGTTTCCACAAAAAAACACTGTGAAAAACAGCACACCTTTGCATGTGGGCTTGGTCTTTTTTATTCCTGATAGTGTAATAATAATTAAGATAGCTTATTTGTGTTATGAAGGACACAGCAACACTAAAATTGGAAAGGGTTCAGCAGGATCATTACACTGAATAGATAAATGATCCTAGGAAGCATTTAGCAGTTGAATTCAGATGTTTTATTTAGTTTGCGTTGCCTCAGGTATTTGAAACCAATCACATAGACATGCCTGCTGTAAATTGTATGCTTCCAATTTTGTGATAACAGTTTCGAGAAGGTCTTTCTTGGTCCAGCATGTGTGTATGGTCCAGTGCATGAAGAAATGTTTATAAAGTTGAATGAGTTTGGTGTTGAACGTCCATCCATCCATCCATTATCTTCCACTTTATCCTCTATTAGGGTTGCGGGGGGATTCCCCATGCCCATCCAGGGGAAAACGTTTCGGGCGCTGGGCAGATACACCCAGGACAGAGCGCCAATCTATCGCTGGGCACACACTCACTCACACAGACACAAACACACTCTATATGGGACAATTTGGAGAACTCAATTGACTTGATCCATGTTTTTGGACTGTGGGAGGAAACCGGAGAACCGGTTTTTGGACTGTGGGAGGAAACCCACGCAGACACGGGGAGAACATGGAAACTCCACCCAGATTGGGATTCGAACCGGGAATCCCTAGTGCTGAGAGGCGAACGTGCTAACCACTAAGCCACTGTGCCGCCCGGTGTCGAACGTAGCTGGCTATTAATTAAAAAAAGAAAAATAAGTAACAAAAGTTTGGACAAAGGACAAGTGCTTTTTTGATCTATCATTCTATCATAGTTTCCTTCATCTTACCACAGAGGAAAAACACTTTTCTACAAAAAAAAGGATTTTATTTTCCCAAAAAAAGGAAACAATTAATGGAGACCGCAGCTGTGGTGTGCTTTTCTTGTTGGGTTCTACGGTGAATACAGTCAGTCATTTCTAAAAACAAATAAATTGAAGAATGTGTAAATTCCTGCACCTAAGTTTTTTTTTTTATTGTTTTTAGATTATATACTGTACGTCATTATAATTCATATCTCATTTATACCAATACAGAGGTTATTTATTTAAATGCACCTTGAAGAAAAGAATAATGTTATTTTAAATTATTTATTTAATGTCTATTGTTCATATTAATAAATAACATTAATAAACATTGAGAAAAACATTTACCTCTTCAGTACTGAGCTGAGCAGAAGCACCAGCTATTAAAAAAAACATACTTATAAATCTTTGTTTTAACATATTAAATTGAAACAAAATTGCTACAGTTAATACTTTAGATTTTACCTGTTTGCTTAGTTGATTTGAATTTTGGATAATAGAGTTTGATTACCAATCCAACCCCTGCTGCAATTATTATTATAGGTAAGGTAACGAGACCTATAACTAATGCAGAGCTTTTGGCTTCACACACAGCGTCCGAGGTCATGGTCCCTGCTTTTACTTCTCTGAGCCCCAAATCTTCACACCTGTAAAAAATACAAACGGCTGTAAAGAAAATACTTTTAGCTTTTTTTTCACTTTTAATTTGAAGATTAAGTATATTTTCATTAATTACTATAAAACAAAAGTCTTCAGCTTCATTACATTAGGTGAAAAGATTTTGACCTTTAAAAATCTGATTTTTAACTGATGATTTATAACCACAGGAGAATGTTCTCGGTCTCTGATGTACATCCTTCTTTATAAGAAGATAGTAGTAAAATGTAAGCTTTTTTCTAATAAATGTGGTAACACCTATCACAGCACTCATTGGGCAAAAGATGGGGAAAAAAATCTTGGGACAGTTTGACATGAATAAATTCACATCCAGAGAACATTTAGTAAATCTAGTTCGTTCACTTACAAGCAATGTGCCACAGTACTGCCCACAAGCAACAATCAGAGTATAGAATGAGCTATGATTCATGTCAAGAACATGTTTAATAAAACTTTTTAGAGTTATTAAGCAAAAAAGAATATAAACCTTATAATAGCATTATTGTTAGCGATCCACTCGTTCTTCCCCGGGAGATCAGCTACGCGGGAGGAAATGCGTACGCCGCTTGCACCTTGTGAGCGTTTCCAGGGAACGGCTACGCGGAGAAGAATGCGTATGCCAGTCCGCTGGAAAAAAAAGCTCCCACGGATATAACCTGCGCGGGAGTAATGCGCAGTGCCGTACCGTGGTTGAAGCGCGAAAGGAGAGTTCGGAGAACACCGGGCATAAAAACAAAACAGGATTTATTGATTAAAATGGTGTAGGGACACCAAACAGAAAGGGGGAACAAACGAAACGAAACTAACACCTGGATATTACCGCAACAAAGACGTGCACGGGGAAAATGGAACACGGAAACTAAATACAAAAAACACCCAGTCACGTGCACAAAATAAACCAATCACCCAACGGAGACAATGAGTACAATTAAATGAGGGACAGATGCCCCAGGCACCTGTGACAATTATAGAAGTAATGCAATCACAAAATCTACCCAAGACACAACTATTGATACTTTTTTTTTGTTTGATCCCCAAGTTTGGGTCCTCAATTGAGGTTCTTAACTGTTATTGTATTATAGGCTGACCATGCACTGTGACTCCACATTTTGATGAAAGCATCTTCAAAATAATGTAATGTAATATTTGATTGTAGAACATTTTACCAGAATGACTGCCTTCTAATATTTTTTTTGTATCGACAAGTTTTTGCCACAGTTGTGCTTTTATACTCTTTAAAGGTTTGGCTTTGATTGGTGTAACCGAAAAGCATTTGCTCATCATCTGGTGCTCAAGATCTTTTCTGGTTGGAGCTCAGTGGGACCTTTAGGTGGAGGGATAGCTGGCATGTTATATTTTCCCAAAAGTCACAGTATTAGTCATTGGAGCCTATCAGCTGATGTATTTTAAAATGGAACATTTTTACATCTTAGAAGATTTAAAAGTATTTTTTGGGTTAAATGTAACTTTAAAAACAGACTCTTGATGTACAGTATGACAGCACAGAAATGTGATAGTATGACAGGACAACGATTTGCATGTTATAGCCCTGTATGTGTAAGCTCAGTTTGATTCCACAGGCCATAAGCTCATCAAGAGATGAACTGGTGACATTAACTTGTTTTATCATGGTTCACCAAAAATTTCTTATAAAGAAAATCTAAGTGATGTGTATTACAGTGTATTAAAAAGCATCAGAATTATAAAATTATTTAGGCATAATCATCCATTCAACCTATAAATTCACTTTTAAAGTAATTTTAATACTTACTTTGAATGCTGAAGGCAACTTGAAAATGATCCATTTGAGTACGTTCCAGGTTTACATCCAGTACATACAGTATCTTTAGTTGTGGTTCCTGAATAAATAAATAATCTGATGAAACAATCTAGTGAAAACTTTAAAACAATTGAAAAATTATAGTAGTATTAAAAATATAGCAGCAATGTTGCAACAACCTTTATGCTCAATATATTGTCCTGGATCACACTGTTTATGCTTTTCTGCTTGTCTACAGCTGCCTTTGTACTGATCAGTACAGTAGTATCCATCTGCTGGCTCACAAATAGTATCTAATAATCGTGTACAGGGCATCTTTACACTCAGTCCCTGCTCTGTATAAAAACAAATAACAGAACAAAACAAAACATACAAAAAGTGTATAAAAGTAATAAAGAATAAATAATGCATTAAAGTGCTTATAAATATATACATATATTTAAAAATATACATATGCTAGTAGTAATATAACATACTGTATGTTATACAACAAAACAAATTATTTAAACAAATAACATATTTAATTTAGAATGCATTTGTAACACAAGGTAAATCTTACCTGAATCACACACTGTGCATGGTTTACATTTTAAAAGACTGTTGGGTTCTGCAGTGTAAGTTTCCTTATCACAGGGAACACAAGTAGTGCTAGTGTATATAGTACAATGTCTATAAACACGATTTCCTAAACAAAAAAAAGATGTTAATGATAACAATCCATAAATACACTGCTATGTAGGAGCTTTTATATTTAAAAAAAATATAGATGTTTTTATATGTACTAGAACTGTGCACCTGATGCTATACCTTATTTCTATATTTTACAGTGCCAGTCCACTTAGTGTCCATTGTGTGAGATCCACCTACTGTAAAGATGGGACTTCCATCTGTTTGTGGACTACAGTACATATTGTGTTAGGCCCTGTTCTGTTCTGGAATTGGTAGCCTGAATTTGCACCATGCATTAATTCATTCATTCACTTTCGCTTTTATCCTATATTAGGGTCGTGGGGGGGGGTTCCCCATGCCCATCCAGGGGAGAACATTTCGGGCGCTGGGCAGATAGACCAAGGACAGGGCGCCAATCCATTGCTGGGCACACACACTCACACAGACACACTCTATATGGGGCAATTTTGAGAATTCAATTGACTTGATCCATGTTTTTGGACTGTGGGAGGAAACCGGAGAACCCGGAGGAAACCCACACAGACACGGGGAGAACATGGAAAATCCACCCAGATGGGGATTCGAACCGGGAATCCCCAGCGCTGAGAGGCGAACGTGCTAACCACTAAGCCACCATGCCGCCTATATTATATAAATTGTTTTTTTTAAATATAATTATTAAATGTTATTAATTGTAACCTGACATCCTTCCAAACTAATACTTTAGAACATTACCTGATTATGTATAAGGATAAAATGTATATATGAATGTATAAGGATAAAATATTATATGATACATTCAAAGTAATTTATTCAATAAAACTTCGGCTGAACCTCATTTCTAAATTTTGTTTCCCAACCAGGGAGACAACGGCACACACGACTCATCCAATAGAAGCGGTCCAGCTGTGCTAAGCGCCAACTCTAGCCGGGTGCCGAGCAGGTTGGTTCAAACCTATATGTGTCACGGTAGTCTACCTCGGAAAATAGCGGTTGCGCATAGGAAGCGCAGAGCTGCCGCGTCTACACGCGCTGAAGGGAGCCAGGCACGCAGGTAGCAGAGAACGGGTTTATTAAAGGTGCAGTGCACCACAAAACATGAGGTAGAAAAGACTAGTGACATTAAACACACGACCAGCACCGATGACAAGAAACAATGGAAATAAATACAAAACGACACCAGACCACGTGCACAAGACAAACCAATCACAAGACGACGTTAATTAACTAACTAAATACCCACTGAACGTTAATTAACGGAACAGAACGAGACTAAACACAAAACAGGTGACAGGTGCCCTAGGCACCTGTTACTATATGATGTTGTAGAAACAAAGGTGAGGCTTAAATGTAGCCTCTTATTTTTGGAACCGAATTTGGAAAAAATAAACTAAGCCTAACTAAGTTAGCTTGCTTTGTGGAATAGACCCCAGGTGATTTTGTAAGCTTCACTTGTGATTTTTTATCTATTGTGATTGAGGATATTTGAATCACTGATTTATAACTGTAACTTACCTGGTGCACACATTGGACAACATTCTCCATTATCCAGTTCATATTCAGCTCGATCACATACACAACAGCACAGTTCAGAAAAAAGGATTAAAATAGCAGAAACAATCAAAATTTTCTTTAAAGCACCCATCCTCCTTAAAGTGATCACAAAGTGCAGTCATTGTTTTTAAAAACACAAATCAAATCTTTCATCTCTTCGCTTCATGTGTTCAGGCTTTGTGTTCAGGTCATCTTTTGAAAATCCAGTCCACAAAATTAATTTTTGCTCACTGAAGGTCCAACACTTTTGAAACTTGATGTAGCTGCTTATATATTTTCAGAATTTAAATTCTTTGTCCTCTATTTTAATTTCTACAGAGATAAACCTGGAAATGAAAGGGTCATTATTAGTTTATTTAAGACAATGAAACTATCAGCATTTAAAGTAAGAAAGTGTTTACCTGTTTTTTTTTTTTACCTGTATGTACGTATGTATATATATATATATATATATATATATATATATATATATATATATATATATATATATATATATATATATATATATATATACTGTATAGGGTGGCACGGTGTCTTAGTGGTTATCACGACTGCCTTTCAGCACTAGGGATACCAGGTTCAAATCCCAATCTGGGTGGAGTTTCCATGTTCTCCCCGTGTCCGCGTGAGTTTCCTCCGGGTTCTCTGGTTTCCTCCCACAGTCCAAAAACATGGATCAAGGTGAATTGTATTCTCTCCAAATTGCCCCATATAGAGTGTGTATGTGTGCATGTCTGTGTGAGTGAGTGTGTGCCCAGTGATAGATTGGTGCCCTGTCCTGGGTGAACCCCCCCCCCCCCAACCCTAGTAGAGGATTAATTGAAAGATAATGGATGGATGGATATATGAGTATATATTATTATACTGTATATATATACTCTGCCTCTGATTTACTTGTACTCACTGTAATATTAATGCGATTTTGAGTTGCTTTCTTTGCCATTTTATCTTCCATCTCATTTCCTTTTATTCCTATATGTGCTGGTATTCATATAAATATTACTTTATTACGAATACTGAAGCTGAACAGTTGATGCTATGTATAATTAGCACTTATAATGAACATTTTTTTAATTAAATATTAATTTAATTTCTTCTCTCTCAGTTTTCCTTCTAATTACCCTCTCTTCATTCGAGCAGCTTCTCTCTAACTCTCGTTTATTATTCTTACTTTTAAACGTTCCTTTCTCTTCCACATTTTCACCTCTTCCACATCCTTTTTCTCTCTGTACAGATGTCCAGCCCTCATAATCCATATAATCTCTTCTTCTACCTGCATTTGCTACCGCAACCATTCACATACCAGTTTATGACGAAAAGATTTTATATTTATTGTTTAAAGTTTTTAAGCAAGCGATAATCTGCCACACCGACGACTGAATATCTGTTTGAATCGACTTTTGATTTGTACGGTGACTATAATTAAATTTTACACACGACTAAAACAATGTAGTTTCAGCAGGAATTGTGTCCTTATGTTTTAGTTTACTTTCTGTTTACGCATCGAAACGCGTTTTATCGTCTACTTCCTCATTTTAATGAATGTTTGTTTGCAGTTCAGAACATAGGAATTAAAATCTCCATAATAAGTCTCTTGTTTTAGGAATCTTATTAAATGCTACGTCGACGTATGCTACGTCGGTAAAGTTAGTTTGATATTCGACATTCAGCAGACATTCGCGTAAATCGTCCAATATAGCCGGAATGGCAGCTGCAGCGTTAGGTGACAGCAAGGGACCGTCTATAAACTACAGTCATTGCGGAAATACCGAAAAACATTACTGATATAAGGATCATGCTGGTGATAATTAAAAACATTTAAATCCCCCCCCCCCCATAAAAAAAAATATATATATATATATAAAGTGAAAATTATAACTGGACATGAAAAATATTTAGTGTTGAATGATGATGATTTTAAAATTCCATGTTATACAAAATTAACTTCAACTGTAAAATATTAATATTGCAATTAAATATAAACTCACTTGTAGTTTACAGAAGGGCACATGAAAAATATACTGCAACATTCAGTTTGGGAATATATCCATCTGCTGGTTTTTAGTTCATTTTGTAAAGTAACAAATTCATTCTGTGAAACAGCAGAATGACATAATAATAAATAAGCACTTGTAGTTCATAAAGACACAACTAGGGAACATACTACAACCTTCAGTTTGGGAAAATATTCTTTGGTTGATTTTTGATTCACTTTTGAAAGTTCCAATTTCCTCCTGCAAAAACGCAAAATGACATGATAATAAAAAAGCACTTGTAGTTCACAGAGACACAGCTAGGGAACATACTACAACCTTCTGTTTGCAAAAATATCCATCTGCTGATTTTTGGTGCATTTTTTAAAGATACAAATTCATCCTATGAAACAGCAGAATGACATAATAATAAAATAGCATTTGTAGTTCACAGCGGAACAGCTAGAGAACATACTACAACCTTCTGTTTGGAAAAATATCCATCTGCTGATTTTTGGGGCATTTTTTAAAGTTACAAATTCCTCCTGTGAAACAGCAAAATAGTATAATAATATAAAAGCACTTGTAGTTCATAAAGACACAGCTAGGGAACATACTACAACCTTTATTTTGGGAATATATTCATCGGTTGATTTTTGGTTCACTTTTTAAAGTTACAAATTCCTCCTGCGAAAACGCAAAATGACATAATAATATAAAAGCACTTGTAGTTCACAGAGACACAGCTAGGGAACATACTACAACCTACTGTTTGGAAAAATATCCATCTGCTGATTTTTGGTTAATTTTTTAAAGTTACAAATTCATCCTGTGAAACAGCAGAATGACATAATAATAAAATAGCACTTGTAGTTTATAAAGATACAGCTAGGGAACATACTACAACCTTTATTTTGGGAAGATATTCTTCGGTTGATTTTTGGTTAAAATTTGAAAGTTACAAATTCCTCCTGTGAACCAGCAAAATAGTATAATAATATAAAAGCACTTGTAGTTCATAGGGGAACAGCTAGGGAACATACTACAACCTTCAGTTTGGGAAAAAAATCTTTGGTTGATTTTTGGTTCATTTTTTAAAGTTACAAATTCCTCCTGTGAACCAGCAAAATAGTATAATAATATAACAACAGTTGTAGTTCATAAAGACACAACTAGGGAACATACTACAACCTTTATTTTGGGAATATATTCGTCGGTTGAATTTTGGTTAATTTTTAAAGTTACAAATTCATCCTGTGAAACAGCAAAATAGTATAATAATATAAAAGCACTTGTAGTTCATAGAGACACAGCTAGGGAACATACTACAACCTTCAGTTTGGGAATATGTCCATCTGCTGATATTTGGTTAATTTTTTTATGTTACAAATTCCTCCTGTGAACCAGGCAAATAGTATAATAATATAAAAACACTTGTAGTTCATAGAGACACAGCTAGGGAACATGCAACAACCTTCTATATTCTTCAGTTGATTTTTGGTTACAAATTTTATAAATTCCTCCTGTGAAACAGTGAAATGGCATAATAACATAACACTTGTAGTTCACAGAGGCACAGCTGAGGAATAGTTCCATTGGTTACATTAAAAAAAATTGTTGATTAAACTGGTTCTATTATGGCCTTTTTCTTATTAAATCTGTAATAAAACATGATTTCGGAAGCACAATTTACAAAACTTTTGTGTTTTTTTGGCTATGAGTGTTTGCACTTATAATATAATTTAATGTTGACCCAACTATGACACCTTTTTGAAGTTTTACTACAATATTTGATGTACAATATTTGATCAGTAGTGCTTAGTCGTACATTACACAAATATATTTGTGTACACAAATAAGACAGACAGAAATTGTGTCAGATTTGAAAAACTATTTAATGAATGCAACATCCTGGTAAAGATCAAATAAAAAAAACAAAGAAGTAAATATAAAAATAATAACAAAGTTAATTTACACTAATTACAAAACATATATTTATCTCAAATATAATTCATTCATTCATTTTCTTCCGCTTTATCCTCTACTAGGGTCATGGGGTGGTGGTGGGGGGGTTTCCCATGCCCATCCAGGGGGAATGTTTTGGGCGCTGGGCAGATACACCTAGGACAGGGCGCCAATCTATCACTGGCACATGCACAGACACACACAAACACACTTTATATGGGGCAATTTGGAGAATTCAATTGACCTTGATCATTGTTTTTGGACTGTGGGAGGAAACCGGAGAACCCGGAGGAAACCCACTCGAACACAGGGAGAACATGTAAATTCCACCCAGATTGGGATTGAAACCGAGAATCCCTAGCATAGATCACTAAGCCAAATATGTTCCCTAGCTGTGTCTCTGTGAACTACTAGTGCTTTTATATTATTATACTATTTTCCTGGTTCACAGGAGGAATTTGTAACATAAAAAAATGAACCAAAAATCAACCAAAGATTTTTTTCACAAACAGAAGGTTGTAGTATGTTCCCTAGCTGTGTCTCTATGAACTACAAGTGCTTTTATATTATTATACCATTTTGCTGGTTCACAGGAGGAACTTGTAACTTTAAAAAATGAACCAAAAATCAACCAAAGAATATTTTCACAAACAGAAGGTTGTAGTATGTTCCCTAGCTGTGTCTCTATGAACTACAAGTGTTTTTATATTATTATACCATTCTGCTGTTTCACAGGATGAATTTGGAACTTTAAAAAATGAACCAAAAATGAACCGACAAATATATTCCCAAAATAAAGGTTGTAGTATGTTCCCTAGTTGTGCCTTTATGAACTACAAGTATTTTTATATTATTATACTATTTTCTTGGTTCGCAGTAGGAATTTGTAATATTAAAAAATGAACCAAAAATCAGCAGATGGATATCTTTCCAAACTGAAGGTTGTAGTATGTTCCCTAGCTGTGTCTTTATGAACTACAAGTGCTTTTTTATTATTATACCATTTTGCTGTTTCACAGGAGGAATTTGGAACTTTTAAATTTTAACCAAAAATCAACCGAAGATTATTTTCCCAAACAGAAGGTTGTAGTATGTTCCCTAGCTGTTCCTCTATGAACTACAAGTGCTTTTATATTATTATAATATTTTGCTGGTTCACAGGAGGAATTTGTAACTTTCAAATTTTAACCAAAAATCAGCAGATGGATATTTTCACAAACTGAAGGTTGTAGTATGTTCCCTAGCTGTATCTTTATGAACTACAAGTGCTTTTTTTTATTATTATGTCATTCTGCTGTTTCACAGGATGAATTTGTAACTTTAAAAAATGAACCAAAAATCAGCAGATTGATATCTTCCCAAACTGAAGGTTGTAGTATGTTCCCTAGCTGTTCCCCTATGAACTACAAGTGTTTTTATATTATTATACCATTTTGCTGGTTCACAGGAGGAATTTGTAACTTTAAAATTTTAACCAAAATTCAACCGAAGAATATTTTCCCAAACTGAAGGTTGTAGTATGTTCCCTAGCTGTGTCTCTGTGAACTACAAGTGTTTTTATATTATTATGTAATTTTGCATTTTCGCAGGAGGAATTTGTAACTTTAAAAAATGAACCAAAAATCAACCAAAGATTTTTTTTCCCAAACTGAAGGTTGTAGTATGTTCCCTAGCTGTTCCCCTATGAACTACAAGTGCTTTTATATTATGTCATTCTGCTGTTTCACAGGATGAATTTGTATCTTTGAAAAATGAACCAAAAATCAACCAACGAATATTTTCCCAAACTGAAGGTTGTATTATGTTCCCCTGCTGTTCCTCTGTGAACTACAAGTGCTTATTTATTATTGTATCATTCTGATGTTTCACAGGATGAATTTGTAACTTTAAAAAATGAACCAAAAACTAGCAGATGGATATATTCCCAAACTGAAGGTTGCAGTATATTTTTCATGTGCCCTTCTGTAAACTACAAGTGAGATTATATTTAATTGCAATATTAATATTTTACAGTTGAAGTTAATTTTGTATAACATGGAATTTTAAAATCATCATCATTCAACACTAAATATTTTTCATGTCCAGTTATAATTTTCACTTTATATATATATATATTTTTAATTTTTTAAAAATGTTTTTAATTATCACCAGCATGATCCTTATATCAGTAATGTTTTTCGGTATTTCGGCAATGACTGTAGTTTATAGACGGTCCCTTGCTGTCACCTAACGCTGCAGCTGCCATTCCGGCTATATTGGACGATTTACTCGGATAAATCAACTCACCGGGAATTTTGACAAAATATAAAGTTTGTAGTGTGTTCTTGATTCCGTAGTGATTTATAAAATGCAATTAAAATAATTTTAGGGCTTTGATTGAAAGTGGGAGACGGAGCAAAACGCGAATGTCTGCTGAATGTCGAATATCAAACTAACTTTACCGACGTTGATTGGTTGGGTTTGTCACATGTTTGGTTGGTTTTCTGTTTGATCTGTTTTACCCCTTCATGCTGCGCACGTCTTTATTTTGTGGTTCCTGTACCCTATGTTGTGTTGTTCTGTTTGTTCCCCATTTTCGTTGGTGTCCCGTCACCAATTTTTATTAAATTTAACCTTTTGGATTTTATCCCGGTGTCTTGGACTCTCCTTCCGCGTAAAACCACGGTACGGCGCTGCGCACCTTCTCCGCGTGGGTCGTGTACCGTGGGAGCGTTCGCCGTGGACCGACGCACGTAATTTTCCCCGCGTGGTCGGTACCCGGGAGCGCTCACTAGGCGCGAGCGGCTGAACGCAGCCATATCTCCACGTTTTTCAGACCCTACTGCCGAGGGTCTGAAAAAAATTTGATTAGAAGGTTTTATTCCAACATAGAAGTTTTATAAAAGTGAATCATTTTTCTGGTCACTATCACTTTGTTGCAGAGAATGTGAATCTCCCCATTGTGGGACCAATAAAGGCATATCTTATCTTATATTACCCTATTGTGCTCCATTTGTTTAGTGTGCACACATAACTGATTTTTACATTATTGCTTCTTTCTTCTTCAGTTATTTTCATTGTTTGTGTTAATCATTTTTTGCATTATTCCTTAAGTCCCTTCTCTCTATATGTTGTGGCTTGCTCCAGTTAGATTCTTGGTTGTACTTTCCCCCCTTAGTGTTTCTGGACAAAACCGTGACTGTTACCTTTACAATGTCAGAGGTCATAGTTTTCAGAGGGAAGAGTTTGGGATCTTGCATTAGAACTTCTTGCTCCTCAGCTACAATCCAGGGAAAGTCCTGAAGACAACAAATATACATATACACACACACATTTATTATTATGCACTGCAAAAACTTTAACTAGTTTTATTAATTTAATGGAGACACTACTGCCTTCAACAAAAACTGATTCCAACTAACCAAACTTCTACTTTTTTTTATTTGTCAACCTTTAAACCTGGATTTAAACATAGATATACTGAAAACATTTTGTTGGGGTCAATTTTTATTAGAATTAAAAATACAAAAGTATTTTTACTTTTGTATTTTTTACTTTTACATTTAGTAGAAATGTAAATTGTAAAATACAAAACAATTGTAGGAACATAAATGATTTTCGATTTTTTACTGATACTTAAAAGCATTATGTTGTCAGCTCGCAAGAAACAACAGTAGGGTTCGGTTGTTAAGAGTAGTGTTGCAGTGTTGGGTGAAAATACAATTTAAGGTGCTATATATATATATATATATATATATATTTATTTATTTTTTTGTAAAAATATAAATATATAAAAATATACATGCACATTATAATTTGCTTTGTGGGTATGCACAAGAAAGACAGATTGAGTGCTTAGAAAACAGAATTTAAACGGAACATACACATACTAACAAAAACACTGCTACTTTAAACTAAACGTTCACTAGAAAACTTGATACGTACAGGTACCAAGATATCGAAAGCTGTAGAATAATGCTTTAATAAGCAACTATTTTAACTGAATTTGAGTATTTGATTTATATGCTGTTTACATAAGGAATTATATTAATGATTGATAAATTAACACAAACATTGGTGTTCTTCCTTTAAAATACACATCCATCAACATGCAAACAGACCAGCACCAGCTGTGAAACATCTATATAGTGTTTACTTTAGACACATCTAGTGGTTATGAATTTGATGTACACAAAAACAATGCATTTCCACCTGGGACAGAGCTTTAGATCCTATTATTGTTTTAAGGGTGCATATGTTTTTTGATGGGTCACATGCTATATGCATTTTAAATGAATGTAAATATTCATCTGCTAATTGGAATTTACATTATGGACAAGTTTTTATTTTAGCCCTTAATATATATTTATATGTCATTCTAGGTTATTTGATTGCAAAGGCAGACAATGGAATACTTGTGTCAACAAGGTGTAAGTTCATACAGCAGCATCTACTTACACTTATTCATTCATGATTTGAATGCAGTTAAATCCTCTTACCTGGAGGGTTGTTATCCAGAACAGCATCACATACACTTATCTTGAGGATCACAGCTCGCAGGAGCTGTTCTACGTGAGCCAGCAGAGTGTCTGAGCTGTTCGGGTAGGAAACATCTGATTTAATGTGCGGTGCATATGTTACCATCAGATACTAAAACTAAAGCCACCAAAACCGAAGGCTATAGCTTTAATGCACTTTTCAGTATTTTATCAGATATTTTACCTTATTGAAAGCAGAGGAGGCTGAGAAATCTCAAACACAAATCTCTCCACAGGGTGGTGCTCCTTATCCATGATTACCACCACCACTTTTTCTGCTTCATTCTGTACTCAGTGAAAAAAGATGATTTTCAAAGAAAGTTTATCTATCTATCTGTCTGTCTGTCTGTCTGTCTATCTATATATATATATATTCAGTTTCTGTATTCAAAATATTCCTTTTTTCATGAAACCTCTGTGTTTTGTACACTGTACCTTCTCAATAAGTGGTTTAACACATTGGAGTGTGTCCTGGATGTACTGATTCAGCTCAGGGTGACAGGACATCTAAAATGTAAACAGATTATTCACAACATTTACATAATTAAAAAAATAACCTATGTTATTTCTAGTGTAAACTTAATTGACTTTTAAAAGCAATTAACTGTTTGAGTGTCATTAGTATGTTTAGTGTTTTTTATTTACTTAGTTCAGCATTATCGCAAATTTATTTCTATATCATTTATTTCACAATATAATGTGGAAATGTCACAAATCAGATCAGATATATTGTAGTTAAATGTATCAAAATGATAAATTCTTAAACAAAGTTAATCATTTTACTTTCCATTATTAGCAATATTGTGTATGTAAGTAGAACCAACTTTTAAAGATATGTGCTGTTATTGAGCAACTATGTAATTCTACATTGAAAACACAAATTGGAACGCTAATGTGGGGCTTCATTAATTATAACAGTAAGTTCTTTCAGTTCCATGCCAATTATACTAATTTAGGTGAAACCAATTCCAGCCTTCTTTGAAAAATAAACACTCTGCAAAGGTCACAAGTCTTTCACATGAAACATTTGGTCATTTAGCAGACACCAAAGCAACATACACTATCCCAACTTGGGGTCAGAACACAGGGTTGAAACAGCATCCCTGAAGCAATGAGGGTTCAGGTCCTTGCTCAAGGGCCCACATTGGTAACTTCACATTGAACCCACAACCTTCGGATGGATAGCCCAACACCCTAACCACTGAGCTACCACACCCCTAAATAATTTTTAATAACATTAAAAACCCAGTATTTTACAAGTAATTGTATTTAAATTATTCCCATATTTAGGATACTTTAAATCAAAGCAGGGACTTGGACTATTTGGAATGGTATAGAACTTTGGATTTTCTCATAGACTGTGACAGATTGCAAAGGGTATGAATAATTTTGGACATGCCTGTTTTTGTTCAAATGTGAATAAAAGCTGAAAAAAATTTTTTTTTTTCACAATGATGCCTCTTGTACATCGTCATATTATCTCCTGGGAGATGCCTGTGTCGTTTCCAGTCAAAAATAAAATAGCTGGTTGAATGAAAGTAAATTTAAGTCAAAATTTACCAGGGGTATGAGTAATTTCAGGCTTGACTGTATGTGTGTGTAATATATATATATATATATATATATATATATATATATATATATATTGCTCAAAAAATAAAGGCAACATTCAAATAACACATCCAAGATCTGAATGAATGAAATATTTTCATTGAATACTTTGTTCTGTACAAAGTTGAATGTGCTGACAACAAAATCACACAAAAAAAACATCAATGAACATCAAATTTATTAACCAATGGAAGTCTGGATTTGGAGTCACACAAAATTAAAGTGAAAAAACACTACAGGCTGATCCAACTTTGATGTTATGTCCTTAAAACAAGTCAAAATGAATCAGTATTGTGTGTGGCCTCCATGTGCCTGCATGACCTCCCCACAACACCTGGACATGCTCCTGATGAGGTGGCGGTTGGTCTCCTAAGGGATCTCCTCCTAGACCTGGATTAAAGCATCTGCAATTCCTGGACAGTTTGTGGTGCAACGTGACGTTGGTGGATGGAGCAAGACATGATATTCCAGATGTGTTCAATTGGATTCAGGTCTGGGGAATGGACGGGCCAGTCCAGAGCTTCAATGTCTTCATCTTGCAGGAACTGCTTACACATTGCAGCCAGGTGAGTCTAGCATTGTCCTGAAGTAGGAGGAACCCAGGGCCAACCACATCAGCATATGGTCTCCGAAGGATCTCATCTCGGTACCTAATGGCAGTCGGGCTACCTCTGACTCCACACCACTACTGACCCATTGCCAAATTGGTCATGCTGAAGGATGTTGGAGGCAGCAGATTGCTGTCCACGGCACCTCCGGTCACATGTCTGTCACATGACACACACACACACACATTATATATATATATATATATATATATATATATATATATATATATATATATATATATATATATATATATATATATATATATACACACACATATACATACATATATATATATACATATACATACATATATATACACACACACATATATACACAATCCCCTGCAGATTTTGCAAATAAGTTAGAGCCTTCTAACTTTGAACATGAGCTGCATTAACAGATGCCGAAATATTACAAACCAAAAATATTTAAACAATAAATCTATAAATCTAAAATAATAAATCTAGGGATTGAATAATAACTGGGCCAAATTTATATATATATATATATATATATATATATATATATATATATATATATATATATATATATATATATAAATACATTTTTTAACAGAAAAATTAGGCCCAATTATTATTCAATCCCTAGATTTATTGTTTTGTTTAAAAGCCCTTGTTTGCAATTAAGGCTATTAATCTTTTTTAAAACACCTGATCTCTTGAGTAATCTTGGCCCACTGCTCCATGCAGATGTTCTCCAAGTTGTCTAGGTTATGGTATTTATGGAAACCAATGTCCCCAAAGGTAGGCTCCTTGGAAAGGATTTTGTACCCATCGTCATCCTTGTGACTTTCCAGGATTTTGTCTCTGATGGCCTTTTTTTCTATTAACAGTCAGTTAAGTTTCACACCAAACTCACCCACTTATAGCTTTATACTCATTCCTTCATGCACTGGACCACACACATGCTGGACCAAAAAAGGCCTGTTGCCACAAAGTTGGAAGCATACAATTTACTTTAGACATGTCTAGGTACTTGGTTTCATACAAAAAAAGATGATGGACACAAAACAAGTACAACAGTTTTACTGTAATGTTTTTACATTACAGTAAAATGCAAACACAATTAATTGAGCACATCTTATTTTCTGAGTTGTGATTAATGGAGACTTCAGCTGTGGAGTGCTTTGCTTATTGGATTCTTTGCTGTGAACACACTCATTTCTAAAACAGTCATTTCCCATTAAAAAGTAAATTTCATTATAATTCTCACCTGATTTATACCAACATAGAGGTTATTAATTCAAAGGGACCTTGAAGAAAAAAACAATGTTATTTTAAATTATTTATTTGATGTCCACTTGTTCATAATCATAGATAACATTAATAAAATATTGAGGAAAAACACTTACCTCTTCAGCAATGGGCTGAACTGAAGCACCAGCTATTTAAAAAGACATGCTTATAAATCTTTCTTTTAATATATTAAATTGAAACAATGAGACAAAGTAAAGTTAAAATGTAGATTTTACCTGTCTGATTGTGTCCTTTGAATTCTGGATTATGGCGTTTGACTCCAACCACTGCTGCAATTATTATTATTATTATTATTATTATAGCAGTGGTACCAAGACCTATTGCAAGTCTAGAGCTTTTGGCTTCACACACAGCATCAGAAGCCATCGTCCCTGGTTTTACTTCTCTGAGCCCCAAATCCTCACACCTGTTAAGTAATACAAACATCTGTAAGGAAAATACATTTGAACCTTTTTGTTTCATTTCAACTTTGGTAAGATTAAATTAGTTATATTTACATTAGCAAGTATAAAATATAAATGCTTAGCTTTATTAGATTTGTTAGGAACTAACATCTGATATTATTAACTACAGGAGTACATTCTCCGTCTCTAATATAGGTCCTTTTTATAATAACATTATTATTGGTAGTAATTTGAAGCTCTCTTTAATGAATGTGGTAACCTATCACAGCATACATTAAGCAAAATATGGGGGGGAACCTTAGCTGGCACTTCATCTTTCCCCAAAAGGTACAGAGGTAGTCATTGCAGTTGCTGATGTATTTGAGTTGCTGATGTATACATCAGCTGATGTATTTTAAAATGGAACAACAATTTTTTTCTTAGAATGCAGAAGAAGGGTTAACATGACTTTAGATGTATGAATCTAAATATAATCTATATTTTAGTTAATTATAAAGTTAAAACAAACTCCAGAGCTATGACAATCCACAAATGTGTGTCACTTCTATAATTTTCTAGTCATTTGTTTGTTTTAAGTTGAAGTTAATTCTTTCATTTTATAAGTGCATTGCTAAAATAACAAATTAGACTTTACTGAATAAAAGACATCAATAAGAAACAGACACTGAAATAGTCAGTAAAATTAAATCAAACAGAAATATTACAAGACCTATAAAAACTCAGAAATACACAGACCTTAAAATCAACTAAACCCTATTAAGCTTATAAATATGTAGAAGTGGTCAAATAGTGACTTAGCTTTAACACAATTTTAAGGATTTAATTTTTTTGGTGAGCATAGTGAAGCACACAGTAAGAAGGTAATGGGTTCATGGACAGGATGCCGGACACAGGTTTTAACCGTAATGTTTAATCTTTAGTTTGTTTTCAAAGTCTATAAACTCACCAAGAGATAACCTTAACATTAACTTGTCTCAAAGTTGGTGACTGTCATATGAGAGCTAGGATGTATTTACATGTTTCTTGTGTCCAACTACAAGAATCTTACTTCACTACAATTTGTTTATAGAAAATTCTAAATGATCTGTATTACCGTTTATTAAAAAAAATACCCTGGTCAATTAAGCAAAATAATCTATTTCACCTCTAAATCAAATTTTTGCCATTTTACATTTTGACAAAAATACTTACTTTGAATGCTGAAGGCAACTTGAAAGTGAACCATTTGAGTATGTCCCAGCTTTACATTCAGTACATACAGTATCTTCAGTTGTGGTTCCTGGATAAATAAATAATCTGCTGAAACAATCTACTAAAAACAATCGAAAAATGATAGTAGTATTATAAATATGGCTGTAATATTGCGACAACCTTTATGCTCAATGTATTGTCCTGGATCACACTGTTTATGCATTTCAGCTTGTCTACAGCTGCCTTTGTTCTGATCAGTACAGTAATATTCATCTACTGGATCACAAATAGTATCTAATAATCGTGTACAGGGCATCTTTATTCTTAGTCCTTGCTCTGTACCAAAAACAAAATAAAACAAATGTTCAAAATGTGGACAAAAGTAATAAATAATATATTAAAGTGCTCATAAATATATACAAATGCTAGTAGTAAGCATGCAGTATTTTATGTAACAAATTATTTAAAATGCACAATATAATTTCATTTAGAATGTATTTGTAACATCATGCAAATCTTACCTGAATCACACACTGTGCATGTTATACATTTTAAAAGGCCATTGGGCTCAGCAGTGTAAGTTTCCTTATCACAGGCAACACAAGTAGTGCTGGTGTATACGGTACAATGTCTGTAAACACGATTTCCTAAAAAAAGACGTAAAGATGGACTTTGTAGTTCGACAATTCCAGACTGTAGTCCATCTATTGTGGACTACAGTTCATACTGTGTTAGTCCCCTTTACTCTGTTCTCTAATAGGAGAATAGAACCCCAATAGTAGCACCACAAAGCAGGTATTATTTGGTTGGTGCCAAATAATAATATAGTATTTCTATCCCAGCAGTGTCACTGAGGTGTTTAAATGAAACTACAGCAGCACTGCTGTACTAAAACCCCCTCACCACATCAATGTCAATGCCAAACTGACAATAGACAATACATCACCCAAATGATAAAGATTCTTTGAAGTTTCTGACCAACAGAGAACAGAGTAAAGCCCCTAATAGAATATTAAGCAAAAGGAAATTTAAATATGAACATATGTGAATTGTGGAGTGATATGATTTGTAAAAATTCAAGTCTTGCACGAAGATTTGTTTAAACATATATGTTGCTGTAGTAACTTAGCAAGGCACAAGTCTAGCCTCTATCATGCAACCAAATTTTGGCTCATCTTATATATAACTATTATGTTTTAGAATATCTGGATCACTGGTATATAACTGTAACTTACCTGGTGCACACATTGGACAACATTCTCCATTATCCAGTTCATATTCAGCTCGATCACATACACAACAGCACAGTCCAAAAATAAGCATTAAAACAGCAGAAACAATAAAAATGTTGTTTAAAGCACTCATTCTACTTAACGTGCTGATAAAGTCATTGTTTTCAAAAACACAAATAAAATCATTCATCTCTTTGATTTATGTGTTCAGGCTTTGTGCTCAGGTCATCTTTTGAATATCCAGTCCACAAAATTCGTTTTTGCTCATGGAAGGTCCAACACTTTGATGTAGCTTACACATTTTCTTTGTTCTGTATTTTAATTTATACAGAGAAAAACCTGGAAATGAAACGGTCATTGTTAGTTTATTTAAGACATTGAAACTATCAGGCTTTAAGGTAAGCAAGGTCTAACGACCTGGGCTTTGGGGGCTATAGCCCCGGATCAAATGAGAGCAGCTTTCTCTGCAGCCTCTCCTCCAGCAGCGGAACTGAACGATGGAGTCAGAGTTTGTGCTTCTAAGCTCTCTCTCTCTGTGGGGGGGGGACAGATTTTTTTTCGCCAATATCGGGAGTAAAGTTATAACAACTGTATGTTGGCTGTAAAGAGCAGTGTCTCAGCTTTCATAAACCGTCAGAATTTTTCTGAAGGCGCAAACTGTCGCAAAGTTACGGTATTTCAAATCCTTGTTCAAAACCTTGTTAAAACAGCGACTGACTCGTAAAACGGATTCATGTTTTTCTGCCGAATCTCAAGTTCATTTATTCAAAAAATTTCAGCCAAAACCAACATTTATTAGAACTGAATGTGCTCTCCACTGCAGACAGACATTTCATATGTAATTTAATTGTATAACTAATGAATGATGAAACAAAATGTATGTAACAACAAAGAGGACAGAGGAGCAAAAATGGGATCTAGGCAAAAGCCCCTGATGTTTCTAATCCTTAAAAACGCCCCTGGCTTTACCATATTTAGTAAAGTTTTAAAGCCATTTTTAATTTTATCGGAAAAAAATCTTTTAAAGAGAAACGAATGTCTGATAATGAAATAAACTTTGCTGCTATAACTTAACTGTTTTAATGACCAAACTGCACATTTAATAAAAATATACATGAATATAATACTTACTGTGTAGTGTTCTAAGTAATTTTTTCTCATATACAGTACGAATGTATCTCGCTAGTTAGAATGGTGAAGTTCAAGGTGAAGTGAAGTTTGGAGATTAAGTATAGGAAGCCGGTGTTATGATTTAAATCCTCTCTGCGCACCCATTGGGTAGCCCCGCGTTTTCTTTTTTTGGTATTTTTTAGCTGGTGCGCATTAACGCCACCTACTGGTATGGAGTGTGGTTCGGTTATAGAGTTTTTTTTAACAGGTTATGTGTGGGGCGGCACGGTTTCCCGGTTCGAATCCCAATCTTGGTGTTTCCATGTTCTCCCCGTGTCCGCGTGAGTTTCCTTCGGGTTCTTCGGTTTTCGCCCACATTCCAAAAACATGGATCAAGGTCAATTGAATTCTCCAAATTGCCCCATATAGAGTGTGTCTGTGTGTGTGAGTGTGTGCCCAGCGATAGATTGGCGCCCTGTCCTGGGTGTAACTGCTCTCCCTGGATGGGCATGGGGAATCCCCCCACGACCCTAGTAGAGGATAAAGCGGAAGATAATGGATGGATGGATGTTATGTGTGAAGAACCAGCCTATATTTAAATCCTGTTAAAAAAAATTAAATAATATTCTTATTAAATATTATTATATTGTATTCATTTTACTTACTAGTTGCTTTTGTAAAGTTTCTGTTATGTTTATCTTTTCTTTATTCCCTTCAAATGTTTTTCTCATATATTTTTTTCTCTTTCTTATATTTATGACATTCTAGCATAACATGTTCTATTGTTTCAACTTTTTTATAGTGGTCACATTTGTCTGTATTATGTTTTTGTATTTTATAAAGTGTATGGTTGAGTCCTGTGTGTCTAAATCTTAATCTTGTTATTAATCTTTCCTCCTTCCTATTTCGACTCCCGCTTCTTATTTCTCCTTCTGTCTTTTGGATTCTATGAAACCACCTCCCCCCCCCCCCCCCCCCCCCCCCCCCCCCCCCCCCATCATCCCACCTTTTTGCCAGTCTTCTTTCAGTTTTTGTTTAATGATACTCTGATTTACTAGTACTGATTGTAATATATATGTGATTTTGAGTTGCTTTCTTTGCCATTTTATTTGCCATCTCATTTTCTCTTATTCCTATATGTGCTGGTATCCATATAAATATTACTGTCAGACCCAGCTTTTGTACTCTGTATAAGGTATTAAAAATTTCTAATAAAATGTCTGGCCTGCTGTCAGAATGATTGTTTTCCAGACTCAATAATACTGTACTTGAACCAGAACAAATGGTTGTTTTTATTGGGTTTATGTCTTCCACCCACTGTACTGCCAATATAATTTCTAGTGTGTACTTATAATAATAATTTACATATGACTGACCTGTTTGTGAATCCATAATATATCATTTGTCTATTTTATTTTCCATTAAAGTCATATCTATTGTTGCTTGGGTAAGAGCGAAGTTGGTATAACTGACATTGGTATTATTGGTCAAATTTTTTCCAATCATAAATTTAAAATGTCAAGTGGTGGGTGATCAGGGTTATTTCCTTGTAAATTTATCCAGTAGTTTATTGAGAATTATTTTCTTCTCAATTCTCAAGGCATTTCGCTCATTTTAACTTCCAATGCAGCTACTGGTGTTTTGAAAGCTCCAGTACACAATCTTAATGCTTGATGTTTTAATAGTGTCTAATTTTTGTAGATGCGTTTTATCTTCTAATCTGTAAATTATGCTTCCATAGTCCATATTTGAACTTATCACTCCTGTGTAGAGTTTTGTTTTAATGCTTCTCTATATGCTCCCCAGTCACTGCCAGTCAAACATCTCATTATATTTACTATTTTCTTACATTTATCTATATTTTTGTATATAAATATTCCATGTAATTTTCTCATCAAACCATATTCCTTAATATTTTATACATTTTTAATATTTTACTTGTTCAAACTCTTGATTATATATCGTAAATTAAATTGTTCTTTTTGTTTTTTTTTCGTAAATATCATGTTTTTTGTTTCGTCAACTTAGAATTTAAATCCCCATTGTGCTGTCTATTTCTTTATTATAATAATGGCCTCTTGCATTTTTCTTTATGGTAAAAACTATATTTCTGCCTCTTTTCCATATAGCTCCATCATCTGCAAAAAAAAAGTGAACGTCGCATTTCTTTTACGGTATCTTTGAATATTTCATTTATCATGCTAATATAAGGGCGGCACGGTGGCTTAGTGATTAGCACGTTCGCCTCTCAGCGCTAGGGATTCCCGGTTCGAATCCCCATCTGAGTGGAGTTTCCATGTTCTCCCCGTGTCCGCGTGGGTTTCCTCCGGGTTCTCCGGTTTCCTCCCACAGTCCAAAAACATGGATCAAGTCAACTGAATTCTCAAAATTGCCCCATATAGAGTGTGTCTGTGTGAGTGAGTGAGTGCCCAGCGATGGATTGGCGCCCTGTCCTGGGTCTATCTGCCCAGCACCCGAGATGTTCTCCCCTGGATGGGCATGGGGAACCCCACCGCGACCCTAATAGAGGATGAAGCGGGAGATAATGAATGAATGAATGAATGAATGAATGCTAATATAATCTCTTCTTCTACCTGCATTTGCTACCGTAACCATTAACATACATGTTTACGTCGAAAACCGCCTCGTCTAAAAGATTTTATTAATCGTTTAAAGTCTTTAAGCAAGCGATAATCTGCCACACCGACTGAATATCTCTGTTTAAATCGACTTGCATGGTCACGTGTATCACGTGTAAAGGTTACACATGACTAAAACAATGTAGCGTCAGCAGGAATTTAGCCATCTCTGTTTTGTTTTGCTTAGGGTTTTTCCGTCCATCTGCGTTTTATAGTCTACTTCCTCATCTTTAGTGACTGCGCACGCAGCTTGTAGCTTGCCCTTCAGAGAATAGATAGTACATTTTTTACAACAAGTCTCTGTTTTTAGGAACTATATTCACTGCTTTAACGTAAAGACAACATTCAAGAACCAAACGCCCTGATAGACGTCACGGGACACTAATGATATGTCAGTTCTGTAAAATTAAAGTTTTTAAGCACTTTACTATATAATACCATTTTAACGTTATATTGTGTAAAGCATTTTTACTCTTTTACTTTGTACATTCGAATAAGCAGTCGAGCCGTGGGACAATAATTATACCTGTCACTATAATAACCAGTGAAAAGAAACAAACCGAAAGTACAGAAGTAGTTTACAGAAGTAAAGACAATTTTACAATAATACATTGACGACATGAATATAATACTTACTGTTTAGTATTTTTTATATATTTTTCGTTAAAAGTATGAAAGTATATCGCTGTCTTGATCCGGTTTTTTTCTTAACAAAGTAAAACGTACAGACTAAACTAAAACACCGCCCTTTAACCCAATCTTCACAGGTACATTAGTTTCATTTCATTTGAACTTGCAATCAAACAAGTAACAACGAAAAACAAGTAACAACAAGTAACAGATTAAAACAGATATTTTATTAACAAAAGTGAGATGAATCTATAAGAAAAAAATTATTTATATATATATATATATATATATATATATATATATATATATATATATATATATATATATATATATATATACTGTATATATACACACACACATATGTACACTAGGATAAAAGTATAAAATTTACTGACAAATTTACTGACATATTATTTTATATAACAAAGTAAATTATTTAATTGCACAAATAATATGATTGCATAAATAATATGATGAGAATGTATTTGTAAGAAGGCAAATCTTACCTGAATCACAATCACACACTGTACATGTAATACTTTTTAAAAGATCATTTGGTTCTGCAGTGTAAGATGTGCTGGTGAATATGGTACAATGTCCATAAACACGATGTCCTAAAAATAATAATAATTACAGTCCATAATTACACTGCTACTGTTACGATCAGCCGATGCCATGGCTAGAAAGGTCAGAATCCAAAACTAGGTGTTTCAAAGCCTTTCATGTAGAAGACACCGAGTGAAAAACAGCCAGACCAACATAAATGAAACCATGGAATGAAGAGCTTTTAAATATGTAAGTGTTGGTCATACAAATCGCAGCTGCATCAGACCTTCACAAAAAACACCAGTAGCAACCAATAGAGGGCGCTGATGTAACAGCCAGTGTTTTTAACTATCCATCCATTATCTCCCGCTTTATCCTCTATTAGGGTCGTGGCCCATGCCCATCCAGGGAAGAACGTTTCGGGCGCTGGGCAGATACACCCAGGACAGGGCGCCAATCTATCGCTGTGCACACACTCACACAGAAACGCACACACACACACTCTGTATGGGGCAATTAGGAGAACTCAATTGACTTGATCCATGTTTTTGGACTGTGGGAGGAAACCGGAGAACCCGGAGGAAACCCACGCGGACACGGGGAGAACATGGAAACTCCACCCAGATGAGGATTCGAACCGGGAATCCCTAGTGCTGAGAGGAGAACATGCTAACCACTAAGCAACCGTGCCAGCCCGCCAGTGTTTTTGATTAAAGTAAAATAATACTTAAAATTCTAAAAAACCATTGACTGCAATCCTGCAGGGATGTTACAGCAAAGACGATTTTGTACATTCAGAGGTTTTTCACTGAACTGAATTAGTTTGTCTATTTATGAAAAACAGACACCAGATAATTTCACATAATTTCAGACTTTTCTTTTAAAATAAAGGTTGTATTATTTTTCTCATGTGTATCTGTGAACTACAAATGTTTTTATAGCTTTAATTTTCTAAAACAGTCACATTAATTTATTAACCTTTTAACTGCTTATTCTGATGCAATATCGAAATCTGAAGTGAAAGCCATGTATTATAAACGTAAACACTGATGAGCAATTTAAGCAAGTGTACATTATAATTCACATAAGATTGACATTCCAGCTCTGGTTTTATATTTTTATGTATTATAAAGTATATCACTATTAAGAGTTCATTAGAGATTAGGCAGCAAGGCCAACGGTTAAAAAAAGAAAAAATAATTAAATATGTTTGGCTGATGTAAACATGTGTCTTATCGCAAGGTTCAATCTACAATCAAATGAATGAAAATACTGGTAACCACACGAACATTTCTGGGAATAAAGAAGTCAAATAGTCACAGTTTCAGTTCATTAAAAGCATTAGTTTTATTTTACTATAATATTAAAAATGAACAGATATGAGCCTTAATATTTTATAAACTGTCAAAGATCTTAAAATTTTTCACAACACATTTTGCTGCCCCTTATGTGCACGTTCCTCCACATAAAGCTGCATCTGTTGAAAAAACAAGTTAATATTGAGTATTGTAAGAGTTAATAACAAAAATGTAATAGCAAAAATAAAATCATATAGGTTCCCTCTTTTTATCTGTGGCTTATTATAAGTAATTAATGAGCATGTGCTTTTTACTGTGCTGTGAGTTTATCTAGTTTTTTTGTGTACAAATATTTTTTAATTTAACTATTTTTATTTATTAAACTTGCAAAAGTAAAACAAATTTATATTTATATAAACCACAGAGTCTAACATAAACTGAAACTGAGAACATGAACTGAGTAACTTTTATTGAAAAACAGCCTTTTATAAAACATGTGACAGTCTTTCCTTACAGTTAGAACAACTGTCCTACTGCTAAGGGCAGCCAAGGATTTATTCCAACATAGAATTTTTATAATAGTGATTAACTTCACTATCACTTTGCTGCTGAGAATGTGACTTTCCTCATTGTGGAACCAAAAAAGGCATATCTTATATTCCCCTATTGTGTGTGTGCACGCATCCCTGATTTGTACATTACTGCTTCTTTAATCCTTTAGTTATTTTCATTGTTTGTGTTGTTAATTATTTTTTGCATTATTCATTAAGTCCCTTCTCTCTATATGTTGTGGCTTGCTCCAGTTAGATTCTTGGTTGTACTTTCCCCCCTTAGTGTTTCTGGACAAAACCGTGACTGTTACCTTTACAATGTCAGAGGTCATAGTTTTCAGAGGGATGAGTTTGGGATCTTGCATTAGAACTTCTTGCTCATCAGCTACAATCCAGGGAAAGTCCTGAAGACAACAAACACACACATACACACACATGTATTATGCACTACAAAAATTTAGTTTTATTAATTTCATGGAGACGCTACTGCCTTTAACAAAAACTGATTCCAACTAACCAAACTTTTATTTTTTTATCATTTGTCAACCTTTAAACCTGATTTCACCTTGATTTATACATAGATATATAGAAAACATTTCATTGGGGTCAATTTTTATTAGAATTTGTAAAATACAAAAAAATAAAAAATAAATTGTAAGAACAATGATTTTCTATTTTTTACTGGCACTTAAAAGCATTATGTCGTCAGCTCACAAGAAACAACAGGCACAGAGAAAAACAGTGGTGTATCTAAAATTCTGAGATGTACATTACATTAGAAAACCTTAAGAAAATAATAACCTGCTGAAATAATGGTGGAGAACACTGATTGCAAAAAAAGAGAAATGCTGAAATATTATCTAGAATAAAAATAAATCAATTACTTGATATATATAAAAAAAACATACAAAATACAGTAGGGTTCGGTTGTTAAGAGCTCGTAGTGTTGGGTAAAAATACAAAATAGAAAAACAGTAATTAATGTTTTAAGGTGCTATAGAATCTGCCTGGGCAGTAGGACAATATAATCTAAGTGAACCACCAACAGTTTACTACTAACACTAACACTACTACTACTACTAATATTAATAATAATTAATATGTTTTTTTTTTCTGACCTTGATCACCTGAACTTTCTCCATGTTTCTTGTGGCAGATTCTCTGGTGTAAACTAAAACAGTAAAAGTACAACCTGAAACATAAAAAACATAAGAAGCTCTATAGGTAATTTTTTTTTTACATTTTACATATAAAAAGCTTACATTTCATATATATATATATATATATATATATATATATATATATATATATACACACACACACTGTGTATATATATATATATATATATATTTGATTTATATGCTGTTTACATAAGGAATTATATTAATGATTGATAAATTAACACAAACATTGGTGTTCTTCCTTTAAAATACACATCCATCAACATGCAAACAGACCAGCACCAGCTGTGAAACATCTATATAGTGTTTACTTTAGACACATCTAGTGGTTATGAATTTGATGTACACAAAAACAATGCATTTCCACCTGGGACAGAGCTTTAGATCCTATTATTGTTTTAAGGGTGCATATGTTTTTTGATGGGTCACATGCTATATGCATTTTAAATGAATGTAAATATTCATCTGCTAATTGGAATTTACATTATGGACAAGTTTTTATTTTAGCCCTTAATATATATTTATATGTCATTCTAGGTTATTTGATTGCAAAGGCAGACAATGGAATACTTTTGTCAACAAGGTGTAAGTTCATACAGCAGCATCTACTTACACTTAATCATTCATGATTTGAATGCAGTTAAATCCTCTTACCTGGAGGGTTGTTATCCAGAACAGCATCACATACACTTATCTTGAGGATCACAGCTCGCAGGAGCTGTTCTACGTGAGCCAGCAGAGTGTCTGAGCTGTTCGGGTAGGAAACATCTGATTTAATGTGCGGTGCATATGTTACCATCAGATACTAAAACTAAAGCCACCAAAACCGAAGGCTATAGCTTTAATGCACTTTTCAGTATTTTATCAGATATTTTACCTTATTGAAAGCAGAGGAGGCTGAGAAATCTCAAACACAAATCTCTCCACAGGGTGGTGCTCCTTATCCATGATTACCACCACCACTTTTTCTGCTTCATTCTGTACTCAGTGAAAAAAGATGATTTTCAAAGAAAGTTTATCTATCTATCTGTCTGTCTGTCTGTCTATCTATATATATATACAGTGGGTTGCAAAAGTATTCATACCCCTTGAACTTTTCCATATTTTGTCACATTACAACCACAAACATAAATATATTTCACCGGAATTTAATGTGAAAGACCAACACAAAGTGGTATACAATTGTGAAGTGGAAGGAAAATTATACATGAATCAACATTTTTTTTACAAATAAAAAACTGAAAAGTGCGACGTGCAAAAGTATTCAGCCCCCTTTTCCCTGAGTGCAACCAATTGCATTCAGAAGTTGCCTGATGAGTGCTAATGACTCAAAAGGGTCCTCCTGTGTGTAATCTAATCTCAGTACAAATACAGCTGCTCCGTGACGGCCTCAGATGTTGGTTAAGAGAATATTGGGGCGCAAACAGCATCATGAAGTCCAAAGAACACACCAGACAGGTTAGGAATATGGTTTTGGAGAAGTTTAAAGCAGGCTTAGGTTATAAAAAGATTTCCAAAGCTTTGAACATCTCACGGAGCACTGTTCAATCCATCATCCGGAAATGGAAAGAGTATGGCACCACAGTAAACCTGCCAAGACAAGGCCGTCCACCTAAACTTACAGGCCGAACAAGGAGATCACTGATCAGAGAGGCAGCCAAGAGGCCCATGGTGACTCTGGATGAAATGCAGAGAGCCACAGCTCAGGTGGGGGAAACTGTCCACAGGACAACAATTAGTCGTGCACTACACAAATGTGGTCTTTATGGAAGAGTGGCAAGGAGAAAGCCATTGTTAAAAGAAAACCATAAGAAGTCCCGTTTGCAGTTTGCCAGAAGCCATGTTGAGGACACAGCAAACATGTGGAAGAAGGTGCTTTGGTCAGACGAGACCAAAATTGAACTTTTTGGCCACAATGCAAAACGCTATGTGTGGCGGAGAAATAACACTGCACATCACTCTGAAAACACCATCCCCACTGTCAAATATGGTGGTGGCAGCATCATGCTCTGGGGGTGCTTCTCTTCAGCAGGGACCGGGAAGTTGGTCAAAGTTGATGGGAAGATGGATGGAGCCAAATACAGGGCAATCTTGGAAGAAAACCTGTTGGAGTCAGCAAAAGATATGAGACTGGGACGGAGGTTCACCTTCCAGCAGGACAACAACCCTAAACATAAAGCCAGAGCTACAATGGAGTGGTTTTAAAAAAAGAATATTCATGTGTTAGAATGGCCCAGTCAAAGTCCAGACCTAAACCCAATTGAGAATTTGTGGCAAGATCTCAAAACTGCTGTTCACAAACGCTCTCCATCCAATCTGACTGAGCTTGAGCTGTTTTGCAAGGAGGAATGGGCAAGAATTTCAGTCACTAGATGTGCAAAGCTGGTGGAGACATACCCTAAAATACTTGCAGCTGTAATTGCAGCAAAAGGTGGCTCCACAAAGTATTGACTCAGGGGGGCTGAATACTTTTGCACGTCGCACTTTTCAGTTTTTTATTTGTAAAAAAAATGTTGATTCATGTATAATTTTCCTTCCACTTCACAATTGTATACCACTTTGTGTTGGTCTTTCACATTAAATTCCAGTGAAATATATTTATGTTTGTGGTTGTAATGTGACAAAATATGGAAAAGTTCAAGGGGTATGAATACTTTTGCAACCCACTGTATATATATATTCAGTTTCTGTATTCAAAATATTCCTTTTTTCATGAAACCTCTGTGTTTTGTACACTGTACCTTCTCAATAAGTGGTTTAACACATTGGAGTGTGTCCTGGATGTACTGATTCAGCTCAGGGTGACAGGACATCTAAAATGTAAACAGATTATTCACAACATTTACATAATTAAAAAAATAACCTATGTTATTTCTAGTGTAAACTCAATTGACTTTTAAAAGCAATTAACTGTTTGAGTGTCATTAGTATGTTTAGTGTTTTTTATTTACTTAATTTAGCATTATCGCAAATTTATTTCTATATCATTTTTTTCACAATATAATGTAGAAATGTCACAAATCAGATCAGATATATTGTAGTTAAATGTATCAAAATGATCAATTCTAAAACAAAATCAATTCATTATTAATATTATTAATCATTTTACTTTCCATATTAGCAATATTGTGTATGTAAGTAGAACCAACTTTTAAAGATATGTGCTGTTAATGAGCTACTATGTAAATCTTCAGTGAAAATTCTTATTGGAACTCTAATGTGGGGCTTCATTAATTATAACAGTAAGTTCTTTCAGTTCCATGCCAATTATACTAATTTAGGTGAAACCAATTCCAGCATTCTTTGAAAAATAAACACTCTGCAAAGGTCACAAGTCCTTCACATGGAACATTTGGTCATTTAGCAGCCACCAAAGCAACATACATTATCCCAACTTGATGGCAGGGTCAGAACACAGGGTTGAAACCGCATGCCTGAAGCAATGAGGGTTCAGGTCCTTGCTCAAGGGCCCACATTGGTAACTTCACATTGAACCCACAACCTTCGGATGGATAGCCCAACATCCTAACCACTGAGCTACCACACCCCTGAAACAATGATTAAATGAACAAGGGTGTAAATAGGGTGTGGTATCTCAGTGGTTAGGGTGTTGGACTATCGATCTGAAGGTTGTGGTTTCAAATCCCAGGTCCACTGAAGTTAACAATGTGGGTCCTTGAGCGAGACCCTGAACCCTCATTGCTCCAGGGATGTTGTGATTAACCCTGTGCTCACTTTGTAAGTCGCTTTGGATAAAAGCATCCAATAAATGACCAAATGTAATGTAATGTAAATAAATTCAAAACATCTCACCTGAACAGGAACGTTGTATTTCTTTCTCTTCTGGAAAATCCCAGAAGGATAAACTTCTCTGACATAAAGGATGAGATGAATGGCCACTTCTAGAAACTCACACAGGATATCAGCCACCACTGTGAAGTGACATTAAATAAGTTTAAATAAACATAATAAGGGCGGCACGGTGGCTTAGTGGTTAGCATGTTCTCCTCTCAGCGCTAGGGATTCCCGGTTCGAATCCCCATCTGGGTGGAGTTTCCATGTTCTCCCCGTGTCTGTGTGGGGTTCAATATAATGTAGAAATGTCACAAATCAGATCAGATATATTGTAGTTAAATGTATCAAAATGATCAATTCTAAAACAAAATCAATTCATTATTAATATTATTAATCATTTTACTTTCCATATTAGCAATATTGTGTATGTAAGTAGAACCAACTTTTAAAGATATGTGCTGTTAATGAGCTACTATGTAAATCTTCAGTGAAAATTCTTATTGGAACTCTAATGTGGGGCTTCATTAATTATAACAGTAAGTTCTTTCAGTTCCATGCCAATTATACTAATTTAGGTGAAACCAATTCCAGCATTCTTTGAAAAATAAACACTCTGCAAAGGTCACAAGTCTTTCACATGGAACATTTGGTCATTTAGCAGCCACCAAAGCAACATACATTATCCCAACTTGATGGCAGGGTCAGAACACAGGGTTGAAACCGCATGCCTGAAGCAATGAGGGTTCAGGTCCTTGCTCAAGGACCCACATTGGTAACTTCACATTGAACCCACAACCTTCGGATGGATAGCCCAACACCCTAACCACTGAGCTACCACACCCCTGAAACAATGATTAAATGAACAAGGGTGTAAATAGGGTGTGGTATCTCAGTGGCTTAGTGGTTAGCATGTTCTCATGTTCTAAAGAGTTTCCATGTTCTCCCCGTGTCTGTGTGGGGTTCCTCCGGGTTCTCCGGTTTCCTCCCACAGTCCAAAAACATGGATCAAGTTAATTGAATTCTCAAAATTGCCCCATATAGAGTGTGTCTGTCTGTGTGAGTGAGTGTGTGCGCAGCGATGGATTGGCGGCCTGTCCTGGGTGTATCTGCCCAGCGACCGAAACGTTCTCCCCTGGATGGGCATGGGGAACCTCACCGCGACCCTAATAGAGGATAAAGCGGGAGATAATGAATGAATAAACAGAATAAACACAGAGAGAACAAACAAAGCGAGGAATCCGGTACCTTGTCCGAAATTCAGGTCTTGTCTGGTCAGAGTTGTCATCGTCGGAGAATAAAAGGAGGAAAGTAAGAGCAGGACAGTGAGTGTCACCTGAACACCATGACACTGTGTTTATAAAGGTTTATAAATTAATTCCAAATAATGATGATGCAAACGCACAAATGTCTTTCTAACACGACCCAGTCGGTTTATTCATATTTTTCATCTCCTATAGTTCTCGCTTACATTAAAAAATCTGGATGTTAAATATTACAATATTGAAATTAATTCCTAAAACGAAATCATTTCAAACTGCAACTCCATCAACTGACGACCAGTGACTTCTTCACGGTTACGTCTTCAACTGCATATTATTAACTATGTAGTGTGCTACAAACCAAGTGTTTACATCGTTTTAACGAACGTAAAAGCATTTTATCTGCATGTATTAAAATATAAACCCAAATTCATGTGTTACGCAGAGTTTAATAGAAGTTCTAGCTTATAAATATAACGAAATATGATCATTTTAGAGAAGGGTTAAGGGAGCAAGATGCCATTGAGGACACGGCACAAATGAACGCTTTCCCCCTCAGGCATATGTTTTTTCTCCTGTTTATATCAGATGAGTTAGCGCAGGATCGCCCTCTATTGGACCGGAGATTATTAGAATTTTCATTCATTCATTCATTATGGGGGGGGGGGGGGGGGGGGTTCCCCATGCCCATCCAGGGGAGAACGTTTCGGGCGCTGGGCAGATAGACCCAGGACAGGGCACCAATCCATCACTGTGCACACACTCACTCATACAAACGCACTCTATATGGGGCAATTTGGAGAACTCAATTGACTTGATCCATGTTTTTGGATTGTGGGAGGAAACCGGAGAACCCGGAGGAAACCCACGCGAACACAGGGAGAACATGGAAACTCCACCCAGATGGGGATTCGAACCGGGAATCCCTAGTGCTGAGAGGCGAAAGTGCTAACCACAGTGCCGCCTTATTAGAATTTTATTAACAATAATGAAGCTCAATAAAACAAAAGTAAAGAATGAAATAGTTAAAAACGTTTATTTACCCGTGAAATGCTCTAAAGGCTTTTCATATATACATACGTTTACAAAAAACACATTTCTAATAAAAAACAAGTTTTAAAATGAAGGTGAATATGACCTCAAATAAAAAATGAATGAATGAAGGAAATGGTTCCCCATGTCCATCCAGAGGAGAGCGTTTTGTGTGCTGGGAATTTCTCAAGAAACAGGTAAAAAAAAATCCATGCAGACAAGGGGAGAACATGAAACCTCTACCCAGATTCGAACATGGATCCCCAGCTAACCACTATGCCATCATCCCACCCAATTTACACATATAAACAAAGTATATGTTCAATCCGGGCGGCACGGTGGCTTAGTGGTTAGCACGTTATCTATTCAGCGCTAGGGATTCCCAATCTGAATCCCAATCTGGGTGGAGTTTCCATGTTCTCCCCTTGTCTGCATGGGCTTCCTCCAGGTTCTCCGGTTTCCTCCCACAGTCCAAAAACATGGATCAAGTCAATTGAGTTCTCCAAATTGCCCCATATAGAGTGTGTCTGTGTGAGTGAGTGTGTTACCCAGTACCCATAGATTGGCACCCTCTCCTGGGTGTATCTGCCCAGTGCATGAAACGTTCTCCACTGGATGGGCACGTCCCTCCTCCCGCGATGATAGTAGAGGATAAAGCGGAAGACAATAGATGGATAAAGAAGATGGATGGATATGTTGAACCCTAATCATCCATCTATTCCTGCACACTCAATCATTTACGCACTCACACACACAATCACACTATATAGGGGCAATGTAGAGCATTCAACTTACCTTGAATCCATGTTTTTGGACTATGGGAGGAAACTGGAGAATTAGGATGAATCCCATGCAGACATGGACCTGGATCCCCAGCGCTGAAATGCAAATGTTAGATATACAAACATATTCTACTATGTGCTTAAAAAAGTTGACACAATGTTTTGTTTTACCTTGCAAATTCATTCATTCATTATCTCCCACTTTATCCTCTATTAGGGTCGCGGTGGGGTTCCCCATGCCCATCCAGGGGAGAACGTCTTGGGCGCTGGGCAGATACACCCAGGACAGGGCGCCAATCCATCGCTGGGCACACACTCACTCACACAGACACACTCTATATGGGGCAATTTGGAGAATTCAATTGACTTGATCCATGTTTTTGGACTATGGGAGGAAACCGGAGAACCCGGAGGAAACCAACGCAGACACGGGGAGAACATGGAACTCCATCCAGATGGGGATACCTTGCAAATTTTCTTAGAAATTATAATTTAATTTTATTTAAACTTTAACAGCAAACATTAAAAAGAGTGCTGATCAACATAACAGGGGTGGAATGGGGGGGGGGGGTGTGGAGGTGATTTCTTTTTACAAACCAAATAAAGTCTGTAAAAGGTCTTTTTAAAATGAGCCTTTAATTTTAATAAAATAATAATTTCATCATTTATATTGTGGAACAGTTATTATAAAGATTATAAAGATTATAAAGTCACATGAAGCTGAAGAGTCAATAGTGTTGTCACTTCCTCCAGGAGTGGGTGTCAGATCACATGACCTGAACAAAGGGCAATGCTGAAGTAGGCCAAAAGAAAAGGGGATAACAGATAAACAACAATAGAAAACTGTGGAACTTAAATAGTTAAAATAGCTTTGTGTAGATAATGAGATTGAATTTTAACCAATATAGAAGGGTCATAGAACAACAAAATTTCTTTTATAGTGTCTTTTTATCTTGAAACCATGTAAACATATTTCCTCTCATTATATCCTATACTAGGGACTGAGGTCCCCTAAAGCAGGGTACACACACTATATAGGGCAATTTCTAGCAGCCAATTTACCTTGATTGCATGTTTTTGGACTGTGGGAGGAAGCCCATGCAGACACGGGGAGAGCATAAACCCTTCACCAAGATTCAAACCTGGATCCCGAGCTAACTACTAAGCCACTGTGCTGCCCATGCTACCATCTTATGCTACGATTGCATCACTGGGCACACACACACACTCACACTCACACTCACACTCACACTCACTCACTGAGACAATTTAGAGCATCTAATTCACCTTGAATCCAAGTTTTTGGCCTGTGGAAGGAAACTGGAGAACATTAAGGAAATCCACATACACATGGGAAGAACATGGAACCCCCACCTAGAGGGAGAATCGGACCTGAGTCCCCAGCGCTGAGAGGTGGATGTGCTAACCACTAAGCCATTGTGCTCTCCACCCTCATAATAATAATAATAATAATAATAATAATAATAATAATAATAATAATAATAATAACAACAATTATAATAATGATAAAAATAAATAATAATAATAATAATAATAATTATTATTATTATTATTATTATTATTACAACAACAACAATAAAATAACAATAATAATAATAATAATAATTATTATTATTATAATTATTATAATTATTATTATTATAATTATTATTATTATTGGCGGCACAGTGGTTTAGTGGTTAGCACGTTCGCCTCTCAGCGCTAGGGATTCCTGGTTCGAATCCCCATCTGGGTGGAGTTTCCATGTTCTCCCCGTGTCCACGTGGGTTTCCTCCGGGTTCTCCGGTTTCCTCCCACAGTCCAAAAACATGGATCAAGTCAATTGAGTTCTCTAAATTGCCCCATATAGTGTGTGTATGCATGCGTCTCTGTGTGAGTGAGTGTGTGCCCAGCGATAGATTGGTGCCCTGTCCTGGGTGTATCTGCCCAGCGCCCGAAACGTTCTCCCCTGGATGGGCATGGGGAACCCCCCCCCCCCCCCCCCCCTCACGACCCTAATAGAGGATAAAGTTGAAGATAATGAACAAATGAATTATTATTATTATTATTATTATTATTATTACTAGCAGTAGTAGTAGTTTAGTTGTTAGTATTGTTATTATTTTAGTGTCTGCTACACCGAATACAGTTTACATTAAATAGCAAGCTGATTCTGGAAAGTAGGGATTGCAGAGACTTTGAGAGACAACTGATCACTTCTATCTAACTATCTTTGAAATGATCTAGAATCCTAACTGTAATGTGAGGTATGTTGTTCAACATCTGTCTCTAATCTCAACAAGTCTTTTTTTTAATTATTTTCACAGATTCTCGCAGGCAAGCATCAAAAATATAGAAACTAAGAACTGTCAAAGTGACCCCCAGGAGGTGGGGGAGAGGATGACATTCCATATTTAGCACCATGGTTATGGACAAGCATGTGATGGTCAGCTGGTTTCATACATTTGGTATTATGCTTGTACGATTTATCGGCTTGGTGACTGATTAATTGAACTATTTGTGTAGTTACTTACTGTATTATGAAGCTATATAATTTAGCAGTGCTGCAAACAACATGGCTCTTACCATGATCATAATTGTACATTACAACTGCCCTGGGCTTTTTATGACAGCAGTGTTTAAAGGTTCATGTCGATTAACTCTGACCTACTGCTTAGGTCCACTAGTCATGTGTTAAGAAATTCCTGAAAGTGCAACTTTTACAAGATAAGACAGCAGCAAGATCTGAATGGTTTGTAAGATACCTCACAGCAGTCCGTGAATCTGTCCCAGCTGTTTTGTCTTGGCTCATAGCTCCAATGTTTGCTTGAGCTGAAGGTCAGTTAAGGAAAGTTAACAATTAATAATTGCTACTATATTTCGAAGGGCTGAAAACAAATGCTGAAAATGAAGTGATATTCATGTATGTAATAAGGTAAGTCATGACCTGACATGCTCGTTTCTTTTTTACTGAACCCTGGACTTCAGCCAGCAACTGAAAGACTGCCCTGACTTGCACAATACCTCGCCATATAATACCATGCACAAAAGCGCACTTCTTCAGTCACAATGTACTGCAGGGAAGGTGGCTCCACCACAGGAAGCATGAAACGTTAAAGCACAGACGTTCTATGGGTGTATCTATTCTGCAGTTGTCTCTGTACAGACACAGAAGGAAAATAGGACATGGAGTCGGGGGAAGCCAGTGTGCAATACAATCGCTGGAATGAAGACAATGTTAACATGAATACAGCTGCTTCTCAGACGAGTATCAATGGGTAAGAAGTGGCTCATTTCCTTATTATACTTTATGACATGTCAAAGGATATTCCTACATTATGCCAGGTGTTTGTTTGTGGATGAATTCTTTACAAACATAACCATTCTGTACTTGGTTACAAGATCAAAACTCACTAGTTAGCATTTAAAACATGCTTACATATACTTGTCTAAAGAACAACACTAAAATAGAGTCATGTGCTTTTATGGTCACTTTCCAAAGTTCATTAATAACAGTAAATCCAAGCAGCTGATATTATTTATCACAGTTATAGGATATAAGGTTGTTTTACTTACATATTACAATTTTGACCAGTAAAACCAGATTTCATTTAAAATATTGGATCTGTGGGGTTTAAAGCTTTAAGCCACCTGGCTCCTCTCATCTAGTGCTTCAAAGTAACAATGAGTTACAGCCCCAGGTTCAGTTAATATCATGTTGCTTTATCTTACCCACAACCCTGATTCTTTTTTTTACTATTATAAGGGTTATCTGGGTTTCTGTTTTTCATAAAATTGCTGTGTAGTCTTCTAAATAGTGAGTGTTGGGATTCGGATAGATTAGGATGGTAGTAAAAAAATAAAAATAAAGCAACTTTTCGATAATAATAGTATAATAAATAATAATAAACTAATAGTATTACAGTTTCGGTGTATGGAAGTATATTTTTTATAAATAAAACATTATTTATAAGCTCTATTCACCTACATAAACAATATATAATATACACAATTTATAGCTAAAGATATAGATATAGATAAAGACATTTATCAAAGTATAAATATACAATTATATATATATATATCCATCCATTATCTTCCACTTTATCCTATATTAGGGTTGTGGGGGGGGTTCCCCATGCCCATCCAGGGGAGAACGTTTCAGGCGCTGGGCAGATACACACTCCATATTAGACAATTTGGAGAACTCAATTGTGATATAGTATATATAAATATATAGTATATATAAATAATGGTATATTTATACTTTGAAACAATTTATAAATATTAATAAAGACATTTATCAAAGTATAAATATACCATTATATATATATATATATATATATATATATATATATATATATATATATATATATATATATATATACATATATATATATATATATATATATATATATATATATATATATATATATATAAATAAACATCTATAAATTGTATATATATTATATATTATGTATGTAGGTGAATAGCGATATAAATAATGTTTTATTTATTTTAAAAAATGGGTCTAGAATGTAAATCATGGTTTCCACACACCGAAACTGTAATACTGTTAGAAAGAAAGAGATGAAGTTATTTTTCTGATGAAGAGTTCACGTTTACGATGTATACATCACAGTTCTGTGGAATACAGTGGATTCCTGAGGCCTGAGGGGAATGACTTCAGAACGCTCGGCTGTGCACAGGATAAACTGGTTTGCTTAGTTTGTCTTTCATACGGTCCATTTGTCTCGTGTTATTCTTTAAGGACCTTTTCATACGGGTGTCATAACTGCAGAAATCCAGACATTTAGAAAACTGACATTATAGAACAAAGCAATTGCTATTTACAAACATGGACATCTGATTTAGACGGCACGGTGGCTTAGTGGTCAGTTCTCCTCTCAGCACTAGGGATTCCCGGTTCGAATCCCAATCTGGGTGGAGTTTCCATGTTCTCCCCGTGTCCGCGTGGGTTTCCTCCAGGTTCTCCGGTTTCCTCCCACAGTCCAAAAACATGGATCAAGTCAATTGAATTCTCCAAATTACCCCATATAGAGTGTGTCTGTGTGAACCCCCCCGCGACCCTAATAGAGCATAAAAGCAGAAGATAATGGATGGATGGACATCTGATTTACATGACCTGCTTGGCTAATAGTTGAATGACTAAAAGCGTTGTCAGGTTGATCGATAGATCTTAAGAAACGATTTAACCTTTTGACATACGTGTCCAAAGGTTAGATAAAAGTAAAGAAAACAAGTCAATTAATACATTTAGGGAGTTTCCAGTAACATGCAATGGTGGTTTTGCACCAGCCCCCAGCTCCATTATATTAAAGAAACTTCATGCTTTTAAATTCGTGGCAATAGTTTAGGGATAATCTTGATACAGTAGGAGGTCAAATCAATGCTATTGTCTATGGATTTTAAATGGAATGTAGTGTCCACATTCTCTAGCCATTATGCATTACATTTAAGTAATGTAAAATAGTATAATGCTGTAACTGTGTATTTATCTCACTATTTGACTCAAATGCAAAAATAAAAGGATGACCTATATTGAGTTTTGGTATATATTGTGTATTATTGTTCTGAAAATCTGAAAAGAACAAGCAAAACTTTTTTATAAAAAAAAAAAAAAACATTTATTATGTTGAATGTAATTGTCAACTATGTTTACTGCCTAGAATCAAATCACAATCTATTAAACCATTTCTAGCTTTGATTTATGGCATATCTGAGCTATTATTTGGAAAACCTTATGCAATATAGATTTCTATTTAATTTTTCATGTAATTTTCTGTTCTGAACTGTTGTCAAGAGAGTGGAACCAGTCTCTTCCTAGATGCAGAAATGTCAGAAATGCTGTGGCTAATTTATGTGTGAAAAGAATTTCTTATGCTCCCTGAATCATATGTTCACAATCTGAGTCTGATGAATATTGGCATCGTAATCCGAGTGTTTGCCAGCACCACCAAGAATAAACAAAGACAATGTGGTCAGTCAGCCAGTATATTCAGGTACTTCATGTTGTTGCCACATAAAATCGCTGAGCCATTTAAATCGACCCCATATCATAACAGTCAAAACACTATCCAGTGTTAGATATGTATAATAAGATTAAGCTATAGTCAAAAAAGTCAACATTATATCTTCATTAGACAACATTCATTCATTCATTACCTCCCGCTTTATCCTATATTAGGGTTGCGGTGGGGTTCCCCATGCCCATCCAGGGGAGAACGTTTCGGGCGCTGGGCAGATACACCCAGGACAGGACGCCAATCCATCACTGGGCACACACTCACTCACACAGACACACTCTATATGGGGCAATTTTGAGAATTCAATTGACTTGATCCATGTTTTTGGACTGTGGGAGGAAACCGGAGAACCCGGAGGAAACCCACGCAGACACGGGGAGAACATGGAAACTCCACCCAGATGGGGATTCGAACCAGGAATCCCTAGCGCTGAGAGGCGAACGTGCTAACCACTAAGCCACCGTGTCGCCATTAGACAACATAAAAAGTTATATTTAAAAGTGCATGTCTGATTTGCACTGCTCATTAATTAATTAATCCTCTCTGATTTAGGATCTACAACAAGCTGTGTACGGGGCAGCTGGGCGTGGTGGTGAGAGTGGCTGGCTCCTTGGCTGTAATCGTTTCCATGTATATCCTGGGCTACATTACTGGATACTACGTCCATAAATGCTGACACTGCACAGGACACTCCATCATCATCACTGAACTCAAAGAATGAATGAATAAACTGTGAGCTGCTCGTTACCTGCATATTGTCCTTTCATGAAACAAATATTACTTGAAGTCCCAGTGGTACCAGTATTATATAAATGTTAATGATAATCGAATCTGTAACTTCTGTATTTGCAATATTTGTAAAAATGTAAAGTTTTTGTAATTATATTAAAGCATTTCATTTCGATATGGATTTTGTTTTACCTTCACTCTCACATTCTTACACACAGTGCCAGGGCACTGAATTACCTTGCAGTTATTAGACTACACATTTACTTAATTTGCTACATGAACATTTTTTGTTCACAGACGTCCTGACAGATTCTTTTAGCATTCGTTAATTCAATTAAGAATGTAATGATATGTTAATGAGAAGCTTTCCTGACCCTGACACATCAAATTTCCTCCACCTGTCTTACTGTGTTTTTTCATTCATTCATTATCTTCCGCTTTATCCTCTATTAGGGTCGCGGTGGGGTTCCCCATGCCCATCCAGGGGAGAACTTTACGGGCGCTGGGAAGATACACCCAGGACAGGGCGCCAATCTATCACTGGGCACACACTCACTCACACAGACACGCACGAATACACACTCTATATGGGGCAATTTGAAGAACTCAATTGACTTGTTCCATGTTTTTGGACTGTGGGAGGATACCGGCGAACCCGGAGGAAACCCATACAGACACGGGCAGAACATGGAAACTCCACCCAGATGGGAATTCGAACCGGGAATCCCTAGTGCTGAGAGGAGAACATGCTAACCACTAAGCCACCGTGCCGCCACTGTGTTTTTTTCTTCAAATTATCTGGTCTGATGAGAATACTGTAAATACATTTTCTCAGGTCCGCTATTATTCAGTGACTTTGACGCATGCTTTAGAATAACTGTTATTTATATATTAACTTATATATATAAAATACACCCAACTGTTTTGGATGGACTGGTTTATTTACTTAATGAAGTAAATTTGCTTAAAATCATTAAAGCACCAATGGAAATATGGACCACTTTCAAAAAAGTTAGTGATGTCACAGTAAAGATTTTACACACTGTAAAATAGTTTACACTGTAACATTAGTAAATATATATATCTTGTGATATTTCTTCCTTGTCTGTGTTTTGGGCAGTAGTGCAGCAGCCAGCACAAGTTTAGGAAAATATATATTAAAACATTATGCTACACCACCAACAGTCAAACCCCATCTAATGTTTCTTTTTAATATTAAGAGGAAAACATCCACCAAAGTCAAACAATTTTTAATTCAGTTATTGTATATCTGCAGATTTCAGCAAATACAAAAATATGTCCTGCGCCAAAGCACTGACACAATTAGTCGCCCTCCCCCCCCCCCCCCCCCCCCCCCCCCCCCCCCCCTCATTAAAGCTTTATGAAAATCCACAAGCAGCACACACACTGTAGTAGACACACAGGGAACTACAAGCATCAAAATAACAAACAAAACATTTTCTTGTGCTGCTTAAACAATAAAATAGAACCTAATTAAGACCTGATTGAATGTGAGGTTGTGAAAGACTTTTTTTTTTGTTTTGTTTTTAAATGCTTCATGAGTTCAGAGTGCAATGAAACTGCTGGCAACATCATTATTTTTGTGAAAAACTAAAACACTAAATACGATAAGCATGTTAAGAACAAAAACACAAAACCCTTTTGATTTTATTTTTACATGTGAGGCAGAGTTAGGTCAAATATTGGAGTATCATTATTGATTACAAAAAGTCTTTTTAACAACAACCTTCATGTGGCCTCCAGGAAGCCCCTTTAAATTAACCCTTAGTCTCATTTATAATTTGGCTGGATATAGCTGTGTTGTCCAAAACATACATGAAGCAGTTTGTATGTGTGAAGTGGTATAAGTTATAGACAAGCATCATCCTGTATCACGAGATCACGAAGAAAAAAAAAGAATTGGTCCCAAATTGCTTAAACTGTTAAGAATAATTATATACATTTGTTTTTAAATTCCAACAAATTTAGGTTTTACCAAAATATTTTGTTTATTCCAAGTTTCATCAAAATGTAAACAGTGCAAGTAGTTTTTATGAACATTTATTATTTTTGATTTTGGCCTGAATGTTGTGCAAAGCATTTATTTCCAAACTTTTATCATTTCTCATGCCTTTGGTCACAAACTAATTTAATGTAATAGGTCAAACTGAATTTCAGCCCATCATGCTTTTTTAAGCACAATTAATTTCTATGTTTGTAGAGACAAGTTCTTCAAAAGTCTACTTTGTAAATTATAGATTTAGTTCAGCTCATACAATTAAAGGAACATGTTTCCGTAAAATCCAGCTTCAGGCTTAATTTAATAATCAATACTTGTCTGTATTCCGGAAAAAAACATCAAATGTTTCTTAGTCCTGATCATAAACGATTTTAATGGTGTCCACATCTTCCTCTTTGAGTAGCTGTGTTTTATTCAACTTATCTTTAAATGGAGAGAACAGACTCATATTCACTCTGATAATCCATTCAGCAATCATTTCAGTTGTGTAATAGAGTTCCTCCTCCTTTATCTCTTGGTTGCTTTCCTCTTCTCCTAAAAGAGCAATCTCATGTGCGCTTCCGATTTCAATGGCAGAGTCTGAGAGTGGCAGCTGCTGGGTTTCAGAGCCGCTCAGAGAATTCTTTATCCTTTCCGTTATCACTACACTGTTATTGAAGCTGGGTTTCATCTTATCTAAACCTAGATACCTGGTGGAACGTCTCGGTGTAAACAGAGGCCTTCTTAACGTCGTCTCACTCCTAACACAAGCGAAATCCGGTTCCGTAACGTTTATGGTTGCCAGACTTCTCTGCATCACAGTCACAGAGCTGTTTAATTTGTCCTTTTCCTTCTGTCTCCATAATGAAGTTCTTGCCAAACAACCCAACGATGAACTGGCTTTCCTTCCCGTCTGTAGTGCTTGACATTCTATCGGGTGGCTTGGCACACAGGTCTTCACACGGTTAGAGGAGAGTCTCGAAGCACATATTGGAGGCAGCGAGTTGCTCTTCGCCAGCGTCCTGACACCTTTGGATTCACTCGTCCGAGAGGTTTGTAGGACCACCTGTCGAGATCGAAGCACTAAATCTGGAGAGTGGCTGCTTTGTTTTCCATGTGGACTAATAGATCCGTTAGGTGCAGGAGGTACCAACTTGTTTCCAGACTTGGCAACTTTTCGAAAGCGAGAATCCTGGGCTACCGTCTCATCTTCGGGTTCATTCCAAGCCCACCTGGTCTTCCTTTCCCAGGCTTGCTTCCTCAGATTAGTAGCTGGAGTGTTTCTCATTGCTCTACTGTAAAGCTTAAGAATGGACAGATGCTCTGTGTATTGTGGGCATTGTGAGCCAAAGTTTAAGCCAGAGCTGCTTTGCTCATGTTTTATGTCTCTAGACGGTCAGCTTCATGTTCCCTTGCGACACCAGTCATCTGATCTGTAACTGATCCTCTTGCTTTCGCAGCAAGCCATGAATCCCTGAACAAGCCCACACACTTTAGTGATTATATGTATATACGTATATTTAAAGGGATTTATTTGTTCATTTATTCTGATGTACATCTCATAATTTTAAATTTTGTTATGATTTAAAGAATATAACCTGAATAGGTTTTGTACTGAGAACTTCACATAAAGATACCAAAATTCAGTCTACCTGCTGAGAAAATCAAAATATAAAATAATTAACATTTTTTTCTTTTCTTTAATATTAAAAAAAAAAACCCAGCTGCTAGTTTAAGTCCCTCCGGGATATGTGGTGAAATTTGCTACCGGATGATGGTTAGGTGACTAATGTCAGAACATAGATCAGTTTTGGATGGATACACAACCTTCAGACTTCCCTCGTTATCCACAACCTTTACTTGTTCTACAATCAACTCTGGCAATGCAGAACCATCTGGCGTTGGGTCTGAGGTTGATTCCGTCTCACCATCTGAACTGGCCTCCTCCTTATTATCGAATGTAAACTTGTTTAGCTCCACCATTTTCTAAAAGACAAACAAAAACTTTTCTTAAAAGGCAGAACTTGACCAGGTTTAAATTGAAGCAGGTTTACCAAATCAAGTTGACAATAACTATAAACTTAACCTTAAAACTAACTGTTTTTGGGTGTTGTGTGTTGTGATATGCATACAGATATAATTTAGGTGCTTTTTTGTGAAATGCACTTATGATGAATGTAAAGCAAATAATAAAAATACTTAAGGCATAATTCAATATTCATCTCTAATAAATAATAAATTGTCATTTTATGTTCAGGTGTTTACAAACTTCTAATAATAGTAAAATCATATTTAATGCTAATTACAAAGTCTAATTCGTTCCACAGATACAAATTTCACTGCTTACTTATTCAGTTATAAAAAAGACAAATTGGCCCATGAAAATAAATCAAGTTCACATACACATGAACACACAGTGACTTAAGTTCTGACAAAGTCACATGATCATTTTTTGATCAAAAAATGGAAAAAATCTGACTTTTGTTTAAAAAATTAAAATTAACATTTATGTTATTTAATGAACACAACTTTTTCTTTTAAATACATCGTTTACTAATTTTACATAGGTTTATTTTGGTCAGTGGTAAAAAAAAATTAACTAGATCTCCCACATGCTCTGTTTAAATGTTCCAAAACCACAATAGCAGCCTGCATTGTAATTGATGGCATAACACAGTGTTCAGAATTCCATTACTCAAACAGAAATGTTAGGATCATGTTGTGCTGACTTTAATATTTAGCAGGAAATAGAGCTTATACAAGAATGTAGGTCAGGAGCCATGCACCATATTTGTAAATGAACAGAATTCATACATGCACAACCTAAACACACTATATATATATATATATATATATATATATATATATATATATATATATATATATATATGTGTGTGTGTGTGTGTGTGTGTGTGTGTGTGTGTGTGTGTGTGTGTGTGTGTGTAAACGTAAATAAATAAATGAACACACACATATGGTATGTACTTTGACACCCCCCTTTCACACTGTGTATTTCTATATAATAATGTCTCATCACTAAAACATGGCAAGCATGAATCTTTACAAGAGTATAATTATGACTAAAGCTCCTCAATTGGTGCTGTGCTCTGTTGCCGTTTCCATGACACACTACACCCAGTGTTTGTCTTTTTATCAACATGTCAGTGAGTGTGTATTGCTACTGTAGAAAGATGAGCTCATTGCTTCCACTGGTAAAAAAAAAAAAAACATGTCAAGGCCTGGCCAGGACAGAATCAAAAACACTACAAACAATTTCCTCACTCAATCCAACAGCATATCTCACTGCAAACACCTGTATTAATCTCGCAGGGTCTGATCACCCTCAAGGTCAGCTTTTTATAATCAGCAATAAAAACTGAAAATAACATTATTTAACTCAAATGTACACCATGAAGCTCAAACAGAAAGTGAGACATGTAAGATAATAATTACTAAGACAAAATACAATGAATGTAAAATGAAAAGTTTTGCTTTTGAAAAAAAGCAAAATGACTTACTATGATAAGTATATCCATCACGTCCTTACAGACTTGAAGGCTGGTAGAACTCGTCACCTCCAGCAAGAGTTCACGAGTGGTCTTCTTAATCTTAAAGAGTATAAAGAAGAATAAATGTACAGATACATTTATATAAGTTTGCACTGGTCTTAATACTGAAACCACCAATAGGTCAGAAACTTTTAAATACTAGCTTCTTGATGGCTTGTGATGGTGCCTATAAACAGTGTTGGACACACTGTACTTTTGACATAGCAATCCACCAATCATATTTTATAAAGGTATCATATGTAATAAAAATAACACTGTTCATGTATATAAAAAACACTTTAATCTGATTTATCCTAGTTTTAATTAATTACATAATTGCAGAATGTTACCTTTGTCCGCTCACTGTTTGTGATTGGCGGAAAGGAAATCACCTGACCATTGGCATCAACTAGACAGGGGTAGTGATCTTTCCCATCCAACAACTGAAGGTACCTGCAAAAATAATTTTTAAAAATATTCAAATTGGTGTATTTCAGGTTTATGACATTTTGCCATACATTCACTTTTGATTAAGCATCATTTCATAATGAACACAATACTTTTATTCATTTGTTTAATTAAGATATGAAAACACCAAAATGAAACAAAAAAAAAAAAATTTGTACAAATTTTAAAACACGTTTTAGATTTTGGAGTAATTGAGGAAATTAATATGGAATTAAAGTAGAGGCAGCTGTTGTTTCTATCACACACAGGCGAACACAAACAATACGCATAATGTTTCATGTTATGTAAATGTTCTAAATAATTTACTTGCCTAAGAAAATGCTAACATATGAAACCAGTAAGGTGTTGAACAGTAGTTTGAATGAAGTAACTCACTTGTGAAGGCCTGATACATTCTGCCGTTTCTTTTGTTTTCTCTGCTCATCTGCTTCTTGTTGTAGCATTTTGAGCAGGTCAGCTGCTTTCATCTCCTTCCGACCCAAAGGTACAATCTGAAAGCAAGTGAACAACAAAAACATAACTAAAAAGAATCATGGTTTTTTTTGTTCATCTATTTATATTTAGTTCACATGTACATCAAACAGTTGTTTTATAAACTAAGTTCATACATGACAAAAACAAATAATCTTTAACATCCTGATTAAATGTTCTATGCTTACATAATTGATAAATAAATCTGCAGACGGAAACAAACATCATAACAAATACTGGCGGCACGGTGGCTTAGTGGTTAGCACGTTCTCCTCTCACCACTACGGATTCCCGGTTCGAATCCCCATCTGGGTGGAGTTTCCATGTTCTCCCCGTGTCCGTGTGGGTTTCCTCTGGGTTCTCCGGTTTCCTCCCACAGTCCAAAAACATGGATCAAGTCTATTGAGTTCTCCAAACTGCCCCCGTGTAGAATTTGTGTGTGTGTGTGTGCCCAGCGATGGATTGGCGCCCTGTCCTGGGTGTGTCTGCCCAGCGCCCAAAACGTTCTCCCCTGGATGGGCATGGGGAACCCCCCCGCGACCCTAATAGAGGATAAAGCAGGAGATAATGAATGAATGAAAACACAACTACTAATGCTGTACTAATTAAGTCAAAAAACAAAACAAAAGCCAAACAATTAAACATCATCATGCCATAAGCTTCTAGTAAACATATAAATTATTCGTTTTATCTCTGCAAAGTTGTATGTGAAACTTGTAAATATAATTTAGTAAACATAAAAAGTCAATATTGAGGAATAATTTCAAAATGAAATTAGATTAAATATTAAGACTACTGAATAGCTTGTCTCAAAACAGCATGGAATATGAAAACTTAATACATTTTATTTAGATTCTATAAGAACCTTAAACAATTTAATTAATATTTATTTTAAATGACTGAACCGAAAAGAGTTTGAACAAAAGGCAATCGAATGTCACTCAGCTTAGAATGTGTGAGAGTGTGAGTGTAGCGTGGTTCCACACCAAGATGTATCAAATGCTGACAGATGACCATTTCAGTTAGAACAGCAAACAAAGATGCCGCTCTGGTTACAAATTTAGGTGTTGAAATGACGACTGGCACAAAGAAAAATAACTAAATGTAATAGCACAGTTCATTCATAATTAAAACCATGAGTGTTTTTTTTACAGTCACCAATCAACTAGAGGATTAGAAACAAGACCCCATGCCATTCATAAAAGCAGCCACAAGGCATAAAAAATGCATAAGACCTTCATCGGTGGCTTTTATGCATGCAGTGGGTGGACTCTGATTTAAACCTGTAGTCGGCTAACCTCTACAACTCAATGCTTATGCATTCTCACAGTATCACTGTCCTGTCTCTCTGCACTAGACTTTACCTTTCATTTATTCGGTTGCAATTATATAAGAATAATGACCGTGTACTCATCTCAATAACACCACATATGCATTTCAAATACAGAATTAAGAATGAAACATAATAGTAATTGTGTAGTGCATGTATGTGGACATATGTAAAAATCTTGCCAAAATGTATTAATACTAAAAAAATGCCACTATTGCTAAAAATCAACATATTAACATAAAGCTCCCAACCCTATAAATAGCTAGACTGCCAAACATATTAAAATAAAGGAGTTCAATGTTGATCTCTCAAAAAAAAGACTTTCTTTATCTAAGTTTTGAGACAAGAAAAAGGTAAAAATCCAGATACACACTTGCACAAAAAACTAGAAGCAAAAACCATGAAAGAGCATAGAATTTAAAGAGGGACTATGTCTTTTTCCATGATTGTATGTGGTAAATAGAGCTAAAATTAAGAATGTGCATCAAATAAAGTGGCTGGTGAATGTATTGCAGTACCTTTAACAGATCAGGGGCTCTGGCATCATACTGCAGTGGAGCCTTTAGTGAGCTGAGGTCATGTGTAGCAATTGTAGCTGCTGTCCTTTTTGCACAAATCTCATCATGGAGCTTGGTCTGAAAAGTCACAATAAGTTGATAATATCAAAAATAAAGCACATGCACACCACAAACCACAAGAACAAAAAATATTCAATCTTAAGCTTACTTTTTAACCACCATTGTTTTATTTAGCTTACAGACTGATGACTTGACAAACTTTTAGAACATAGTTTGTCATTTATTTCTCTTAACAGAGTCTAAATGAATTAACAAATCATGGATTACAGCTTTTACTGGCTTGTTAGAAAGTGCTACAGATAAAATAGGATTTGTAGACTACTTTGCAAAATAAATGTAAGAAAGTTAATGTCTGATATTTTCTTTAACACAAGCTTTAAACAAAGAGTCAACTACAATCAACTTTAAGGTGGTGCAGCAGTACCATCACATTACTGCAACAATATACTGGGTTCAATTCCCAGTTAGAGCAAACAAAGCTATGGAGTATGTGGGTTCTGTGGGCCTGAGTAGGATTACTCTGGTTCCCTCCCCACATTCCAAATCCATTTGGACACAGCTAAGTCACACACACACACACACACACACACACACACACTCTGAAGTACACGCTTACAAAATGTATTAAATAGGCTGCACGGTGGTTTTGCCTCTCAGCACTAGGGATTCCCATTTCGAATCCCAATCTGGGTGGTTGTTCTCCCATGTCCACTTGGGTTTCCTCCAGTTTCCTCCCACAGCCCAAACACATAGATTCAAGGTAAATTGAATGCTCTAAATTGCCCCACATAGTGTGGGTGTGTGTGTGAGCGATAGATTGACGCTCTTTCCTGAGTGTATCTGCCCAACGCCCAAAAAGTTCTCCCCTGGTTGGGCATGAGGAACCCCCCCATGACCATAGTAGAGGATTAAATGGAAGGTAATGAATGAAGGAATAATTAGCAGGATGTTTTTACCTGAGCTGCCAGAAACCGCTTGAGTGCATTTCCTGGTTTTAGGTTCATGCCTTTAACAACACAGCAGACTATAAAAGGACGCACATCCTTCACTTGAGGAGACACCTGCACCGTCATCACGCAGGGCAAATCAGATACATGCAAAATCCTGATAACCATGCGCTGCAGCTCATCCACCGCTTCTTCCTCCTTTTTATTTTTCTGTTTCGCAGCGTTCTTCTTCTGACGTGCATTCCGGCTCTCGGCGCCTTCAGAGTCGGGCTGTTTGCCCTTTCCTTTGCCTCTGCCTCCCGCTCTCAAGTAGTCAAGCACCGACTTGGTCTGACAGCCATTCACCATCTTCTCCAGCCGCTTGTCCTTCAGACTGTTCCCTTTGAAGTTAATTTCCTTCAGTTTGGGACAGTCGGCGAGTTCACCCGGGATCTCATTCAGCTTGTTGTTCGATAAGTCCAAAACCTAAAAATACAACATAACCATGCAAGTCCATTACATAATTATATTACGAAAAAATATATAAGCCTGAAAACTCAGTGCCTCCCTGCAGTATATACCAAGAAACATGGGGAACCCAACTCCCTTTACCCCCACGAAACTAGTAGAGAATTGAGTGGAAGATAATGAATGAATGAATTTTAAAATAGGGTGGCACGGTGGCTTAGTGGTTAGCATGTTTGCATTTCACCGCTGAGGATCCAGGTTCGAATCCTGTTCTGGGTGGAGTTTTCCCGTGTCTGTGTGGGTTTCCTCTGGGTTCTCTGGTTTCCTCCCACAGTCCAAAACATGAATTCACGGTAAATTGAATGCTCTAAATTGCCCCATATAGAGTGTTTGTGTGTCTGTGTGAGTGAGTGTGTGCCGAGTGATAGATTGGCGCCCTGTCCTGGGTGTATCTGCCCAGTGCCTGAAACATTCTCCTCTTGATGGGCATGAGGAATTTCCCCCCCACCCGTGACCCTAGTAGAGGATTAAGTGGAAGATAATGAATTTTAAAACAGGGTGACAGGGTTGCTTAGTGGTAGCATGTTTTTATCCTAGCGCTGGGGATTCCAGGTTCAAATTCCAATCTGAGTGGAATTTCCATGTTCTCCTCCTGTCCACCATGTGGGTTTCTCCGGTTTCCTCCCACAATTCAAAGACATGGATTCAAAGTAGGGCAGCATGCTGTTCTAGTGGCTAGCACGTTCGCCTCTCAGCGTTAGGGATTCCCAGTTCAAATCCAAATCTGGGTGGAGTTTCCATGTTCTCCCCGTGTCTGAGTGGGTTTCCTCCGGGTTCCTCCCACAATCCAAAATATGCATCAAGGTCAATTCAATTCTCCAAATTGCCCCATATAGAGTGTGTCTGTGAGTGAGTTTGTGCCCAGTGATACATTGGCACTCTGTCCTGGATGGGCATGGGGAACCCCACCGCGACCCTGGATGGATTCAAAGTAAATTGAGTGGTCTAAAATGCCCCATATAGTGTGCCCAGTGATAAGATAGATCCTGGGTGTACCTGCCAGGGCCTGAAACGCCCCCATCCCTAGTGCTGAGAGGCGAACGTGCTAACCACTAAGCAACTGTGCCGCCCCAGGGCTAATAATAAAGAGTAGAATATTAATAAGAAGAATTATAATTAATTAATTAATTCATTATCTCCCGCTTTATCCTCTATTAGGGTCGCGGTGGGGTTCCCCATGCCCATTCAGGGGAGAACATCTCAGGCGCTGGGCAGATAGACCCAGGACAGGGCGCCAATCCATCGCTGGGCACACACCCACTCACACAGACACACTCTATATGGGGCAATTTGGAGAATTCAATTGACTCGATCCATGTTTTTGGACTGTGGGAGGAAACCGGAGAACCCGGAGGAAACCCACGCCGACACAGGGAGAACATGGAAACTCCACCCAGATGGGGCTTCGAACCGGGAATCCCTAGCGCTGAGAGGCGAAGGTGCTAAACCATTAAGCCACCGTGCCGCCCCCATTGAAAATATCCCATTGTAAATTCATTCATTCATTCATCATCACCCGCTTTATCCTCTATTAGGGTCGCGGTGGGGTTCCCCATGCCCATTCAGGGAAGAACATCTCAGGCGCTGGGCAGATAGACCCAGGACAGGGCGCCAATCCATCGCTGGGCACACACTCACTCACTCACACAGACACACTCTATATGGGGCAATTTGGAGAATTCAATTGTCTCGATCCATGTTTTTGGACTGTGGGAGGAACCCGGAGAACCCGGAGGAAAGCCACGCCGACACGGGGAGAACATGGAAACTCCACCCAGATGAGAAGGCGAACATGCTAAGCACAACTCCAAAGACTTTCTGTGTATAACTCCTCATCGTGACTGTAGAACCCGCTCTTGTCGAATGGATGTTAGTTGGTGATCAGACCTTCAGTGATGGCAGGTTGTGGATGTCGGAGCTGAGCTGCTCGATGCGGTTCTCTGAAGCGATGATGGTGCTGAGCAGCTCCAGCGCGCTGGAGAACAGCCCCTCGGGCAGGCGGCGCAGCGCGTTCTTGCCCACGTTGATGGTGGAGAGTTTGGTGCAGCGGTTCAAGCCCGCGGGCAGAGCCGCCAGAGAGTTACAGCTCACATTCAGCGTGGTCAGCTCCCCCAGAAGACAGAGCTCCTCCGGCAGAGCCTGCAGGTCGTTGAGCGACAGGTCGAGCACTCTGAGGGCGCTCAGCTCGCCCACGCTGGCCGGCACGGCGCGGAGCCGGTTCCCGCAGAGCACCAGACTCTGAAGATGACACAGCGCTTTAACGTCCTCGTGGAGCTCGCGCAGACTCGGACACTGACTGATTTCTAGGTAGTTGAGCAACGTGAGAGCAAAAAGCCGCTGATGGACGCCGCCGTTCGTCTCTATCTTGTTATTGACCGCCGTGCCCTGCAGAACCAGCTCGCGTCGCTTCTCCTTTTCTGCTTTTTCAATTTCTGGCCAAACGGCCGCGCTCTGCGCCGCCATGCTGCCGAACAACAAGACACCGGAAGTTCATGCCGCGTTCAAGTGCTTTTAACATGTCCGCTGCTCCCCATTGAAAATATTCATTCATTCATTCATTCATTCATTCATTCATTCATTATCTCCCGCTTTATCCTCTATTAGGGTCGCGGTGGGGTTCCCCATGCCCATCCAGGGGAGAACGTCTCAGGCGCTGGGCAGATACACCCAGGACAGGGCGCCAATTTATCGCTGGGCACACACCCACTCACACAAACACTCTACATGGGGCAATTTGGAGAATTCAATTGACTCGATCCATGTTTTTGGACTGTGGGAGGAAACCGGAGAACCCGGAGGAAAGCCACGCCGACACGGGGAGAACATGGAAACTCCACCCAGATGGGGCTTCGAACCGGGAATCCCTAGCGCTGAGAGGCGAAGGTGCTAAACCATTAAGCCACCGTGCCGCCCCCATTGAAAATATCCCATTGTAAATTCATTCATTCATTCATCATCACCCGCTTTATCCTCTATTAGGGTCGCGGTGGGGTTCCCCATGCCCATTCAGGGAAGAACATCTCAGGCGCTGGGCAGATAGACCCAGGACAGGGCGCCAATCCATCGCTGGGCACACACTCACTCACTCACACAGACACACTCTATATGGGGCAATTTGGAGAATTCAATTGTCTCGATCCATGTTTTTGGACTGTGGGAGGAACCCGGAGAACCCGGAGGAAAGCCACGCCGACACGGGGAGAACATGGAAACTCCACCCAGATGAGAAGGCGAACATGCTAAGCACAACTCCAAAGACTTTCTGTGTATAACTCCTCATCGTGACTGTAGAACCCGCTCTTGTCGAATGGATGTTAGTTGGTGATCAGACCTTCAGTGATGGCAGGTTGTGGATGTCGGAGCTGAGCTGCTCGATGCGGTTCTCTGAAGCGATGATGGTGCTGAGCAGCTCCAGCGCGCTGGAGAACAGCCCCTCGGGCAGGCGGCGCAGCGCGTTCTTGCCCACGTTGATGGTGGAGAGTTTGGTGCAGCGGTTCAAGCCCGCGGGCAGAGCCGCCAGAGAGTTACAGCTCACATTCAGCGTGGTCAGCTCCCCCAGAAGACAGAGCTCCTCCGGCAGAGCCTGCAGGTCGTTGAGCGACAGGTCGAGCACTCTGAGGGCGCTCAGCTCGCCCACGCTGGCCGGCACGGCGCGGAGCCGGTTCCCGCAGAGCACCAGACTCTGAAGATGACACAGCGCTTTAACGTCCTCGTGCAGCTCGCGCAGACTCGGACACTGACTGATTTCTAGGTAGTTGAGCAACGTGAGAGCAAAAAGCCGCTGATGGACGCCGCCGTTCGTCTCTATCTTGTTATTGACCGCCGTGCCCTGCAGAACCAGCTCGCGTCGCTTCTCCTTTTCTGCTTTTTCAATTTCTGGCCAAACGGCCGCGCTCTGCGCCGCCATGCTGCCGAACAACAAGACACCGGAAGTTCATGCCGCGTTCAAGTGCTTTTAACATGTCCGCTGCTCCCCATTGAAAATATTCATTCATTCATTCATTCATTCATTCATTCATTCATTATCTCCCGCTTTATCCTCTATTAGGGTCGCGGTGGGGTTCCCCATGCCCATCCAGGGGAGAACGTCTCAGGCGCTGGGCAGATACACCCAGGACAGGGCGCCAATCCATCGCTGGGCACACACTCAATTGTTCAATTCAATTGACTTGATCCATGTTTTTGGACTGTGGGAGGAAACCGGAGAACCCGGAGGAAACCCATGTACACACGGGGAGAACATGGAAACTCCACCCAGATGGGGATTCGAACCGGGAATCCCTAGTGCTGAGAGGAGAACGTGCTAACCACTAAACCACCGTGCCGCCCCAGGGCTAATAATAAAGAGTAGAATTTTAATAAGAAGAATTATAATTCATTCATTCATTATCTCCCGCTTTATCCTCTATTAGGGTCGCAGGGGTTCCTCATGCCCATCCAGGGGAGAACGTCTTGGGCGCTGGGCAGATACACCCAGGACAGGGCGCCAATCCATCGCTGGGCACACACTCACTCACACAGACACACTCGATATGGGGCAATTTGGAGAACTCAATTGACTTGATCCATGTTTTTGGAATGTGGGAGGAAACCGGAGAACCCGGAGGAAACCCATGTAGACACGGGGAGAACATGGAAACTCCACCCAGATGGGGATTCGAACCGGGAATCCCTAGCGCTGAGAGGCGAACGTGCTAACCACTAAGCCACCGTGCCGCCCCCATTGAAAATATCCCATTGTAAATTCATTCATTCATTCATTCATTATCTCCCGCTTTATCCTCTATTAGGGTCGCGGTGGGGTTCCTCATGCCCATCCAGGGGAGAACGTCTCGGGCGCTGGGCAGATACACCCAGGACAGGGCGCCAATCCATCACTGGGCACACACTCACTCACACAAACACACTCTATATGGGGCAATTTGGAGAATTCAATTGACTTGATCCATGTTTTAAGACTGTGGGAGGAAACCGGAGAACCCGGAGGAAACCCACGCAGACACGGGGAGAACATGGAAACTCCACCCAGATGGGGATTCGAACCGGGAATCCCTAGTGCTGAGAGGCGAACGTGCTGATCACTAAGCCACCGTACAGCCCCCATTGTAAATTTAAGGACTTTAATTCTAATAAATGCACACACATATCCATCCTTCCGCTTTATCCTGTGAAGGGTCTTAATTACGTTTTAGCTTATGCATAATTACTGAATGAACTTAGTAGTTTTTTTGATGTGTAAGATTTTGGGTGTTCTGCTTTTTTGTGTGTTTTTGTTTTCTTGCCAACAGGAAGGAGGCACCTCTTCTTTCTACACATCTTGTTCCTGTTTGCTCTTCTTGCTTCAGGATCTGCAATAACTGGAGAATAACTCCTTATAGGGTAGAATAGATGGTGGCTTAGTGGTTAGCATGTTCTCCTCTCAGCACTAGGGATTCCTGGTTCGAATCCCCATCTGGGTGGAGTTTCCATGTTCTCCCCGTGTCTGCGTGGGTTTCCTCCGGGTTCTCCGGTTTCCTCCCACAGTCCAAAAACATGGATCAAGTCAATTGAATTCTCTAAATTGCCCCATATAGTGTGTGTGTGTGTGTGTGTGAGTGAGTGTGTGCCCAGCAATGGATTGGCGCCCTGTCCTGGGTGTATCTGCCCGGTGCCCGTGGCATTCTCACCTGGATGGGCATGGGGAACCCCACCGCGACCCTAATAGAGGATAAAGCGGGAGATAATGAATGAATGAAAGAATGAAAGGTAGAATAGTTACCTGAATGTTAGACTAGGATGATGGGTCCACCCTGATGCTTGCGTGCACAGGGCAGGACCGTGTGTGTATAAAAGAGAGGACTGCCCTCTCTTTCTTTGAACAATTTGTTGTAATAAACCTCACTTCTTGCACTGAGTTGTTTGTTCCTCATTTTGTTCCCAGCGCTGTGGTCTGATAATCTAACCCGACTGACACTTAACAATTCGGCTGGTGTGTACTCCTCAGGACTCCTCACATGTGACTGAACACAGGATACTCACAGGGAGTGATCCTTACATCCTGTATTAGGGTCGGGGGGGGGGGGTTATTTGACTTTTATTATTATACTGGTAATTTTTGTTATTTGTTTAGGATTTATACGTATTACGTTAGTTTAATCTTCAGGGTAAATGACTTTCAGCACATTAATTTATTCATTCATTATTTTCCGCTTAATACTCTGCTAGGGTTGTGGGGATTCCCCATGCCCATCTTGGGCACCCAGAACAGGGCGCAAATCTATTGCTGGGCACACTCTTTCACACACACACACACACACGGTATATGGCTCAATTTAGAGCATTCAGTTTACCTTATATCCATATTTTTGGAATGTGGGAGGAAACACACATGGACACGGGGAGAACATGGAAACTCCACCCAGATTGGGATTTGAACCGGGAATCCCTAGCGCTGAGAGGAGAACATGCTAACCACTAAGCCATCGTGGCACCTCCATTTGAAAATAACCCTTTATAAAAATAAAACATTTAATTCTGCATATAAATATCTGCACACATATATCATAAATAATTCAATCTTGATATTTATTTATTTATTTATTTAGGATTTATACAAGTTACATTCTGTTAATCTTTAGGGGGCGGCACGGTGGCTTAGTGGTTAGCACGTTCGCCTCTCAGCGCTAGGGATTCCCGGTTCGAATCCCCATCTGGGTGGAGTTTCCATGTTCTCCCCGTGTCCGCGTGGGTTTCCTCCGGGTTCTCCGGTTTCCTCCCACAGTCCAAAAGCATGGATCAATTTAATTGAGCTCTCTAAATTGCCCCATATAGAGTGTGTTTGAGTGTGTGAGTGTGTACCCGGCGATGGATTGGCGCCCTGTCCTGGGTGTATCTGCCCAGCGCCCGAGATGTTCTCCCCTGGATGGGCATGGGGAACCTCACCGCGACCCTAATAGAGGATAAAGCCGGAGATAATGAATGAAATGAATAATCTTTAGGGTAAATTACTTTCAACACAGTTAAAACACTTATTTTCCACTACGCCCATAATAGCACATTTAGGGTTAATTATATCGATAGTGATGTATCAATATTACTATTGCTTGTGACTCAAAACACAATATGTGGAATTAAAGAACTCTTATTCACAGTATATTTTTAGCACTTGAATGAAGCATGGGTATCTATACTGCGGGAATACATAGGGACGGATTTATTGAATATATTAACATACATTTTCATAGTTCATGTTCAAGTTAAGAATAATTACTTTATAAATAAAAAAGCTGCTGGCAATAAACCGCACAACTGCGTTAAAAATAAACTACATGTACCAGAAATCTCTTTAAAGAACTTCGGTCTGCACATGCGCACTTCAGCGCAGCTGTCAAACGGTGGTTATGGAGACTGAGTGGGTGTTGTAAACAGTCTGAGTAAGTTCCGTTTTAAAAGTGTTCTGATTCACCTTCGCGTTGTAGAGAAATGTGTTTGTTCCGCAGGAGTCTGTGGTAAGGTTTATAAAGTTCATTTAGGAGTCAGGGACTGACACTAGTTGCTGAATTTAAATGGATAGCAGTGGCGGCTAAAGCTACATCAGCCGCGGCGTTAATCCTGAACGTCAACAGCGTTTGGTTCTCTGTTTCACTTTAATACAAAATATCACGAACTGACAACAACAAAACTCATTTACAGCTCATTGCAAACATAAATCAAACATAGAAATATTCTAATCCGACATTTCCAAATATATTAAATCAAAGTAATAAAACTTAAAACTGTGATTCCAACACACATAACGGGATTGCTGCATCAGGACTAATAATAAATAGTTGATAATAGCAAAGAAGAATCATAATAACGATTAAAGTAATAATAATAATAATCCATCCATCCATTATCTTCTGCTTTATCCTCTATTGGGGTCGCGGGGGGGGGGGGGGGGGGGGGGGGGGGGGGGGGGGGGGGGGGGGGGGGGGGGGGGGGGGGGGGGGGGGAGGGGGGGGGGGTTACACATGCCCATCCAGGGGAGAACGTTTCGGACGCTGGGTGCCAATCAATCGCTGGGCACACACTCACTCACACAGACACACTCTATATGGGGCAATTTTGAGAACTCAATTGACTTGATCCATGTTTTTGGACTGTGGGAGGAAACCGGAGAACCCGGAGGAAACCCACGCGGACACGGGGAGAACATGGAAACTCCACCCAGATGGGGATTCGAACCGGGAATCCCTAGTGCTGAGAGGAGAACGTGCTAACCACTAACCCACCGTGCCGCCCCAGGGCTAATAATAAAGAGTAGAATATTAATAAGAAGAATTATAATTCATTCATTCATTATCTCCCGCTTTATCCTCTATTAGGGTCGTGGCCATCCAGGGGAGAACGTTTCGGGCGCTGGGCAGATACACCCAGGACAGGGCGCCAATCTATCGCTGGGCACACACACTCACTCACACAGACACACACGCATACACACTCTATATGGGGCAATTTGGAGAACTCAGTTGACTTGATCCATGTGTTTGGACTGTGGGAGGAAACCGGAGAACCCGGAGGAAACCCACGCGGACACGAAGAGAACATGGAAACTCCACCTAGGTGGGCATTCAAACCAGGAATCCCTAATGCTGAGAGGAGAACTTGCTAACCACTAAGCCCCCGTGCCACCCCAGGGCTAATAATAAAGAGTAGAATATTAATAAGAAGAATTATAATAACTAGTAAAATAATAATAATACATCTATCCATTATCTTCTGCTTAATCCTCTACTAGGGTCGTGGGGGGGTTCCTACTGCCCATCCATATCGCTGAGCACACACACACACACACACACACACACACACACACACACAAACATACAAACACACTCTATCCGGGGCAATTTAGAACATTCAGTCTACCTTGAATCCTACCTTGAATTAAACTGAATTTCTGTTGTTCCAGCATGGAAGAGCAGGATGCCACATAAGATAGGATTCACTGTGATCAGCTGGTCTGGTCATGAGGAAAATTACAGCGCTGAAAAGCTGATGGTTCATGCTCCCACTGTTAATGGCTGGAGGTCGAGCAGGTAAATGATCCATTCATTCATTCATTCATTCATTCATTCATTCATTCATTCATTATCTTCCGCTTATCTTGCCACTTTATAACTGTAAATGTAAATATGTTTTTAAAATTAATTCCTCTATTAAAATATGGTGTATTTTTTATTGTACTGTTACTGCTACTGGCTGCTAATTTTTCCTTTGGGATAAAGTATTTCTTTATCTATCTAATCCTGTACTAGAGCCTCGGGTGGGGGGGGGGTTTGGAGTTTGAGTTTGTGTTGTGTTCTTTGGGTTCTCCAGTTTCTTCCCTCAGTCCAAAAACATGGATTCTAGGTAAATTGGCTCTAAATTGCAGCTATGTAGTGTGTGTATAAGTAAGTGTGTGCCCAGCAATGGATTGTTGCCCTGTTCTGGGTGTATCTGCCCAGGAGCTGAAACGTTCTCCCCTGGATGGGCATGAGCGAACACTCTTGACCCTAGAAGAGGGTTAAGTTGAACATAATGAGATGAGATGAGATGAAATAAGTAAATTGCAACTCAGTATTTAAATTATTAGTTTTTTATTTTTTATAATTATTTGATTTCTTAACTCTGTTAACAAAAGTTTTAGTGAATAAATATCATATTTAGCAAAATGGGCCAGATGTGTAATTAATTTCTTACCTTAATTTAATCTTTTTATAAAGGTGTTTGATGATGTAATTCGTGGTACCTGTGATGCGAACACACTAATTTTCGGCTTGTTATGTTGGTTAGGTTTTGTTCATTCCCACAGGAGATCACACTGCAGATGTTGGAGAGGTGTCGCATTAAGAAGTTGCAGCTGCTGATTCATCAGTATCTAATCTCATCCAAGGTTGAATTTCACATTGGAGACAGACTCTCGGAGCCCTTCTCGCCTCATCAGATCCCGCACTTCCGCAGACTTGGGTTGGTGATTGTGTCTGCACTAATATTAGATTGCCATAATCATACTGCGACATACCTCCTGAATTAAAATGCACTGTCTCATTGTTTACACATACTAGTGTTTTGGGATTAGTGTGTTATACCCTTTTGAGAAATAGAAATTGTAAATTATCCACTATTCAGCCACTTCTGTTTCTATTTCACATAGTTTCATTGCAGTTACTAAGTTTCACAGATCCAGTTTGGCATTTCTTAATATGAGAATAAATTGCCTTTTTAACCTTTTTTTTTTAAACTAAACCTTAAAATTAAACCTTTTTAAACTAAAATCTGTGCTCTGCACATCAAAATGAAATTCTTGAATTTTGAATTTAATTTAAAAGGGGGGCGGCACGGTGGCTTTGTGGTTAGCACGTTTGTCTCTCAGCACTAGGGATTCCCGGTTCGAATCCCCATCTGGGTGGAGTTTCCATGTTCTTCCTGTGTCCGCGTGGGTTTCCTCCGGGTTCTCCGGTTTCCTCCCACAGTCCAAAAACATGGATCAAGTCAATTGAGTTCTCCAAATTGCCCCATATAAAGTGTGTCTGAGTGAGTGTCTGTGTCTTTGCCCAGTGATAGATTGGCGCCCTGTCCTGAGTGTATCTGCCCAGCGCCCGAAACGTTCTCCCCTGGATGGGCATGGGGAACCCCCCCGCGACCCTAATATATAGGATGAAGCGGAAGATAATAGATGAATTTAAAGGCGTTACGCTTTTGCACAAGACTGTTACTTTTTAGTAGTTAAAAAGTGAAATAGATTGTGTGTATAGTTCGGACTGTACCTTATGTTTAAAATGAAACCTTTTGATCTGTACAGGTATGTATCACTTGCGAGTAATGAGAAGACGGCTTTTAGAGCACGGGAACTGAAGTCAGTGCACCTTGATGCTGTTGGGACTTATCTGAAACTAACCCTTCACCGAAATCATAATAATGAGTACAACAGCTACAATCAGGTAAAATACATACGACATGCATCACTTAAAAACTAAAAAAAATAGGTGGCAGGATTTTTAAAAAATGTCAGTTTTCCACTGTCACTAAACTATAAACAAACCCTGCAGGAGCCAGGATTGTAAAAAAAAAAAAAAAGGAACGAAAGCTCCACGTTTTTGAATTTTAGGTTTCATATGGTGATTAGCATCAATAAATACTGCTATTAGGCGACACGGTGGCTAAGTGGTTAGCATGTTCTCCTCTCAGCACTAGGGATTCCCGGTTCGAATCCCCATCTGGGTGGAGTTTCCATGTTCTCCCCGTGTCTGCGTGGGTTTCCTCCGGGTTCTCCGGTTTCCTCCCACAGTCCAAAAACATGGATCAAGTCAATTGAATTCTCAAAATTGCCCCATATAGAGTGTGTTTGTGTGAGTGAGTGTGTGCCAGGCGATGGATTGGCGCCCTGTCCTGGGTGTATCTGCCCAGCGCCCGAGACGTTCTCCCCTGGATGGGCATGGGGAACCCCCATGAATGAATGAATGAAAAATACTGCTATTACAGTTATTTGACTTGGAAACACATTTTTTTTAGCAAAAATCAACACAGTCCATTATTTAACGTTGTAATGTTTTTTTTTAATTCCAGGTGGCACTGGTGGCAGTAAATATACTGGGTGACCCAGTGGACAGCAGCGCTACAAGTCCTGCTGTAAGTGCATTCAGTGTTCATTGTCATGGCTGCTGTAGTACGTCTTAGAGCCACTAGGTGGCAACATTGATTAGTTTAAAACCATTTCTGGCTGTAGTAAGGTTATTTTCATTTACTTAAAACACTCATGAATATTTTATTAAATCAACACGTTTTAGCAATTCTGCAGCATATTTTATTTATATTAATTTATTCTGGTTAGCAAGTACAGTTGGAAAAAGTACAGTTGGTGCTAATCACCATATGAAACCTAAAATTTAAATATGACTGTGTAATAAAGGGAATTTTGCCTACTGTGTTAAGCCACAGAGGAATCTGTCCACTACATTTAACCCATCCATGCAATGAAACACACACCTACAGGAAATACACACACTTGTGAAGTGAGAATACATGCCTGAAGTGCTGGAAACGTCCGCTTCTTCAGGCTGAGGATCCAAGATTCAAATCCCGATCTGGGTGGAGTTCCCATATTCTCCGTGTCATGGATTTTCTCCGGGTTCTCCAGAAAACATGGAATTAATGTGAGGTGGATGTGCCAAATTGCCCCTTTCTAAATTGCCCCTATAGTATGTGTTTGTGTGTATAGTATGGATTTGCATCCTGTTCTGGGTTTATCTGCCCATCAACTGAAACATTCTCCTCTGGATGGGCATGGGGCACAGGCAACCTTAATATAGGATTAAAAAAATATATATATATATGTAAATCGGGCAGCACGGTGGTTTAGTGGTTAGCATGTTCTCCTCTCAGCGCTAGGGATTCCCGGTTGGAATCCCCATCTGGATGGAATTTCCATGTTCTCCCCGTGTCTGCGTGGGTTTCCTCCGGGTTCTTCGGTTTGCTCCCACAGACCAAAAACATGGATCAAGTCAATTGAGTTCTCCAGAACCCCCCCCCCCCCCCCCCCCCCCCCCCCCCCCCCCCCCCCCCGCAACCCTAATATAGGATAAAGCGGAAGATAATGGATGGATATATGTGAATCTAAGTTTTAGATATGTTTTGTATGGTGTAAACTGGGGTAACTGTTGTATTAGTTTTATACGTCTATCATGGCTTTGAGCAATGATCTTAACACTAAGTAGATCCAGACTACTGCTTGGGCACTGTCCATTTGAGCACTTTAAACTACACTCTGACAATCTTCAGGTAATGAATTATATGTGTTTAAAATGTAAATTAAATATTTTTTGGACTCATACTTTTAATTTATATACATTCAACTGTAGACTTGTAATATAAATATTTAGTGTATTTCGTATCCAAAATGGTATGCTTAATGTGTCCGTTATGGAATTTTATTCTAGAAGTAAATTCACTTGTAATGTTATTACCAGCAACCCAAAGTCATTAATTACTTGTGTAAATTACATGGAGCATTATAAGAATAAAATTACTGTACAGAGGAAACTGAGCTCTGTCCATGCATTATTGTTGCACAGAGCCGGGTTACATGTCTTTTGTGATATGATTTAGAGCTGGAGGCCCCATAATTACACCTGAGTCTCAAACTGGAAGAACTGCAGAATGATGAGCCCTGGAGCTAACGCGACTGCCTCAGTATATCCTCTCATTCTTATTTTTCTCAAACAATAGGTGCATTGTTGTGCAAAGCTTCTACTCCCGACCATAACAGTGATGTTTAATGATAAGCACCTGAACATAAAAGTATTAATTTGATAGTAAAATTATTCATTGAGTATTTCCTCTCGACTGACATCGTATTTAATATGTTTCTGTTTATTAATAAAAAAAAATCAACTATGCAATTACAAGTTTCGGGTTTGGGATTTCTATTGTCATTCATTGTCTAATCCAATGAGGTCACAGGGGCTGCCTGAATCTGTCCGTGCAGTTATATAGTGACAAAAGGACAAACACTCCGGACAGGTCACCAGTCCATCACAGGACACACACGCTTGTTTGTTCAAATGGACATATTAACATTGAGGGCGAATCCATTACCAGTCATTTATCTACAAACACTCTTTCCAGAATTCCAAGATTGTCTTGTAATAAATCTTTTGTTGTTGTTGAACAAACAGGACAAACACCCTGGACAGGTCACCAGTCCATCACAGGACAAACACACTTGTTTGTTCAAATAGACATATTAACATTGAGGGCAAATCCATTACCAGTCATTTATCTACAAACACTCTTTCCAGAATTCCAAGATTGTCTTGTAATAAATCTTTTGTTGTTGTTGTTTTTATAGTCCCTTTCTAGAGAAAACATTTGGACACCCCTTATATATATTTTCCAAAATAATAAGGGCAAGTTTCAAGCTGCAGGCGGAAGATATAAAAATAGACTGTTGCCAGTGTGTGAGATATGAGAAATTAGATACACATGTAAGATAAGATAAGAGTCTTCAGCATCAACAAACATGATCCTTACATGACTCATGAACATGACATGAATTCTATATTCAAAAGTGTTGTTTACTGCCAAAGCACTGACCAGTTCCATCCATCCATTATCTTCTGTTTAATCCTCTTCTAGGGTCGCAGGATTTTCCCGATGCCCATCCAGGGGAGAACATTTGGCACTGGGCAGATACACCCAGGACAGGGCACCAATCTATCTCTGGGCACACTCACTCACACAGGCATACACAAATACAATTTATATAGGGCAATTTGGACTATTCAGTTTACCTTGATCTATGTTTTTGGCCTGTGGAAGGCAACCGGAGAACCCAGAGAAAACCCATGCGGACAAGGGGAGAACATGTAAACTCCACCCAGATTGGGATTCAAACCAGGAATCCCTAACACTGAGAGGCGAACATGCTAACCACTAATCCACCGTGCCACCTGCCTTATTCATTCATTCATTATCTCCCGCTTTATTCTCTATTAGGGTCGCGGTGGGGTTCCCCATGCCCATCCAGGGGAGAACGTCTCGGGCGCTGGGCAGATAGACCCAGGACAGGGCGCCAATCCATCGCTGGGCACACACTCACTCACACAGATACACTCTATATGGGGCAATTTAGAGAATTCAATTGACTTGATCCATGTTTTTGGACTGTGGAAGGCAACCGGAGAACCCAGAGAAAACTCACGCGGACACAGGGAGAACATGGAAACTCCACCCAGATTGGGATTCGAACCAGGAATCCCTAGCGCTGAGAGGAGAACATGCTAAACACTAAGCCACCGTGCCACCTGCCTTAACTAAAGTTATTTTAACTATATTACAGACTCCCTTCATTACACACAAACTATTATTATCTTTCTGTTCTGTGCTTTTAAAAAAGAAAATTTAAATTAAGATTTATTAAAATTAAAATTGTTTTATTAATATTCTGTTGATTTATGTTTTTTCTCTAGCAAAGCAGAGACCTGTTGATTGATCAGTATCTTAGTACCACGCAGCAAAGCTCAGCGTTGGATGGTTCATGTGCAGGGTGTGTTCAGTTTTCCTGAAGGTTCCTCGAGGTTTGTAGTAATTCAGTGATTTATTAACTGTTGTTAAACTCTAGTTTTTGTGTGTATTATGTTTTCACAGAAATGAGTCCATCTCACCCCTGGATGACTTGGCTTTTGACATGTATCAGGACCCTGAGGTCGCACAAATCATTCGCATTTTGGATGACAAGAAACAAGACATGGTCCGGTTAGAAAAATTCGATTTGGCCAAAAAACTTAAGCAGGCCATTGCTGATCTGCAGAAGGTAAGAAATGGGATAATCCTGATGAATTAAATGCCAATTATGATAATTAAATGCTTTTAAAGGGAATGGCAAGTGAGGACCAACATTAAATTAGATGCCATAAAAGCCTTGTACTGTAGGTGTAATGTGTATGTGACAAGAGTCGACCAAGCTCATTGGTTAGGATTTTGAGCTATTAATCTGAAGGTTGTGGGTTCCCAAACCCACTGAAGTTAACAGTGTGGGTCCTTGAGCAAGACCCTTAACCCTCATTGCTCCAGGGATGCTGTGGTCAACCATGTGCTCACTTTATAAGTCGCTTTGTATAAAAGCATTTGCAAAATGATTAAATGTAATGTCAATGTTACAAGTCAAAACCATTTATTTCATTTTATATGGTCAGTGAATGGTCCAATGATGGACCAGCTATGACCTCTGCCTACTGAGTGATAAAGAGATGGTAGTATGAGGGGGTCACAGTTAGCAATGCTGCACTTGTAGATTAAAAAATAAGAAATTTAAGTGTAAACACAAAAGTTTGACCTAATAAATTTCAGAGTACTTGTTTTTTTATGTACTTCATGTTATTATTGCCACATTATTTTTTTATCTCAGAATACTGTATTTTAAGTAATTTATAGATGAACTTATAATCATTAGACCTCCAGCCTTTTTTGCTTTACAGAAATTGATCATTTTAGCATGCACACAATTGTCCTATATAATTATACAAAGCTATAGTAGAATATAATGACTGAGACTGATTTGTTAAATTTCTATATTTCTATAACATCTTGAGCAAATCAATTTGTTGTACAGGTTTCTGGTTATAGCATGATAGAGCCGGCAGGATTTTTTTTTTTTTGACACATTTATAACCCCATATTATGTTGCCGCATTCTCTTCTTTAATCTCATCGTATAAAGTCATAGCAGATAGAAAGTGATCCTGATCTTTCAAGCACTGAGTTTGGCTTCAGGTAACAGATATCATCTGCAGACATCTGTACCACAGTATACATACCAGTTTTAAAAGATTAAGGTAAATGATTCTATATGACAAATCTGTAAATGGCAAAATAATGTGAATATTTTGGATTAGCAGACAATTTAAAGGTGAAAGTAGAGTCCAGTGTTTTTAGCCAGTTGGATAATAATCAGATATCAGCGGGTTCTCTGTTTTATTCATAATAATTTTTTTCTTTGGCCAACTATGTTCAGACACAAGTTTACTTTACATTATGCATATATTAAAGGTGAAGTGTGCATTGTAGTGCAAGAGCAATAAATTGCAACATTAAGCAATATTTTTAGTATGCACATATTTGTGTATGCATAGTGTTTATTAGCTTTTAATGAGTGAAACAGCATGAGAAAAGAAACTGTTTGTATGTCTGCCATTTTTTTCTGTACAATGATTTGTATCTTCTGCTGGAGGAAAGGAATGGATATGTCGAGGGTATAAGTAGTTTGTAATGATTTCCTCTGCCTGTAGGTTGAGTCCAGTAGGGGGGACAGAGGAGCACCAATAATTATTTCAGTACTTTTAATTGTTCTCTGCTAGTATTAGAAATGTCCAAGACCGGTTCAATGATCACAGTTTCTTACCGTGATTCTTTAGCTGATGTGGAAATGCATCCTATATTGGGTCTTATTGAGGATAAAGCTGAAGTCGAGCTCCCATTTCAAAGAAAATAGGCTGCAACAACTTGGTCAATGCAGATTACAAATGAATGAACAACAATTCATACTCTGACCAGTTGCAGAACCATCACTGTGTTTGTGTTTTGGTGGTGCAGGTGGGCGAGTGTTTGGGCAGGTATGATGTGGAGAAGCACAGTGCCATAGAGAGAGAAGACTATGAAACTGCTAAGCAGAAGAATGAGCAGATGGAATCGTACAGACTGAGAGTCTATCAAGAACTAGAGCTACATGATCTACTGGACATGAGCCAGGTAGCACCTATACTCCTTATTTTCATTAATCATTTTAAATATTTCATTCATTCATTCATTATCTCCCGCTTTATCCTCTATTAGGGTCGCGGTGGGGTTCCCCATGCCCATCAAGGGGAGAACGTTTCGGGTGCTGGGCAGATACACCCAGGACAGGGCGCCAATCTATCGCTGGGCACACACTCACTCACACAGACACATACACACTCTATATGGGGCAATTTGGAGAACTCAATTGACTTGTTCCATGTTCTGTGGGAGGAAACCGGAGAACCCGGAGGAAACCCACGCAGACACGGGGAGCACATGGAAACTCCACCCAGATGGGGATTCGAACCGGGAATCCCTAGTGCTGAGAGGAGAACGTGCTAACCACTAAGCCACCGTGCCGCCCCATTTTAAATATTTGTTTTTTTAATATGATTTAGGAGATCTGTTCAGTAGCAAGATTATTTTCATAATCAACATTCTGTTATTTGTCCATTTCCTGATTTGTTGTGTAGTTCTATGCTGTGTGCTATGAAAACATGAAACATTAGGAGAAAATGCAGACTCCACACTATAAAGGACCCTGTTCTAGAAGAGAATTGATTGCTGTAGCTTCTTGCTGTGAGATGAGAGCAGGAAATGCTGCAGCATCCAACATTGGTGAACAGCCAGGGAATGGACATCAACATGATGGACACTTATAAGTACCTGGGTGTTTACCTCAACACAAAACTGGTCAGACAACACAACTGCACTTTATAAAAAAGGATTTAGGAGATTAAGGTCATTTGGGGTGCAGGGGCCACTCCTTTTTGTTGACACTGTAGTGATTAATAATCGAAATAGAAAATGCAGACTTGAATAAAATTGCTGATTCAAAAGCTTTTAACTTTAACTTTTAATTAACCACAAACAATTTAGTTCATGGGCTGGCTTAGTGGTTAGCACGTTCTCCTCTCAGCGTTAGGGATTCCCGGTTCGAATCCCCATCTGGGTGGAGTTTCCATGTTCTCCGTGTCCGTGTGGATTTCCTCCGGGTTCTCCGGTTTCCTCCCACAGTCCAAAAACATGGATCAAGGTCAATTGAATTCTCCAAATTGCCCCATATAGAGTGTGTGTGTGTGTCTGTGTGTGTGACTGTGTGCTCAGTGATGGATTGGCGCCCTGTCCTGGATGTATCTGCCCAGCGCCCGAAACAATCTCCCCTGGATGGGCATGGGGAACCCCCCCCCCGCGGCCCTAAGAGGATAAAGCAGAAGATAATGGATGGATGGAATTTAGTTCATTCATGTCATTATGCAGATGCTGTTATTTACCTTTCCATTTGTTGTCACAGGTTCAGAGAACTACAGAAGACAATAGTATATTTTCATTGAGTAATAGTCGGCCACTTCAACTGTCTCATCTCTTCTCTGAAACACCAAAGAAAAAAACACAAGAGCAAACTTTGTTGAAGAACAAGCCGACAACTACCAAACCAACGAGCCCTAAACTCATCCAACCAAAATCCAACACTTTACCTGAGAGTGCAATCAATGATGTGAGTCTTTTTAAGTACTCCTACTACACATTCACAAATATAATACTATATAAGATCAGTGTCAATCTGAATTATTTAATATATAAAATAACAGTTTAAAAACATGTTTGAATTACATAAGGTCACTTCCTGTATTACATATAAGATTATTTTGCTTATCTTCAAAATATTGCATGGACTTGCCCCATCCTACCTCAAGGAACTTATTCATTTATATGTCCCCTCTCGCACTCTCCGATCTACTGGCACTGGACTTCTGACAGTCCCTCGATTTTAAATGAAAGTTGATGGGTGGCAGATCGTTCAGTGTCGCTGCTCCAACCCTGTGGAATTCTTTACCGCAAACTCTACGTGACTGTTCGGATTTGTCTTCATTTAAGTCTCAACTAAAAACGTTTCTATTTTCATCACAGTATTAATATTGTACATGATTGTTAAGCGTCCTTGGGTTCTTGAAAGTTACTATATAAATTGAACTTATTATTACTTATATGCTGTAATATACTGTATACAGTGTTGTATACAGGTGGACACACCTCCTTTTTGCTCCAATTATTGTCTGTTATCAGTTCCACTTGTTCCATCTGTTTGTGGACTACAGTACATACATACAGTACATAGTGTGTACATCCCCTTTACTCTGTCTTGTAATGGTCAGAACCATATTAACACCACAGAGCAGGTATTATTTAGTTGGTGCATTATTCCTATCCCAGCAGTGTCACTGAGGTGTTTAAATGAAACTACAGCAGCTCTGCTGCACTAAAACCACCTCACCACATCAGTGTCACTGCAGAACTGACCATAAACAATCCACCATCCAACCTGTTCTGTGACGGTCCTGACTTATAAAGACCAAAAAACAGTATGGGTACAGTACTGTGTATGTAATATATATTAACCATCCAAATGAATCTATTGATTTTACAGAACATTATCACTGCTATACTGAGAATAGTTCACCCACCAAAAATGTCCAGCCAATTACCATACTAAACAACATTATTTCAATTTATATTGTCCCATTTATGAAATTAATTGTAAATTACGCTTTATTTATGAGTCTAAAACAGTTAGGGCGGCACGGTGGCTTAGTGGTTAGCATGTTCTCCTCTCAGCGCTAGGGATTCCCGGTTCGAATCCCCATCTGGGTGGAGTTTCCATGTTCTTCCGTGTCTGTGTGGGTTTCCTCCGGGTTCTCCGGTTTCCTCCCACAGTCCAAAAACATGGATCAAGTCAATTGAATTCTCAAAAATTGCCCCATATAGAGTGTATCTGTGTGAGTGAGTGTGTGCCCAGCGATGGATTGGCGCCCTGTCCTGGGTCTATCTGCCCAGCACCTGAGACGTTCTCCCCTGGATGGGCATGGGGAACCCCACCGCGACCCTAATAGAGGATAAAGCGGGAGATAATGAATGAATAAATGAATAAAACAGTCAGTTTTATGTGTATTTTTTTTTTATCAGGTTACTTCTTTGCCATATGATGAGCGACCACTGCCTTCCTTAAGAAAGCTGCCAGAGAATCAGCTCCAACTTCACTCTGAATCAAGACCTCTACTACAGGACACAAGCAGCTCTCTCAATTCTGAATTACCAAGACAACCAGAACCTCTTTCAGAGAAAGTGCAAAGAGACGCTGCTCTGCCCATCGAGATTTTTGGAAGCAGTCTGGTGAGCAGATGAATGTGTATTTTCAATGTCTAGAGGAGAATGCTTTGAGCACTGTGCAGATACACCCAGAACAGGGCCGCCAATGCATTTCTTACTCATACACACACACATACACTATATGGGGTAATTTAGAGCAGCCAGTGTTTAGAGCAGTGAATTCATGTTTTTGGAAACCAGAGAACACGGACAAAACCCATGTTGGGAAAACATTTTAATTCTACCCTATCCGCACTCTTGCTGTGGCAAAGAAAAAAAAAAAAGATTTACTAAAACAGAAAAGAAATTAAAAAATTAAAAGCAAATAACTAAAAAGAGGTTATACTGAATAATAAATATATAAAATACAAATAAGTTTTTTGAAAACTTAACAGCTACTCGGACAAAAGGTCTTTCTTGCTTCTGTATTCTGGCTGATTGAACCTATGTACTAACAGAAGAAAAACAAATTCCCTCAACAAAGTCAATTGTTTATTTGCACATTAATAAGCACAAATGTAACTTTCTTGGTTTATCTACAGTTTATCAGCTACTCTGAAAGTTATTATTAGACATTGTGTTGTGAATAATCTTGGCCTTATCTTCTTCAGGTGGCTGGGGCATACTCAAAGACCTGGTCTTGTAGAGAAAATGCCTTAGAGGCAGTGTACAAGAGACTGGCTGAGGTTCCACCTGAAACACCTAAGTCTGAGTTGCAGAACATGATGAGGGCTGCAGTGTTCCTCTGCAAAAAAGCACTTGATGATAAAGTTTCATGTGTAAGTCTCACGTGTTTTGTGCAATATTAATTTATATTGCAATTATGATTTGATGTGAAGTTGTCCACTTCTGCTTTGAAAGAAAGCACAGCCTTGATCAGTAAATGAACTTAAGAGTCAGAATTACCTTAGTAGCCAAGTACTGCATGCAAATTTACAAAAACATTTTCCTAAGCATATTCAATATCGCCCACATTCAAATTGTATTATAACTTTGTGACCGGGTGAGACATCATGAAGATCAGATATCTTAAGCACAGAATTTTTGCACAGGATTTTATTTTCAAACTGCAAGTAAATGAAAATGAAGTACATCTGTTTGTTAGTGTATCTGCAACCACAATTATCTAAGAAAGAGGTGAAGGTAACTTTAGGCATTGAACAAGATCAGCAATTAATCAGGAGTGATGATGCTGCAGTTCAGCTGGTTTTGTCCTTAACTTACTAACTTGTGATTTTAAATAGTCACCTACAAATTAGCTTATTGTAAATGTAGATGTTTCTTAAGGCAAATATAATGGTTAATGGTTATCAACGGTCCTCAATACAATACATGCTCACTATCAGTGAAAACATTGCAACAAAAGAATTTGAATTTCTTTATTATGTATTGAATATTTTTTATCACCTGTCTTTTCCTTTCCCAATGTGTTACATCTTTCTCACTTTTTAAGTTTCCCTATTGTGGGATTAATATATATATATATATATATATATATATATATATATATATATATATATATATATATATATATATATATATATATATGTGTATAATATAAGTATATATATTCATTCATTATCTTCCGCTTTATCCTCTATTAGGGTCGCGGTGGGGTTCCCCATGCCCATCCCGGGGAGAACGTCTCGGGCGCTGGGCAGATATGCCCAGGGCAGGGTGCCAATCTATTGCTGGGCACACACTCACTCACACAGACACACAGACTATATGGGGCAATTTGGAGAACTCACTTGACTTGATCCATGTTTTTGGACTGTGGGAGGAAACCGGAGAACCCGGAGGAAACCCACGCAGACACGGGGAGAACATGGAAACTCCACCCAGATGGGGATTCGAACCGGGAATCCCTAGTGCTGAGAGGCGAACGTGCAAACCACTGAGCCATATATAAACTAAGCCAAATACAGCATGCAAGTTTATAATGCTATTTGCCTAAGCATATTCAGTGTGGTAGACATACAAACTAGACACAAATTATATAACTAATTATACTTGGAATACCAAAGTCATACAAATGACTACACAAAGAGCACAGAGGAGTCTGAACTGCAAAATATGATGAGTGTTTCTTAGAAAAAGGGCACATAATGATGTTGATGACTTTAATCAGCAAGTCTCTGTGACAACCTTTTTAATTCTATATGAACTTATGTAGAATAGAGTGACATTACAAAATTAATGTAAAATTGCTGCCGCAGCATTAAAAGAAAAGCACAAACTTGATCAGTGAATGAAGTGAAAGACCCATATGCTAAACAATTTAAGAAGAAAAGAATAATTCTCTTATCCCGATTAGGCCATGCAGGGGGGGTGCTTAAGCCTGTCCCAAAGCTGGAGGAATTTGTCCTTCATATTTAACCCACCGATGCAGTGGAACACACACATATACACACACTGAGTGAAGTGAGCAGTATTGTACATGCCCCCTGGTGAGCAACTGGGGTTAGGTGACCTGCCCAAGGGCACTTCAGCCATAGTACTTGGTGGGATTGAGAATCGATTCAGGGACCTTTAAGTATGGTTCCTTAACCACAAGCCTACAAATGTCCTTAATAACACTATTTCACTTATTAGGTGTTTTTTTTTAACTATAAAAATTATGCTTATGAAAAAAACATACAGGAATAAGGGATAAGATGCACATTTCAGAAAGGACTGTGCACAGGTTTCAAACCCTGGAATTTCTTACTGTGAAATGAATGCACGGATCATTGTACCATTTAGACATTTACTGTTTGCAATATAACATATGCCTCACCAAATTAAATCAAATTTTGTTTATTGGTTTGAAGCATTGAGGTTAGATAAATTTAAGTGAGGTATGCAATTTATATGCCTACAGCGTAGAAAGAATATTTAAATAAATCACACAGTGCTTATTTTTACACACACTCTAGACTTGATTCATAGATTTATTTACTTAAAGAGATTTTCTGTGTGTGGAGTAGGATGTAATTCATTGTGGGAATAACCTTTAGCACAACCCAACCTGTGTTTACACATCACTTTTTACCTTGAGTCACACAGGCCAGTGATAAAAATGACGTTTAATCCCAGTGGGATTTAATGTTTTATTTTCCTCCAACAACTATTATTATTAAAAATATATATTTATTTGTATTTAAAAATAAATTGATTTAAAAATTAAAAATTTTATTTATAATTTATAGGCGGGTTAGTGGCTTAGTGGTTAGCACGTTCGCCTCTCAGCGCTAGGGATTCCCGGTTCGAATCCCCATCTGGGTGGAGTTTCCATGTTCTCCCCGTGTCTGCGTGGGTTTCCTCCGGGTTCTCCCGTTTCCTCCCACAGTCCAAAAACATGGATCAAGTCAATTGAATTCTCAAAAATTGCCCCATATAGAATGTGTATGTGTGAGTGAGTGTGTGCCCAGCGATAGATTGGCGCCCTGTCCTGGGTCTATCTGCCCAGCGCCCGAGACGTTCTCCCCTGGATGGGCATGGGGAACCCCACCGCGACCCTAATAGAGGATAAAGTGGGAGATAATGAATGAATTAATTTATAATTTATTTCAAATGATTTATTGGTGACATTACATTTTGTATCTTGTGCATTTATAATTCATTAGTTTGTGTCCCTTTGTTCCATATATATATATATATATATATATATATATATATATATATATATATATATATATATATATATATATATAGATATAGATATATGAGAGAGAGAGAAATTTTATATTTTTATTTTATGTATAGAAGCCCTGCAGGTGCTTTGTGTAACACAGTGAATAACAACTTTATTTCATCTGTTTGTTTTCTATGTACCCAAATAAATAAATAGTTGTCTTATTTTCAAAGGTGGAAAATGTTAAAATGATTATTGTTTTTTTTTTTATTATAGATTCATTCAGTATAATTATTTCACAATGAATTTGTAACTTTAGATTATGTGTTATTAGTGAAAATTTATAATGTCATTAATCCACCTGAGAACTTTAATAGTCATATTTGAGTCTGTGACCTGTTCCAGCTGTCTCGTGCCTGATTAGTCTCCTATGGTAGAATTCCAGTAAGTGATCTTCTTTAGCTTTCATTCATTCACTTTAAAAAAATGCCAGTGCTGAACAGCAGAACAAAGCAGACCCAGTGATGGAAACATTCCAAGATCCCTCTCTCTAGGCCATTTAGTTGAACAAACACAGAACAGACTTCAATCAGGGGTTGTAACTGCTGTTAATGACATCTCTCCACCACAACATGGCTGGTAGTTTGCCCAATATTTTTCCTATGTACTTATTGGTACCAATAAATCTTTATTAAAGCATTATACCCAGAGATTCCTAATTTTTCCCAGTAGCAATTATAGGACATGACTGTACGGTGGTTATTCGGACTCTGGTTTGTTTGCTTGGAAGCATATTTAGTTATAGACTGATCTAGGATGTTGTTTACAAATCAGAAAAAAGCTCTGTCATTTTACATTTCAACAGATCTGGATGAAATAATAGAAATTTAACAAAAAAAAATGTTACAATTATTAGTAAAACCGAGTTTGGTCACGTGGAGTTTAAGAAAGGTATAAAATAACTGGCCCACACACAGATACTAAAAAATAGATGTGTATGTTTAAGTACACAGAAGTGTCAATTATTGTATATTATCTATTAAATACTTTATTATAATTAATATTATAAATGAGTAAATATCAGGTTTTGTGCATTTGATTACATACAAAATCCACAGTGACAATAAAATAACTCATTTTCTCCTTTAGGTATTCCAGGCGTCATTGAAGCTGTTGAGGATGATTTTGAGAGATTTTGTGTCAACTCATCAGCTTGGCAGATCTGAGGTCAGTTTCTGTGTGGAGCAGATCTGGCCAAGCCTTATATCTCGAACTGGCGAGTCTACAAATCGACTTCGTACAATTGCAATATCTTTTATACAGGTAATTAGATGGCTTTTCTTTTTAGTCACAGATTAAGTAAGGCAGATGAGTTTGCACACTGAATTTTGAGTGTTCCTATTAATTTGATCAAATTCAGTAGAGTAATTTAAGCTGTAGGCGGCACGGTGGCTTAGTGGTTAGCACGTTCGCCTCTCAGCGCTAGGGATTCCCGGTTCGAATCCCCATCTGGGTGGAGTTTCCATGTTCTCCCCGTGTCTGCGTGGGTTTCCTCCGGGTTCTCCGGTTTCCTCCCACAGTCCAAAAACATGGATCAAGTCTATTGAATTCTCAAAATTGCCCCATATAGAGTGTGTCTGTGAGTGAGTGTGTGTCCAGCGATGGATTGGCGCCCTGTCCTGGGTCTATCTGCCCAGCGCCCGAGATGTTCTCCCCTGGATGGGCATGGGGAACCCCACCGCGACCCTAATAGAGGATCAAAGCGGGAGATAATGAATGAATGAATTTAAGCTGTTGCCATTTGTGCAGTCAATTTGTTTTTTATTAGTAAAGTAATATATTGCTGTTAAGTATGACCTTATTCCTTTTCTTTTTCCAGAACTTTTGGGAAAAGTGTGTACTGTGTGTAATGTGTACTGTCTGTAATGATGGCTCCTGTTTGCATGAGAAAATATCATGCAGCTCATTTTATGATTAGCTCATGTGTTTGGTGGGCAGGGAGTTAGGAAGCAGTCTCTAGGTTGACTCAGTCTGTCTGGGTATAGAAGCAGATCATGCTGTCTTGCTGGCCTTCGACTGCATTTCACTAATTAAAGCAGCCAAAGCAAATCCTGTTTATGAAAGGATCTTTTGTCAGATTACTGCTGGCACACAGTTCCATTATGATCTGGTACTTTAATATGCCTGGACAGCTGTGTCATGAATGCTTTACAATGTGTATGGGATTCATATATTCACATATATTTAGTTGTATGGAAGAAAATGGCATAACATTTCAGTAAACCCACCCTGTAGGTAAATTAACATAAAACAACATTTCAGGTGAACCTAGTGTGCTGTTAATCACGTTCACATAATTTTGAATCATTATTTAATATCTAAAATAATAATAATAATAGTGCGGCACGGTGGCTTAGTGGTTAGCACGTTCTCCTCTCAGCGCTAGGGATTCCCGGTTCAAATCCCCATCTGGGTGGAGTTTCCATGTTCTCCCCGTGTCTGCGTGGGTTTCCTCCGGGTTCTCCGGTTTCCTCCCACAGTCCAAAAACATGGATCAAGTCAATTGAATTCTCAAAATTGCCCCATATAGAGTGTGTCTGTGTGAGTGAGTGTGTGCCCAGAGATGGATTGGTGCCCTGTCCTGGGTCTATCTGCCCAGCGCCCGAGACGTTCTCCCCTGGATGGGCATGGGGAACCCCACCGCGACCCTAATAGAGGATAAAGCGGGAGATAATGAATGAATGAATAATAATAATCATACTTATTATTATTGTTGTTGTTGTTGTTGTTGATGATGTTGTTATTATTATTAATAATAATAATAATAATAATAATAATATTTGGCAAGGTGTTCTTTTAACAAAGTGTTTTTTTTTCCCTGCTGATGATGACGGCAAGAGAAATCTAAAAACCATGTAAAAATGATGATAATGAGTTTTGTGATTATGTCCCAGATAAGGTTTCCTGTTCATGACTCATCATGAAGGTTATCTTTGGGCATATGGAACAATGCACCACCATACCTCCTACAGTTTGTTGATATTCAAATGAATCATATGTGTCATGAGTGCTTTGATTGCAATTCTCATCAGATAACGAGCAGTTTCATCAGAGTCTTTTCTTGGAGCTCTCTTTTTTTCTTGTTGTCTCTGATACATTTACATTACAGGATCTTCTTTAACATCATTGAGGATGCATTGAACAGAAATGGGCCCTATATAGAAATGCTTTTTAATGTAAAAGTTACTTCATGTAGCACTTCACGACCAGGAAAAAATAACACTCACGTAAAAGACAAAAAACATAAACCAAAGTTGAAAACTTGCGCATTGTCAATGCAACTTCAATAAAATACCATTTTAGTTCATTTTTCATTTAGAATAAAGCTTCTTTTTTTTTACATTGAATTACTAACCATAAACATGCTCTGAGCTTTTCTGTGGTTCCAGAATTTAATTTATATACAAAATAATACAGTGCTAAGGCGTTTCACCAGCAAGCCTGTAATTTTAAATGTTTAGCTAAAAGTGTGATGGATATGAAGACAACTGTGTGTTTACCAATTCTTTTGATCTTGTTTAAAATAAATCTTGGTAAAAAGAAAAAAGCCTAGTGTGTGTGTGTGTGTGTGTGTGTGTGTGTGTGTGTGTGTGTGTGTGTGTGTGTGTGTGTGTGTGTGTGTGTGTGTGTGTGTGTGTGTGTGTGTGTGTCTTTCTCATTGCAGGACATGGCTGTGTATAAAGAGGTACGTGATTTGCAGCTGGTCCCTGCTGAGATGGTGAAACCTGTAAAGAGCAGTCTGCCTGTCCGTCTGGCTCGCAGCAGGCTCGAACTGCTGGACATGCTTCTCCAACAACTTGGCACCAGTGACTCTGGTTTCACCCTCGATAACGTCATGCGGGTACAGACCTCATTACACTCTCTCTCATTAAGAAGTGATTTCACTTGGTCCACTTTTCCCATGTTTCTCCTTCTACTTACTCCTGTTGCTTTTTAAATGTCATCTTTTCTTCTGCTGTTGTCGAAATCACGTTGCTAGACAAAAGTTTCACAATCGATGTTATACAAAAACGGAATGTAAACATTACGATCTCAGGACCTGGCTGAATTACAACTCCACATAATAAATTACATTTTATTGCCTAACATTTAGTACATTTCTAATAAGGTGATAAAGTGACTTCTTTTGCCTACTGTACTTACACTCAGAGGAATTGGTCCTTTACATTTAACCCATCCAAGCAGTGAAACACACACATATACACACACTGAGTGAAGTGCGCTTACGTGCCCGAAGCGGAATGCAGCCTTGTATAAGGCGCCCAGGGAGCAAATGGGGTTAGGTGCCTTGCTCAACGTTACTTTAGCCGTAGTACTTGGTGGAACCAGGAATCGAACCGGGGACCTTCAGGTCACAAGGCTGGTTCCTTAACACAAGCCTACAACTGCCTGAACAAAGCAACACTACACCAAGTTACTCTTAAATACACTATATAGCGTGAGGATATATTTGTGGACAATGGCTATTTACAGTAAATACTATTCTATAATGGGCGGCACGGTGGCTTAGTGGTTAGCATGTTCTCCTCTCAGCACTAGGGATTCCCGGTTCGAATTCCCATCTGGGTGGAGTTTCCATGTTCTCCCCGTGTCCGCGTGGGTTTCCTCCGGGTTCTCCGGTTTCCTCCCATAGTCCAAAAACATGGATCAAGTCAATTGAGTTCTCCAAATTGCCCCATGTAGAGTGTGTGTGTGTAATGAGTGAGTGTGTGCCCAACGATGGATTGGCGCCCTGTCCTGGGTGTATCTGCCCAGCGCCCGAAACGTTCTCCCCTGGATGGGCATGGGGAACCCCCCGCGACCCTAATAGAGGATAAAGCGGGAGATAATGAATGAATGAATGGAAGCTTCAGTAGCAAACGTAATGTTAGAAATGTGAGAGATAACTATTCTATAATGAGGTTTGTATTCGTGGATCCACTGAAATTAGCAAAAGTAGTAGTGATTAATTCATTTATTCATTCATTATCTCCCGCTTTATCCTCTATTAGGGTCGCGGTGGGGTTCCCCATGCCCATCCAGGGGAGAACATCTCAGGCGCTGGGCAGATAGACCCAGGACAGGGCGCCAATCCATCGCTGGGCACACACTCACTCACACAGACACACTCTATATGGGGCAATTTTGAGAATTCAATTGACTTGATCCATGTTTTTGGACTGTGGGAGGAAACCGGAGAACCCGGAGGAAACCCACGCAGACACGGGGAGAACATGGAAACTCCACCCAGATGGGGATTCGAACCAGGAATCCCTAGCGCTTAGAGGTGAACGTGCTAACCACTAAGCCACCGTGCCGCCTTGTAGTGATTAATGTTCAATAAAACAAAGAAGACTATAACATTCACAGTCATTTTGTTAACTATAGAACATTTTAGTTCAGGCTAGTTTGCTGGCCAGCACAAAGATGCTGTAATACAGTCCTGTGATGTTGAGAGCCAAGACAAAAAAGTTGTCACACCCATGTACTGAGTGCATACGTCATACAGTCGGTATATGGACATGATCTCACCACTTAGACTACCAAATCCCAGCTGTCTTGTCAGACTAACAGTTTACTGTATATGTAAAGTTTCTGACTGGCACATTTACAAGTGTAAATCTACTCTTTGGGTGTTCAGCTGACTCATGACACAAGATTGTTTAGCATATTGGAAAACTAAAGCTGCAGCATGACGTGTATGAAAAAAAAAAAAAAAAACGTTTTGATTTTTATATGAGGTTGACATTACCAATGGGAGTACAGTACAGTATATTTTGTTCACATTAAAAAAGATTTACTCACAATTTAAATGATTAATACTAGAATTTTTAAAAGTTGATTTGCAGATGATGTTAATACATTGCAATTGTAATTCCACAAGGCGGCACGGTGGCTTAGTGGTTAGCACATTCGCCTCTCAGCGCTAGGGATTCCCGGTTTGAATCCCCATCTGGGTGGAGTTTCCATGTTCTCCCTGTGTCTGCGTGGGTTTCCTCCGGGTTCTCCAGTTTCCTCCCACAGTCCAAAAACATGGATCAAGTTAATTGAGTTCTCTAAATATAGAGTTATAGAGTGTATATATCACCCCATATAGAGTGTGTGTGAGTGTTATGAGTGTGTGCCCAGCGATGGATTGGCGCCCTGTCCTGGGTGTATCTGCCCAGCGCCCGAGATGTTCTCCCCTGGATGGGCATGGGGAACCCCACCGCGACCCTAATAGAGGATAAAGCGGGAGATAATGAATGAATGAATGAATGAATGTAATTCCACAGTCTCTCAGTTATTTATTTTTTTATTTAAATGTTGGTAAGAAGCGATTTTCCAGTCTTGCTGATGATCCTCTATTAAGGTCAACTGATAATTTCAGTTTCAGTATGTAATGTAATGTAATGTCTAAATTTGAAACATGATTGTCAGGTGTGAAAGTGTAGAGTAAAGTCTCTAAGTTGCATAGTTTGCATTTTACTTTTGTGACACAAGGGACTGACATAGAATCTAACACCTGATCTGCGTCCTGAGCTTGCCTGTTGTTTAAAGGCTCTGCCCATCAAGCCCTCGCATCACAACCTGATTTCTTTTAATCCAATAAACATGTTAATGACGTTTGTGATGCATAACCAACGTAGATCCTGCTTTAAAATTCACTACTCAATATTCTGTCACCGGCGGCACGGTGGCTTAGTGGTTAGCATGTTCGCCTCTCAGCGCTAGGGATTCCCGGTTCGAATCCCCATCTGGGTGGAGTTTCCATGTTCTCCCCGTGTCTGCGTGGGTTTCCTCCGGGTTCTCCGGTTTCCTCCCACAGTCCAAAAACATGGATGAAGTCAATTGAATTCTCAAAATTGCCCCATATAGAGTGTGTCTGTGTGAGTGAGTGTGTGCCCAGTGAGGGATTGGCGCCCTGTCCTGGGTCTATCTACCCAGCGCCCGAGACGTTCTCCCCTGGATGGGCATGGGGAACCCCACCGCGACCCTAATAGAGGATAAAGTGGGAGATAATGAATGAATATTCAGTCACAATATTTCTGTTGGGGCGGCACGGTGGCTTAGTGGTTAGCACGTTCGCCTCTCAGCGCTAGGGATTCCTGATTCGAATCCCCATCTGGGTGGAGTTTCCATGTTCTCCCCGTGTCTGCGTGAGTTTCCTCCGGGTTCTCCGGTTTCCTCCCACAGTCCAAAAACATGGATCAAGTCAATTGAATTCTCAAAATTGCCCCATATAGAGTGTGTCTGTGTGAGTGAGTGTGTGCCCAGCGATGGATTGGCGCCCTGTTTTGGGTCTATCTGCCCAGCGCCCGAGACGTTCTCCCCTGGATGGGCATGAGGAACCCCCCCGCGACCCTAATAGAGGATAAAGCGGGAGATAATGAATGAATGAATGAATGAATATTTCTGTTGTTGCAGCACAAGCTTCCAATGTTTGTAAAAAATTATCCCTGTGCTTTCCTTCTCTCTTTCATGTCAATCACTAGAAAAGTCACTGGCGAGGAATTAGATTGAAACAGAAGCACTTTTGTATAGCTGAGCGGGTGGTTTTGGTGTCTGTGTCAGGCTTTTAGCCCTGATTTGGATAAGGCAGTCGCTGATGCCTTCTGACATGTTAAGACGTAATCCGTCAGCGGTTTGCATTGTGGTCAGCGAATTGGGTGTAAACCATCCAAGTGTTAACAGAACACTCCTTCTATATTTTTTCGTCTTCTTTCCATGTTCTTTTCTTTGTTTTGTGCTCATTTGAATTCTCAAGGCTTAACAGAATAAGAATTTTAGCATGAGTTTGTCTTTGTGTCTGCTAAGCACTTGTGCAGACTAAGAAAGATTTAGTGGGCAAACTTTAGGCTTTTCTAAAACATCAGCAGTTTCATTTTCACACGTAGCTGCTGTTGGAATTTTAAATCTGTTTTGCTGGAGCTCCTGGGCAAAGTATTCAAGTATTTTATTTGTCATTCCATAATATAAAGTACAGTACAGTATATGTGGAACGAGACTGCGTTCCCCAGGAACAAGGTGTTACACATAATATCTACTACACAATCAACATAAAGTGCACGTGTGCAAACACAAGGACACAAGGATCACAATAAATACAGGACAATACACAGTACAATAAACATACAAGTAATGGTATGAAGTTAACCCTGAGTTTGGTTTGTAAGCAGCAATATTAAGAGGAGAGGTAACAGTGTAGGTGGCCTCCTAGTGGTGAGACACATGTGCCAAGAAAAAAAGTCCCTGATTTTAAAATTCTTAAAGAGTTTGTAATTGCAGCAGTTAGTAATGTGCAAAGGTGTGCAAAGATGTGCAAAAGATGTGTGCAATATGTTAGCAGCGGATATGTTAGCATGTTGCACACATCTTTTGCACACCTTTTGCACACTTTTTGTGCAAAAAAATATTTTCAGAATATGTTAAACATAATGCAATATAATTCCTTATAATGCATTAGCAATTAAAATCTGTAATTCGTTGATTCACTTAAAGCTGTTTGTGACAGACAAAATGACAAGTTTTCAGCATTTTCAATGATAATTTTAATTCTAATTATTCATTAAACCTTTATAATTAGCATATATTATATAAATTGTATAATTATGCATGCAACACACTCAAAAGATAGAGGCCTGTTTTCCAATGAGTCACATTTTCCTTTCCTTTTTAATCATTAGGAACACTAAAAAAAAGTTTTTTTCCAATTTTGCAAGTGGAATTTTTGCTGTATTTTTTGCTGCAGTCAATATTTGCAGTTGTCAGATTTTTTTTTTGTCGTTATGATGATTATACGGCGGCACGGTGGCTTAGTGGTTAGCACGTTCGCCTCTCAGTGCAATGGATTCCCGTTTCGAATCCCCATCTGGGTGGAGTTTCCATGTTCTCCCCGTGTCTGCGTGGGTTTCCTCCGGGTTCTCTGGTTTCCTCCCACAGTCCAAAAACATGGATCAAGTCAATTGAATTCTCAAAATTGCCCCATATAGAGTGTGTCTGTGTGAGTGAGTGTGTTCCCAGCGATGGATTGGCACCCTGTCCTGGGTGTATCTGCCCAGCGCCCGAGACGTTCTCCCCTGGATGGGCATGGGGAACCCCCACCGCAACCCTAATAGAGGATAAAGCGGGAGATAATGAATGATGATTATACATTTCCAACATTAGATAGATCTGGATTACAGGCCGACAAGTTGGCACACTTGTAGCTCATTACTTTATAAGACAGTGGTTTAGTGGTTAGCACGTCTGCCTCTCAGTGCTAGGGATCCAGGTTTGAATCTGCTCCATGTTCTCCCCATGTCCACATGGGTTTTCTCCAGGTCGGATTCTCTCATGGATTCAATGTAAATTCACTGCTTTAAATTTTTTAAATTGCCCATATATAGTGATTGTATGTGAGTGAGTGTATGTCCAAATATAGATTGGCGCCTGATCCAATGTTTATCTGCATTCTCCACTGAATGTGTATTTCAAACCCCCCCGCACGCAACCCCAGTCCGTGGCATAGGATTAAGCGGAAGATAATGAGATGAAAGATGAGATGAGATTTACAAGTAGCCGAGCTTGATGGTTGGTGTTAGAATACATGGTTTACCATGATACAATGAGGGTTAAGTGCCTTTCTCAACAATCTACTCTGGCAGCCTGGTGGAAATGGAGATCAAACCCCCAACCTTGAGTTTGCTAGCCCAACATCTTAACCTAAATGTAAATGAGCCCTGGCATTATCCTGCTAAATTAAACATAAATTTTCTGGAGACAGCATGTCTCTCCTAATATAACGGTTCAAGACTCTGCATTTTTTTTTTTACAAACATGCAGATTACCCATGTTGTTGGCACTGATGCATCTCTGTGGCATCACAGGTGCTGACTTTTCATAGGTGATAGGCTGAGTAACTTTTTTTTTCTTCTTTGGCACCTAAAAATCCAACATCTGTTTTTATTTAAAACTAAAACTCTTCTGACCCCAGTTAATGTTTCCATTTCTTCATCACAGATGACTTTGAGCCAGTAAACTCAGCAGCATTTCTGCTCAGTATTTGGTTATGACTTCAGTTTCAGGTTGCATTTTCTTGAGGCAGTAGCAGACTCTGTGAGGTGACAGTGATCTTGCAAAGTACTTCATACTGAGAGCTCCATGTTCATGCACATTCAGCAGTAGTTTTCCACCCTTGGCCTTAAAAGAACTGTATTTTACACGACTCCCTGAAGCTTTTCTTGAAGTTATAAACTTCACTAAAAAAAACAATAACTTTAAAACAACTGTCAAACTGTCAAAACGTCTGTTTGTTGCAGACATTGGTTTATTAATTAGTATTTGCATTTTGCAAACTGAATTCCATAAAAAACGCTGAAAATATATGTATATTCATTTGTCTGTTAAATAAAAGGCATAAGTAATTAACCAATTGCAGCTTTTTTTTTACATTTCTATAAAGTGTACAAACGTTTCTGACATTATAGTTTATGCTATGATGTTAATCTTTAATAATTTCAAATGTTTTAATGCACTTTACAAGTTACTTCCAGTAGAAGTCATGTCCTCATCCCAAGAGAAAATGGTCTTCACACTGTCACTATCACATGTCACTGTCTGTTACATATGCTGCTCTGAGTGATAGTTGCCATAGTCCAAGGTGACACAGATGGGTGACACTTGGCAAATTTCAGTCATGTTTCTTGAATTTGAAAAAGAAACAGCAGGTGGTGTTTGTAACAAAGCTGTAAATTTTGGTATGCCTTAAAAAAAGCAGGATCACACTACAATACTTATTTATTCAGATTTTTTATATCTGATAAACAGAGGGTCTTGTTAGAAGGGTCGCTTTGGGTTACCAATGGGGTCTGCAGTAATAAATGCCTCCTCCTGCCTCTTGTTTCCTGGGAGATGAGCCTCTGCGTTAAGCCGGGACCCGAGGTTAGGTTTCCTGTAATTAAAATGAGGGGAAGAGAGATGGTGCTCATGAATAGCATCAGTGTATGGCGAGATAGAAGGTGAGTGTGGGAACAAGAGGCAGCGAGAGTATAGACCAGTATATGCAGTAGACCATAAATGTTTAATTCAATTCAACTTTATTGTTATTTGTATTGTGCAGGGCTAAATAATAAACCAAAAATAAAATGAAAATAGTGTAATGATAATATACGCAACAAATATATTAAATACTCAGAATAATAAAAAATCATAAACATTGTCGTTAAACATTTTACGTCATATATCTGCCAGTCTTTATCAAACAACATGATGTATTAGGCTTCATAAAGTTGCCAATCTAATCAAAAATAATACAGTGGGTTTTAAATATCTGCCAGATATCAGTATTTAATACATGTGAGGTATTAAACTAGAACAAAAATTATGTTAAAGGTCAGTGTGTGTGTGTGTGTGTGTGTGTGTGTGTGTGTGTGTTTTATGGGCGTACTTGTATAGATTTGTGTGTATGTGTGTGTAAATTGTATGTGTTTATATTTCATCATGTCCCCCATTTGCACAGTTTAGTCGGTAACCTGAGTGTTGAGTGAATGTGGAAATTATGGTGTGTATGGATGAACGCACATACGTGTTTCGAAATGTTTTGAAGACAGATACAGATAAAGAGATAAACGAAAAAGAAGCAGAATTGTGCTGGAGGTAAGAAAATAACAAAACCGAAAAAAGCCTCCTTTAAACTGCAACAAACAAAATATTTAAACTCCAATGATTAACAAAAAGAAGCACAGATGTGTCTGGACAAGCTATTCAGTTCCACATAAATGCTATGAAAACCTTCCCAAGTGAAAAGAAAAGCAAACTTTTATAAACAAAGGTTTAATGTTTTAATTGAATGCTGTATGTAGTGTGATGCTGCTCGTACTATATATTAGATCTTGTTCATTAGGTTGCTAACATTGTTTATGTGGATCTAGTTTCTGGTAGGTGCACTGGAGCACTCTGCAGCATCGGTACGTGAGCTGGCCGTGCATATCATACAAACCATGTACCAGCACCATGGCAATTCTGTACTAAGCTACCTGCCACCTGATGATGCCAGTTCACGTAAAAACATTCTGTACAAAAACCTCTTCAACTCATTTGCCAGAATAGATGGAAAGCTTCCTGCCTCACAGGTAAAAAAAACTAAACAAAAAAAAAACGCTTTGTAGTAATTGCCATTATTCAGTGCCGGCACCACACTCACATACTGAGCAGTTCTGCTAAGTTCTACTTGATATGTGGAACTGTTAGTTTTACTCCTTATTTGTAAATGAGTGTGAGTTTCAAAGGAAAACGTTAATAAAGCAAAGTCACACTCTTTGTCTAGAATGCTTTATTGGGTGTGATTGTTGTCATTCCACGTCAGAGAGTTCGCATCACGCTAGTGCAAAGTAATCAGTGTAAACTAGACAGCGTCATCTCCCTGTGTCTGATTTTATCTGTGTCTTCTGTGCTGCTTTTCTTCCTCTTTGTCAGGAACCAAAGAAGGCAGGAGTTCAGGAAGAAGAGAGTCGAAAGAAGCAAGAAGTCAGGGCTCTGCAGCAGCAGCTGGCTGTTCTGAGAGAGTTAAGTGTATGTTAAAAGCATCTTTGTTGTTTACTTAATCAGAGCATCTGAATCTCTTTACTCCATATAGAGGATGACATCATTCATTCATTCATTCATTGTTTTCCGCTTAATACTCTTCTAGGATTGCTTGGGGGGACAAGGGGGGGGGGGTTCTCCCATGCCTATCCCCATCCAGGGGAGAACATTTCAGACGTTACATTTCAGATTTATCCCTGTGTGAAAGAGCGCCAACGTATCGCCCTCTCACACACACACACACACACACACACACAAACAAACACACTGGAGGAAACCCATGCGGACACTGGGAGAACATGGAAACTCCACCCATATTGGGATTCAAACCTGGACATGCACACATGCTTACCACTATGCCACAGTGCTGCCTTCAGGATGGCATCATATCATATATTATTATAAAACCTGAACCATGTAAATACATCGATACATAAAATCATTACTGTTTAAGTTCATAACTAAGTTACATAAAAATTATTACAAATGATATAAAGTTAAAGTCATTTAACTGCTTCAAGTAACTTATAAAACAGTAAAAATAAATAATCAAACTGCATTTTCTCTACAATTTTAATGACGATCCATATGAAGTCTGCTGTGTCTAATTATTAATAACTTATTATTTTCAACAAATGTATTATTTCATGTTAAATAAATATTTGGGGTCAGAATTTTTGTTTGTTCTGCTCTTGTTCCAAATGTCTTGACTAAGTGAGCAGCATACTGTATGTCAGTAAATATCTATTTTTGATTCTTTCCTCTGTTTAGAGTAAAGCACATGATATAACTTATAGGCAGCATGATGATTTAGTGATTAGCATGTTCGCCTCTCAGTGCTGAAAATCCAGATTGGAATCCTGAATTTGAGTATCCATGTTCTCCCCGTGTCCATGCAGGTTTTTCAGGGTTCTCCAATTTCCCCACATGATATTGACTACTAAAATGCTCTTATATAGTGTGTGAGTTAGTGTGTGCCCAGTGATGGATTGGTGCTCTGCCCTGGATGGGCATGGGGAACCATGACTAATTGCAGATGTAAACTATGTAAACTAGAAATGGTAACAGATTGCTGCTAATTGACTGTGGAGGAGCTGATGTGTTGTCACGTCCAAGGAAGCATGAAGTATTTTAAATGGGAACTTGCAATTTATTTTAAAAGGTATTAAATAGGTGAAGCTGACATCTTCCAAATTCACACACAGTTTGTGTGGTCATTTACGTATACTGTTTAAAAACACACTTTTTTATTGTGAATCTTGCACTTTTTTTTTTAGATGGAATGCCGTGACTCATTTAGATTCAGCAACCAATCAGTGTAACATTTTTCCAGGATTTCTTTAAACCTGATTTATACAAAAATGGGAAAACCATTCTTATACAGAATTAGGCAAAAATTTGCAAGCAGCCGAATTTCTGAATGTCTTTCTATGCTGTGCTTTTAATATTATATTTTGTTCAAACTACCACCTCTTTAATGCTTCTGGATATATAGTATATTCTGACTTATTCTAACAAATGGAATTTTTTTTCATATATTTTTAATGTTCTCCAGGTGAAGCAGAAAAATAAAAACCCATCTCCAGAGATAAAAGCTGAGAAGCTGTTAAAACCAGGTGTGTAGTGGTTGATGTCTTTCCCTGCTTTGCTTCCTTACATTGTCAGTATGTTGAAACATTTAAGAGGTGTAAATATCTACCTTTCTATGTAGGTGTTAAAAAGGAAACGCATTCCATTTCCTCTGATGCTAAAGAGGACCTGGCCATGCCAGACTATCTAGACAAGTAAGCACCCGTTCTTATGTGTTAATCAGTAGCACAGTATAAATTATGATTATAATCCTGTTGAGGCATAAACTGGTATACACACTAAATACAGCAGTTTGTTTCAGTTACTTTCAGTTTTGATAGTTAAAGTAATTGTTGCTTGTTTACTGACAACATGATCTGAATAAGATGATTATTCTGTATCTGTATATTGTATAGGTATGTGTTTAGTATGTGTTCTAATAGTAGTTTGTATCACAGTTTGTGTATTTTCTGTGGCGAGCGGGACAAGTCTTTCACAGAGGAAGGTTTGGATCTGCATTATTGGAAACATTGCCCAATGCTTTGTCGATGCCTGCAGTGTAGACAGGTACGTCAAATCTGTAATTTAACAGTTCTGGACTGAATTAAAACCTTTTTGTGAGAGTGAAGTGACATCTCTTTAATTCTCTGTAATAACTTGGGTAGGTTAAATTGGACAGGTGCTTCACTGGACATACAGTAGAGTTTGTAAAACCAGTTCTAAAATCATCTGAGGAATAGAGAAAGGTGTAAAGTTGAAATCTTATTGACACATTTCACTGGTTATGTAAACCAAAAGACTATATTCAGTAGATCTAATCCTTAAGTAAACATAAGAAATTATGTAAAATGACAATGCATTCTTAAGTTTTTGCGTGGATGGCACGGTGGCTTATTGTTTAGCACATCCACTTCTTAGCAATGGGGATCCTGGTTCAATTCCCAATCTGGGATTCCACATCGGTTTCGGTTTTCTCCCACAGTTCAAAAACATGGATTCAAGGTAAATGGAATGCTCTAAATTGCCCCATATAGTGTATGTGTCTGTGTATGTACTGTATATTTGTCTGTGTAAGTGAGTGTGTGCCCAGCTATAGATTGACACCCTGTTCCGGGTGTATCTGCCCAGTGCCAGAACCGTTCTCTCCTGGATGGGCATGGGGAACATGTGGAGGATTAAGTGGAAGATAATGAATGAATCAATTGAGTTTTTGCATACAAATTTGTCACATTTATTTGTAGATAAAATTAAAAACATGACATTTATCAGGTATTGAACAGCTTGACATTTAATCTGGTTGCTATTCATTAACTGAATTTAACCTATTAAATCTTTTTTTTATGATGTTTTGAGCAGTTTTAAATTAAAACAAAGAGATGAAGAAACCAGGCATGTAATATCTATAAGAACAGTCAGTGTTCCTGTAGCCAACGGGCAATAGTAAGCTAATGTGTGTGTTTTGAAGATTGACCTCTAGTTAAAGCTACTGTAGCTGGGGGAAATACCTTTTTGTTTTCTGTCCACATGTTTCCAGAAGGCCCTAGTTTGACAGCTCACTTTAAAGAGGTCAGCAGTCACTCTTATTTGTTTTAACCACATTCCAGTGCAGTGGATTGTTAACTCGAGGAAATGTATTGACCTTTCTCAGATACTTTACTCTGCTCAGCCCTAAGCACGCGGCCATGTTCTCTTACTTTTCTTCTAAATAGGCAAATTCTAAAACTCTACACTAATACTACTTTTAAAACACATTTGTTCTTATCACATTGTACTATTTATTTTCTGCTTCCTTTTCTGTGGATGTATTTTTTAATTCATTTTATTCATTCATTCATTCATTATCTCCCGCTTTATCCTCTATTAGGGTCGCGGTGGGGTTCCCCATGCCCATCCAGGGGAGAACATCTCGGGCGCTGGGCAGATAGACCCAGGACAGGGCGCCAATCCATCGCTGGGCACACACTCACTCACACAGACACACTCTATATGGGGCAATTTGGAGAACTCAATTGACTTGATCCACGTTTTTGGACTGTGGGAGGAAACCGGAGAACCCGGAGGAAACCCACGCAGACACGGGGAGAACATGGAAACTCCACCCAGATGGGGATTAGAACCGGGAATCCCTAGCGCTGAGAGGCAAACGTGCTAACCACTAAGCCACCATGCCGCCCTATTCATTTTATTATATATGTAAATGTCAATGTTGATCAAAGCCAAATTTTTGGTTCAGTTAAATGGTTCAGTATATAATGTCTATTTATGATCCAGATTGAACTTCACTTATTTAATATAGAGCAAAAGACCACACATGTGTTTTGATCTTTTCCGAACGTAATTGTGTCAGCTTTAAATTAGAAAATTAGAACATCAGAACAACAACAATCGAGGTTATGCAGCCTTTCATATTTTGGACATAAACAACCAAGTCTGTTGCCATTTCTTAAATTTGTCTGAGGATTGCAGTGTTGAACCTTACTATCTCAAGTGCTCCAATCAGAAATGTATTTTTTGAGTTTAAACAAGGCAGTAGAGAATGTTAGTTTTCTAGTTTTACATCAATACTTTAATAGAATTTTCATAAGAACCATTTGTCACTGTGATCATTCTGGTCGATCGACTGCTCTGTTGATATCTCTGCTCAATCAGAATGTCAGTGGACTTCATACTATGGGACAGGCAGGATAAAGTTCCAATATAATTAATCAAATGATGCAAACATATTCATATAGAGCTTAAACATTTAATGACCAGAGATGTTCAAACTTGAAGAGCATGTTCAAGAAAATCTGTAGTCTTTTTATGTGTAACGTTTACATATTTTTGTAGTTCTACTTAAAAAATTAAACTAAAGCAGTTGCATTATAATTATAAATAAGACTAACATTTAAATTTGTATATTGTGTTTACTGTATTACTAGTAGAATGTTTTTCCATCACTGTTGGCCATTATTTGAATACCAAGTTGTATTTGTTCCTGTTGTTTTTGGAAAAATTCCCTGAGGTTTGTAAAAAGTGGTTTCAATATCTACCACAACATTTCACTGGATTGCATTCAGGAGCTTCATTTAGCCATTCTTACATAACTCTATTAATTGTCATTCCCACTCCAGTTTAACTTTTACATTTAGTCATTTAGCAGACGCTTTTATCCAAAGTGTCTTACAAATGAGAGAACATACAAATACACGTTACTGTTAAGGTTAGTGTCCTGTTTGCAACAGAATTTGCTTAATCTATTTAACCTTTAATTCTGACTTGATGACTGTCCCACCATTTATTATTGCTTTGCAATAATGGGGAAATATTTTTGGTATTTTCACGTTAAGGTTTTCCTTCGTGAATTAGTATGTAAACTGTCTTTCCTATGGTTTGTATTATGGCAATTAAATTTAATTCATTGTCTGGTCTTATCAATGTATTAATGTATGTAATGGTCTTGAAACTACAACATCAATTATAAAACAATGTATTGCTAATAATGAAATAAATTAATAAAAATGTTAAAATATATTTTGTTTGTCAGGTGGTAGAGATTTCAAGCTTAACAGAGCACCTGCTCTCTGAATGTGAACACCGAGATGATTTTGTCCAGTGTCCTCGCTGTTCAGAGGCTATCGTCAGGAAAAACCTGACTGAACATGCCCAAAACACAGCCTGCAATCGTGAGTACTGCTTTTGTTGTGACATTTCACATCAACATCTGCAAATACCAGAATAATCTGCCAGTTTTTCAAAAATCCTGCACCCTGTAAAAAAAAAGTTTCCTACATGGATGAACTACTTCAAAAGTGTGAAAGTGTTTTTTATGTGTATAGCTGTGCAGTCGGAATGTTTGATTTTTCCAGTTACTTTTTAAAAACTACCACCGTGTAAGTTTGACAGTTTGAACATGGTTTGTAAAAACATTTTTAAATTATGAATTATAAAAACATTTAACAAAACCAGCTTAGAAAATTAATTAATAAATGTTTTCTAATCAGCACTTCCAGATCCTGAAGTCAGTGGAAACTTTAACCACTGTCCTTTGTGCCATGAAAGTTTTCCACCAGGAGAGGAGGTAAAGATACAAACATGTTTTCACATTGCTTTGTTTTCAGATTTTTTTTTTCAGATACTTGTACTGTATTCGTAAGTTAGTTAGTTAGTTAGTTAATTAGTTGTTAGTTAGTGTGCCTGGATCAAAAAACTTCTATTAGGTCCTCTGAAGAAAACAAGATCCGACAGAAACTATGGGGTTAATTTTTTTGCAACAAAGTTTTTACTACTTGATTTCTTTGATCTTGCATGTGCTAGTTTCCTCATTCCATCACTTTAAAATCCTTCTTCCTAATGCTTACCCAAACAAATCTTCAACTTGACACAGTTTTACACAGTACACCCTTCATGACCAACCCGATTTATTCGGACTGAAGACCAAAATATTATATATTATATTATATAAAGACTTTTTAAGGAATTTCCCTCAAAAAAAGTCAAAAAATTTAAATCTTTGATGTGACATAATATAACATAACATAATGAATGTAAGAATGAATTGATGAATTGATATTGATAACCCAGTAAAGCAACTAGTGTATTGGACACGCTCAGTTATATTACATAAAATAAAAGGTCTAATCAGTATGCTTGTCATCAAATATATTCTGGTTTCCTATGTTAATAAGTGTTCGAATCCCAATCTGGGTGGAGTTTCCATGTTCTCCCTGTGTCCGCATGGGTTTCCTCCCACAGTCCAAAAACAATGGATCAAGACAATTGAATTCTCCAAAATTGCCCCATATAGTGTGTTTGTGTGAATGAGTGTATGCCCAGCGATAGATTGGCCCCCTGTCCTGTGTATCTGCCCAGCGCCCGATGTCCTCCCCTGGATGGGCAGGGGAACCCCCCGCGACCCTAATAGAGGATAAAGTGGAAGATAATGGATGGATGGATGGATGTTAACAAGTACCTACCATCTGTTACATTTTCTCTGTAGTGTTGTATCTGATGGCTCTAATTACAGGTCTGGTGAAACCACCAGATGAAGGGGGTCATTGTCTCTTCCAGGCACTAAACAGGTGTGCGTTGGTTACACATTGAAGCTTCAAATTCTTGTCAACTATGCAAAAAGATGCTCTACAAATTAACCCATAAAATTAATTTGTAGTTAAGTTCAGGTGCTTTTTTTTCTAAATGCCCTCTTGTTTAACTAATACAATTATGTATTGTGGGGTACAATTATAGTTACTGTCTTACCTCTGGCTTTATGTCTTCCATTCATTAAACAAACCCTGTAGCACTAGTTCTTAAAGTGATGTAACCAGACTCCCAAGGAGTAAATGGTTACTAAAATCAAGATAAATATTTATTAGCTGATTGATTTGTGTTGATATTAACAGCTTTTTTTTTGTTAATATCCCAATGGGTTTTTCTAAATTTCACTACCTTTTGGTATTATTTTTGATTTTTTAGTCAAAATTGAATTGTTTGTAAAATAAACAAAAATAATATAAACTAGTTTTAACCATCAAACAAAAAACATCAACATAAAAATTCATTTCATCTCATTATCTTCTACTTAATGCTGTACTAAGGTCACTGGGAGGTTCCCCAGTGACCATCTATGGCTGGGCACACACTCTATACACAAACAAACACAAACACAATATAGGGGCATTATTGAGAAGCCAATTCACCTTCACCTTGAACATTGAATTGGACTATGGGACATTCAGTCTGCCTGCGAGTTCTAGACGTCATCTCATACATTGCACACTGCACCAATCCCTTAAGCATGATCGCAAGTACAGTTTGAAAAAAAGTTTAAATGCTTATGGTGCAGATTATCATCGAATTTAAAGATTACTCATTATGGCTGATTGGGAGCAATAATTAACTGCAGGTGCAACTAAACTACAGGTGAAGGAAATCTAGTGGCCGCACCTGCGGTCAGTCATGAAAATGCTACACTGCCAAGAACCTAAAGAAAGGTTTATAAACCTAAAGAAAAAACTCTCTAGTGACAGGTAATGCATTACACTGTATATATTGTTGCTGCATCTAAAATGAACTCCTATGTTTTTTTTTAACAGATAAATTAAGAGAATATTGGTGCACTAGGCCTATATTATAGTGTTCTTACTTCTAGGATTGAAGGCCCTAAGAGTTTTTGTTACCCACTGCTTACTGCAATACATTCAATTCATTAAATTTAAAGGTAATGCTAAAATATATAAGTTCATTATATCCAACATTTTTTATTGAAGGGATGATAATCAGGTGATGAAGCTTGTAAATAAAGGAGGGTCTTAAATAATTTTCTCTTGTATAACAACAACAAAACATTCCTATAGATATTTTTTGCCCTATGTTATGTGATCTTTGCAACAGCTGGAGACGCACAGGCTGAAAATGTTGGTTCGAATTTTCCAAAACTTTCCATAACTGTGACCTGGTCTTAACAGCTTGTTTTTTTTTTTTTTTTTTTTTTTTTTTGTTTTTTTATAAAGTTTTCTGTGCATTAAGGCATGAGTTCTGTGCAGACCACCCTAGTTCTTGCACAGCCAACCTTGTCAAACTATTCATGTGTGCACAGGAGCTCAGACTTGCTAGAACAGTACAGCGTCTGTCTTTAACTAATCCTTCACTCCATAGAATTGTCTGAAAAATATGTGCAAAATATATGTGCAATATATATATGTTCTGTAGGTAAGGTGTTGTAGTGAGGTGTTTCACTGTACAGTGTTTTTCTATTCTGTAGTTATCTGCATGCATTCTTTGAAAATTTAGATGAAAATAAGTAAACACATCTTGTGCAGGGAAAGAAGGCTTTAGCTTGAAAAAAGCTGTAATATTAAGAACTGTTCTTATAAATATTTAATTTAATTTGCCCCATACAAAAAAAGCATTCCTGTTGCTTTTGGATCACTCTGCTCACTTCATGACTTGATCCAGCACATTAGCAGAGTCTCCAACAGGTGTATTAATTGCCTCTAATTAATGTTATTAATGCTTCACCGCCCAGGAATAACTTCAACTTTAAATGTAACTGTGAATGCTATAAAATAAACTCTTTGTTTGTTCTCTGTGTACATCACTGTATCTGGCCTCATCATTATCAATGCGGTGCTTCAGCACTGTCTTTACTTTTTATTACGCTGGCCATGTACTAAACCTATTATTATCACGGAGAATATCGTTAACCTCTATATTGATTGATTCTATATTGAGTTTGTAAGTAAAATTTATATAGAACCATCCTTTATATAGAACCAGCTTCCACACATTTTAATGCACAATTGCTGTTAATCTACTAAACATAACTTTTGGGGGGAAATATAAATATGACCTGTACACAAAGTCGTTTATAAATTGTAAACAACAGGTCAATGATTATTGTTTATAAGGAGGTAATTAACGCACCTGCCAGCACTCCACTGATGAAGCTCCACTGATCTCCACTGATCCACTGCCTTTATCAAGATATCAATCGTGAGCTGCAGGAACGTGATGTTACGGCAGTTCCACTATCCTTCATTCTTTCTTACTCCTGTTACCATGTCTGTTAACTTTGTAAACTTTTTGTGAACTAAAAATGTCAATTTAGGAAGTGTGTACAAGACACAAAACATATAAGCTCTACACAAAACAATGCTGATAAAAAAGTCCCCACTATACCATGGTGTTGGCAGCGTTATACTATGAGGAAGTTTTGTTTTAATCTGCAGTGCAATCCTTAGATAAGTTTTGCTCCTTAAATAAAAAAATAGCCTATCAAAGTGTCAATATTTGTAATGGGGTCTGTACCTCTTGTTTTTATAATATTACTTATGCTTATAATGTTTAGTGTGGACAGAGGACTTAATGCATATATACATATGCATATATACACACATAACTGTTTTATTTAACTGTTTATACTAAAGTTTTTTTAAGTGATTTTTATTTCAAATTATTTTAAACTTCACAATTAACATTTTAAATAAACATACCATGCACACACACACACACACACACACACACACACACACACACACACACACACACACACACACACACACACACACACACACACACACACACACACACATATTCCTCTGCCAGTTAAGTAACATTGAGTTTTCTGTTTAGGGCTGGAAGTTTCACCTCATGTACAGCACTCCTGGCTGTAAGCAGAACACACGTAGGACAGCAGCACTACAGCGAACTCAGATGTACAGACAAGGTGAGCCATTCATCCTTTTCTCTGCCCCCAAAGAGTCCCTAACTAGCCCTCTAACTCCCTCACACAATCTCAAACAATCATGAATGAAAAGAAACTGCCTGGAGGTTGACTGCATAATGCAAATTACTAAAGCCATGTTTAAGAGGGTTCTTTTCACAGAAAATTAACATATTTTACGTTGTAATATGCAGCATCTCTATACTTAAAACCGTTGACTAGGCTGTAGCCCTACTGTTCCCCTTATAATAATCAGGGTATGATGCAATAGTTTTACATGGATGATGCTGGTAAATGCAGTAAAGAGGGAGAACATGTAGTTGAAATGTAATACAATCTCAAACATAAATGAGTGATGAAATACAGCTGAGATGGACATACCAGACATTGCTTCTATTATTTTTTTTATATTTGAAAACTATTTATACATTACAACATTACAACTATAAACATTTCATGTTATTATGCATTTGCATTTGCCCTCGGTTTTTTTATATGTTATTGCATTTGCCCTCGGTTTTTTTATATGTTTTTTATTTCCTGGTGGTATTTCAGTAATCTCTTCATGACTTTAATTCTCTTCTTCCTTGTTCCGTTTATTCATGTTAAAATTCTAGTTAATATTTTTGGAGGCACCTTGGATCACTTAAGAAGCACATTATGTGTATTGTTATGAACATCAACAATTAACTGAAAAGAAAACAAATCCCCTAACTCTGTTATACCTGACTAAGAAACGTGTTTAATAATTAATTGAATTTAATGTTAACTAATTAAGTTTTTAACTTGTCTTGTGGTTTATTGGTTTATAGAATGCCATTCATTGAATTGAACTGTTTCAGAACAAATAGATTTATTAAAAACTTTTTTTTTCTCACTTCTATTTATCTCGTGAGTTTCTTTCACAGAGTTTCATATGTTTGAAAACTAATATTTTGTAAATTGTATATAAAAACAATATACATTAACAGTCACATAATCCAACTTTCTCTTTAGGTTTATTTTAAGTTGTTACCTTTTATTTGTGCCATTTGAAATGCTTCTTTGTGGTTAAACATGTCTTCTGGTACTGTTTAAACTGTATACAGTATATGCAGATAAACCTGAAACAAACAAAATTAGGTAAAATCAATCTTATCTACCATTTTGTCTTAAATGTTCCAGAGGAGGTGACTAAGGAGGAAGCAAGAAAACACTGATGTTTGCATTTATATTTGTTTTTTGCAATTTATCAGGTACAACCATCAGTACACCAATGTTAAAACCAGCAGCAGGGGTAACTGGTAAAAGAGGAGTTGGCAGCAAAGCCAGCAGTCGTATCCCAGCACCCACTCAACGGCCTGGTAGGACTAGTAATGCAAAAGCTGTTTCAAACTAAACTTTAATCGATATGATTCTGTACAATCACGGGTTTAACTCTTTCACGTTTTTACAAACAGCAACTAAAACAACTTAGTTTAAATTTAGTTTACAAACAACTAAATTAATTATTACTAACTAAATTGTTCTAATTAGTTATGTTGTTAGAACTACATTTACATTACATTTTAGGTTCACTAATTTGTTTCTTTCATTTCCCCTTCCATTTTTATTTTTGAATTGTACCTCATTTAATTCTTCCGTTCAGACATAAATCAGTTTCCTGTTGTTTTATTTAAATACTTTATACTTTCATTTTGAAATAACGCACTTTGGAGCTATTATGAATGTTTGGGGTTTTTTTAAAAAAAAAAAAAAAAAAAAAAAAAAAACCTGAATATTGAAATGCAGTTGTAGGTGCTGGATGTTTTTTTTTTCTGAGACTTTTTGTTCATGTGGTCCATATCTGTGTTTACAGTACTATGACATGATCAAACGGCAATGAATGAGATTGTTAAGGAACAGAAAGCTTTATGAAGTTTTTCAAGTAAACCAGCTGATGTCAGCTGGATGCCTGGTATTTTGATCTGTTTAAATTTCTTCTAAACTCAGATGTTTTATATAAGTTATATAAGTTAAAAAGATAAATTAAATTACATTTGAAGTTTAATAAATAACTGTAGATGATATAGTGTTTCCTGCAAGCATGTATAATCAGTATATGGTGTTATATTATAGATGTAAAATTATAGACATTTTATTGATGTTTACCAGTTTCAGGTGGAAACTAATTCCTACATGTAGCTAACAATAAAAAATGAGATTTTGATTATAAGCAGCAGACAGTGTACTGACCTATTTTGTACACAATACAGTGATGCCATTAAATAAAGACTTTTTCTATTTCACCCAGCAATTGGCACATTTTGATACCAAAGTTATAGAATTTTTATAAAATATAAAATGGAATATTTATATAATTATATGCTTAAAAGAGAAAACCCTCCTGTTGTTAGCTCCCATCAACTGCATTGGTAATACGTAATTAATTGGCTTTTAATACCTATTGTATTGTCATTGTATGTTTTTTTTTTTTTTTGCAGCTAATGCTTTGAACACAGATATTAAATTGCACTACCCATCAATCTTTTCATTTCTGTTTTACAATATTTAAGTATTACCGTATAGTAAATTTTTTTTAATATAAGTATAGTAAAATATTTTTTTTAAATTTAAGTATTACAGTAAAGAAAAAATATTGCATTGCTTATGTAAAAATGAATTGTTATTAATATTTATAGGATGTTATGTTTCTCTGTTTCTTTCAAAAATCAGTGTTTTATAACTGTGTTTATTGACTACATGTTTTTCAAGTATATGTCTGGGAATTGCCATATACATCACATCACACCTGTGAACATTGAATTAAACATTAACATTAAAGCAACTTCAGTGTTGATATTGTAGCATTGAAGTGATTACTTTGCTTAGTCTGACCATAAATATATCTCATAAATGTTGTTCATAGTTATGTAATCTGGACTTGTCTCAGATTGTTAAATCTTGCACCTGTTTATTGATGCACATTGTTCATAAAATAAATCTAAATTTCAAGTTAAATAGATATTAATATATCAATGCTGTCAGAATATTTTGATATCAAAAGATAGTAATTTTATGTGAAACAAATCTCTATGTTAAAAATATAATAATTCATTTTATTATGTATGCCTGGTTTGTGATGTTTGATTAAAGTTGAATCATCTTGTTTTATATTGTCACCTCTCTAATTTCAATTATTTAATAGGAAAAAACTATATGTACAGTATATCATTAATTAATGACATATCCCCATGTTTATTGCTCAGTTAATAACTAAATACATTTGTAAAAGTATTTAAAATAGAATTTCTGAAGGCTTGATGACATTTAACAAAAAAAATTTCAGCAACTTTTTCAAACACCGAAAAATTCCCTCCTGGATTTGTTTTGTCAATAGAGTTTTTAAATGGTGTTAAGGTTTTAGTATTTACAGAAAGCAAAATAATAAATTTAAGGAGAAGGTCACAGGGTCCTGTAGTTGGAACATAATATATAACACCATAATGCCTGTTATTAGCTATATATATTGTTATATAAAATATTTAACATAATTTTATATAACAATATAAATATTCATTCATTCATTCATTATCTCCCGCTTTATCCTCTATAAGGGTCGCGGTGGGGTTCCCCATGCCCATCCAGGGGAGAACATCTCGGGCGCTGGGCAGATAGACCCAGGACAGGGCGCCAATCCATCGCTGGGCACACACTCACTCACACAGACACACTCTATATGGGGCAATTTTGAGAATTCAATTGACTTGATCCATGTTTTTGGACTGTGGGAGGAAACCGGAGGAAACCCACGCAGACACGGGGAGAACATGGAAACTCCACCCAGATGGGGATTCGAACCGGGAATCCTTAGTGCTGAGAGGCGAACGTGCTAACCACTAAGTCACCGTGCCGCCAATATAAATATTGTTACACTAATTTATATATATATATGGAGGAAACTCACGCTGACATGGGGAGAACATGGAAACTCCACGCCCATCACAAGATCAGATTTCATGGTAACACAGTCTACAAGACACGTTCTTGGTCTAGGTTGTTTAATTAATTGAGGCTAAATGACAAAACCATTACAGACCACAAACGACTGGAACCCTGAACTTGTGTATCACAGAACAGTGAAACATTTATGTCAGTGTGGTTTTTGCAACGTTGTACTTTTTGCTTGTAATGAAGCTTAAATGTACAGTAAACATACATTTGGTCAAAACTGAGCATCCTTTCTTTACAGCCAACAAAATGATCTTTGTTCTCAATTATTTTAGTTTTTTCCTGTTTGTTAAAATAGAAAGTATAAATTCATGAAGCCACAAGGTAATCTGAATAGATCTGAATCTAAAAGTTATAAAAAGATACTTATTTATTTTTTAAACTTTTATTATTTTTAATGCTGCAGCATGTTAATTGAAAGGCAGGGAAATACATTGCAGGCACACAAACACATTTATTCACACACACACACGCGTGGATAATTTTGTACCTCCAATTTACCTGAGTTATATCTTTAAACTGTAGGAAAAACAGTTACCAGATAACACTTACATGTATAAAAAGAGCACCATTTCTTATTGTAAGATATCTAAACTACCCTCTGCCCTTCATAAAATAAGTTCTTTGTAAGGGGCTGTCAACAGTGATGATATTAAATAAATAGGAATAACCATAAATCGAAACATTGGAAATATCAGACAAGTGCCAGACTCCAAGACTGATTCAGATAAATATTTATGAGTTTTAAAAATGTCAGAAAATGACTCATTACATACAAAATGAGTGGCTTCGAGGTTTTGTAGTCATATGCAAAAAAAGCATGTGTCAGGTTAAAATCTTTGGTACTTTAATCCTCATGAAACTAACATGCTGTACATCAGTAAAGATGTAAAAGTCAGCAGTGTGTCAGTCCCTGTGCAAATATGAGTGCAAACTAAATAGCATTTGTTCATCCTTAAAATTTTAATCACACAATCGGGCAAATTTGGAGCTTTTATCGTTTTTCTTCACAGCTTTGCATCGAGTCATCATGAATCAAGACTCCAACTGTGGACCAGTAAAGAAAATATTCACTCGAAAGAAACTCTTTTAGGAGTGTTTTTTTGTCTTTTAACAACATTCTCAAAGGAACTGAGTTGACACGCATCAGCAGGCTTTTAAACTTCATGTATCATGTAACTTTGCAAGATCTAAAATAGAAATCGATCCAACCAAATGAAAGGTCAGGTTCGATTTGATGATCCAGCATCTCTGGCCTATAGATTGTACAGTATGTGATGTTTCAGCATCACATTGATCCATCTCCTCAGGACATGGTCATTCAGGGTGTTTTGCTGTCTGATAGTGTTTGAGTGCAGACACCTTTTTGGCACAAATGAGATTCTCGTCATGCACCGTGTCCCACATCTTGAGCAGCTCCTCTGCATTCAGTTTGTGCACCACGATGAGGTGGCGGAAGAAACACGGCTCATTATTCATGGAGCTCACCTTGCGCTTCACGATGCCGAAGGTTTTAAAGCCTGGATGCATTTCTGGGCTCAGCCCTAACTTCTGAAGGCACATCCCCAGGAAGACGTCGTCTATGGGGAAAAGCTCCACCGTCTCAGACACATTAAAAAGTCTACGAGCCAGTGAAGAAGACATAAGAAACCCTCCGCCACCTACATAAGGTGGATATTTATCATCAAACAGCTCTTTTGGGATGTAGTACTTGCTCTGATGGTTCCTAATTGGGACAGCTTTAGAAATAGTGTCTCCTATAAACAGATCCTGGGACTTCCCCTCTAACATCTTAAAGCCTATGAGCTGCACCAGGTTGCTGGGGTTCATGAAAATGTCATCGTCGCCTTTAAAAATGAACTGCACTTGGGGACAATAGATGTGGAACCACCTGAGGAAGTTGACCTCTTTTAATGTGAGGTTAAAGAAGGTGTCCATGAAGTCCCATTGTAGGATGTCTCCATAGAGCCTGTCCTCATATTCCAGAAGTTTCTGCAGGTTCTTGGAGTCCTTGCCGGCTGCCGGGGTTCCCAGCAGGAACAGGGTTCGGACCTTCTTGCCGTCGACGGCGTGCTGTTTGCCCCACGTGAGGCGAACCGCTTCCCGGCGGTCGTGCTGCTCGATGACGGACTTCACCACGATCAGCAGGTCCACGTCTGCGCTGCATTTCTCCGGGTGATTGATGAGAAGCGGGAAATATCTGCAGTGTCTGCGGAGGACAAACGCGTGGAACCCGGAGTCCAGGCTTTGAAACCAGCGCTGGTTCTTTAGCTCCGTGTTGGCGGTGCAGGCGATACCGCTGACGTTCCACACCGCGGGGCTCCGCCGCACCGCCGCCGGCACGACGCCACTTTTCTGCCGCTTGCACTGCGTCGAACTCCCGCACCAGTTAAACTCCCCGCGCAGCTCCCGCACCGTGGTTTCGGGCATTTTCAATTTCTGGATCATCAGAACGGTGCCGAACACCAGCATCAGACTCAGCAGCGTTTTTAAAACTCTGTTCCGCCGAAACAAATGATCCATCGCGTAACGGCGCCTCAGCTCCCAAACTACAGTCCTCAAGCTACATGCATCAGTCTGAACCACCGGGACTGGACTTCTCGAAGGTATAAACAATCACTCCTTTTCATGTTTAGCAGCATTATACTTAATTAATATCCTTGATACAATTCTTCTTCTTATGGGGTCGTTTAATTCCCCCTGAGCAGTTCACTGAGTCAGGGTTTTACTTTGCCATTCTAGCTGCAGGACTGTCCGTTGGTCCCTGTAGTTCTCCTGCTGAAGCTCCAGCACGACTCCAGACTTAAACACAGGCTACAGTCACTTGTCCCCCACATCCTCCACCTCCCACCCACCCTCCTGCACACACACCCCTTCCATTCACTGCAAACAACCTATCCGAGCACAAACACCTCCCTGTGACAACCTGTCCTGAGGTCATGCGTCCCACAGCTGAGTTTCTTCTTTATAGTATGAACTCAGCACATCTCACTCGTGTAGTCTGTTTGCAAAATAAGGTCTTTTCAGTTCCCACAAACTTTGCATAAATGTGTATACAAATGAAACTCCTGTTTGATATTCAGCTTTCAATAGTGTAAGAGCATTTCATTGTTCCTCTACTTGTACCTGACATATTGTGGGATTAGGTTAAAAAAATCAGGGAAGAAATGCAGAACGTTCCTTTAATTGATAATATAATTATTTTAAATGTAATGTGAATGTAAATGATATGGGCAATAACCTTAATCCTTATATATATAATCATTCATTCATTATTTCCCGCTTTATCCTCTGTTAGGGTCGCGGTGGGGTTCCTCATGCCCATCCAGGGGAGAACGTCTCGAGCGCTGGGCAAATAGGCCCAGGACAGGGCGCCAATCCATCGCTGGGCACACACTCACTCACACAGACACACTCTATATGGGGCAATTTTGAGAATTCAATTGACTTGATCCATGTTTTTGGACTGTGGGAGGAAACCGGAGAACCCGGAGGAAACCCACGCAGACACGGAGAGAACATGGAAACTCCACCCAGATGGGGATTCGAACCGGGAATCCCTAGTGCTGAGAGGCGAATGTGCTAACCACTAATCCACCGTGCCGCCCATATATATATATATATATATATATATATATATATATATATATATATATATATATATATATATATATATTCTTTTTTTCTTATTACTTTCTTATCTTTTTTAATATGTGTGCATTGTGGTTATGATGCTACTGGAAACTTAATTTCCCTGAAGGAATTATCCAAAGGGATCAATAAAGTCTTATCTTATCTTATCTTATCTCTTATAATATGGATAATTCAATAATACAGAACCTCTATATTAAAGCATTTTATTAATGTCGTTATTAATAAACTTACTTCCCCTTAGACCAACATTTGCATAGAAAGAGATACCAGATCTAATCTATGTTATTAAAAGTTTAAAAATGACTTAATATGTGAAAGTTATGTATTTTTTTAGGCATGATTACAGATTGGAGAGTCATAGCATGAAAGAACATGCACAGCAGCAAATGATGTGACTATAGACCTACTGTTATCTTGTTCAGAGTTACTGTGGCGTGATTGAGGATATTAACATTGTTGTACAAATGGTTGAACACGTCTCGACATGTAGAGGAGACCCTCTGCATTCCTGCAGTGGTTTTAACAGCAACATCATCTCCCTGATCAAAGAGACTCAAAGTTGATCAGTTAACCCCCCCCCCCCCCCCCCATTGAGCGCACACACACCCCTTCCATTCACTGCAAACAATTTAATTTTCAAAACATATTTTTTTATTTTTTTTTTTACATATACAGTGAATACAGTGAATCAGTAAGTAGATGTGTAGAACTGAGAGGGTTTTTTCAGATGTGACCCTGGAAAAATGTAAACAATTTTAAAGAAACTCTGATAATATATTTGCAAGATTTTACATATTAAGTTTTATTTTATTTATTTATTTATCTTTACCAAAATAATTTACACAATATATAATGACAAAAATAAAATGTGATCAAATGATCAGAAAAACAATACAGGAGAGCTTTCTAAAAGCAAAATAACCCCAGTGCTATTGTGTACGTTATGTACATCAGGACAAATAATACGGGCATATGAATGTTGTGAGATTATCTTGTTGTTTTAAGAAGTAGAACTTGTAAACACTGTATGAGGAACAGAAATAAGACTGATATACCAGCAAGTTAATATTACATTACAGGGGAAAAATCCTGTTCACTCATTAATCCAAAGTGAAAATTAATGACAGTAACAGAAAGATTAATATGAAGCAGTGATATTTTATCTGTGGGGTGTGTTCGAATTGCACAAAGGAACATTATTGCCTAAAATTAATTATTAATGCATTATTGTTATTTCTATGAGCTAACATTTTCATACTTTTCGATTCAGCTTAGTGATGTTGATTTATTTTATTTTAATACATCCTCCGTTTAATCCTCTACTAGGGTTGCAGAGGGGGTTCCCCATGCCCATTCAGATGAGAATGTTTTGGGCACTGGACAGGCACACCAACAGTAATGGATAACACACCAATCTATCACTGAACACACTCACTCACACAAACAAACATTTGGGGCTATTTGAATCATTTACTTTACCTTGAATCCATGTCTTTGGACTGTCGGAGGAAAAAACAGAAAACCCAAAGGAAACCTACGCGGACGGCGGGTAGAACATGGAAACTTTAACCAGAGATTCAAACATGGATCCCAGCGCTGACAGGCAAACGTGCTAACCACTAAGCCACAGTGTCGCCCTATATATTATAATATATATTATAATAATACATAATTAAAAGTAGTGCAAGCTTGAGTGAGTGAGCAAGATAAAAATGTTTTATATTCATTTATATTCATTTATATTTGTGTATTCATGCTATATATGCAGAACAGAAAAAAACGCTCTTATTATGTACTGCTTTATAATACCATCCATAAACATGCTGAAACAGTTTGCATATGCACAAATTATTTTAAGGTGGAAAGGGGGATAGATAAGATGTCGAAATACTGACAAGGGACTTTGAGAGAAAAAAGTTGAAATACCTTTGAGAGAAAATGACAAAACAGAGATTTACTACATTTCCATTTACTCATCCTACAGATGCTTCTATCTAAAATAAAACAAATGAGAAACAGCTAGGTTGATTAGTTAGGTTGATAGTTTGCATAATGTGGGTAGAATAAAATATTTGTATCTACCTCATCTTTACTGTTACTGTCAGTACAGAATGTATGCAGTTTACTAACAACTGGAAATAACTTTACTAAATATTATTTAGCATTTAAATAAACTATAGGTAGAAAACAAAGTTATCACGTTGAATTTGAAACTTTTAATTGGCCATGACATGCTAAAACAGAACTGAAGTATATTGTAGGCAGAAAGCATGCAGGTACAAACATAATGAAGTTACATAAATGTTAATTTCCAATAATTTTTGATATATTTTATGAAGTGACGTAGTCTTAATACTTTAATGTGCTATAGAGTCTCCATGTTTTTTTTATATTGTGACAGCGTCCTCTATCGGATACCCATCTGCTTGTATTGCATCAGTGTTGAGTAAATTGTGTGATTGGCGCCCCCACGTGGATAACTAAAAATAATACATTTGATGCTTAATTAATTAATTAATTTATTTATTTATTTTATTTTATTTCATTTCATTTCTTTTCATTTATTAGTGTTAGTTTTGTATTTTTCTGCGCTTTTTTAGCCGATTCTCCTCTCATAGTGTAATTGCATTTAAATTTGGCAGTTATTATAAATTATTTTAATCTCATAAAATATTTTCATTTACTGGAGTCTAAATAGCAGGTGGTAAGTTCTCTTTAACAAGCAAACAAAAGAATTTTGACAACAAAATACAATAAATAAAATAAATTTAATGTGTAACTGTTTTCTCTAAGAATTTAGCCCACATTTACAAATAATAATTCTGTTTTATGAACCAATTTCAAGCTACTTAAGTTGCTGGACAGATGGGCCCACAATTGTATTGTGGCATATCAGTTCTGCCACGCCACAGTATCAAGGATATTGTCTCATGGTGTGTGTGTGTGTGTGTGTGTATGTGTGTGGGTGTATGGGGTTGCTGTGGAGATTACAGAATCTTCTCTTGTCTGCATGGATTTCCTTTTGGATATATCACATTTTTTCCACAGTTTTATGACATGCAGGTACAGTTGTGATCAAATTTATTCAACCCTCCAATGCTGCGAAGGGTTTTATGGAATTCAGTGCACATTTGTAATTGTGTTCATAATGAAATCTTACAAGGACTTGTTAAAGAACTAAATGCAACTAAGATAGCATCAATTGTTTTTGTCATAAAGTATTAAATGGCCTTTTTGTGATTTCTTCATTGACACAATTATTCAACCCCTTTACAACTACCACTCATAAGAACAGAGGTTCATTCCAGTGTTTTCAATCAGGTATTGAAAACACCTGTGGATGTCAACGAGCAGCAATCAAGCATGATGAGCACCAATTAGGCAGATTTAAAAGGACTGTGATACTCAGCTCCTTCTAGACATCTACTGGTGTGTTTACAAGCATGGTGAAGGCAAGAGAATGGTCCCAGAAGACAAGAGAAGAGGTTATTGCTCTTCACAAGAATGGCAATGGATATAAAAAGATTGCGAAGTTGTTAAATATTCCAAGAGACACTATCGGAAGTATCATTCGCAAGTTCAAGTTAAAGGGCACAGTGGAAACGTTACCTGGTCGTGGCAGAAAGAAGATCCTGACCGCGACTGCTGTGCGCTACCTGAAGCGTAATGTGGAGAAAAATCCCCGCGTGACTGCTAAGGAACTGAAAAAAGACCTGTCAGATGTGGGCACTGAAGTTTCAGCTCAGACAATAAGGCGCGCACTGCATAACGAAGACCTCCATGCCAGAACTCCCAGGCGCACCCCCTTGCTGACTCCAAAGAACAAGAAAAGTCGACTGCAGTATGCCAAAAGTCATGTGGACAAGCCACAAAGGTTTTGGGACAGTGTACTGTGGTCAGATGAAACTAAATTAGAACTGTTTGGGACAATGGACCAGCGCTATGTTTGGAGGAGGAAGAACCAGGCTTATGAACAAAAGAACACCTTGCCTACTGTGAAGCATGGCGGGGGGTCAATTATGCTTTGGGGCTGTTTTGCTTCTAATGGTACAGGAAAGCTTCAACGTGTGCAGGGTACCATGAATTCCCTTCAGTACCAGGAGATCTTGGAGGAAAATGTGATGGAGTCAGTCACAAACCTGCGGCTTGGGAGACGTTGGACCTTCCAACAGGACAATGATCCGAAGCACACATCCAAGTCCACTAGAGCATGGTTGAACATGAAAGGCTGGAACATTCTAGAGTGGCCATCGCAATCACCAGACTTAAATCCAATTGAGAACCTCTGGTGGGACCTAAAGAAGGCAGTTGCAGTGCGCAAGCCTAAGAATGTGACTGAACTGGAGGCTTTTGCCCATGAAAAATGGGCTAAGATACCCATAGGTCGCTGCAAGACACTTGTGTCAAGCTATGCTTCACGCTTGAAAGCTGTCATAACTGGAAAAGGATGTTGTACTAAGTACTGAAAAATAATGTCACTAGGGGGTTGAATAAAACTGATAATGATGTGAGCACAGTAAAGACATTTGTGGTTATTCCATCATAAATATTATGTTATATTTGTCTAATTTATAAGTGCCTCTTTGATATAATTGTAAATAAGATGACTGAAATGATCCAAATCAATGTCAAACTGGCCAAAACACTTTATTTCAGTGGGGGTTGAATAAATTTGATCACAACTCTATATTGGTGATAGTAAATTGGCCCTAAGTGTGAATGTGTCTTGGTCTGTGAATTATATGAACAGGAGCAATGGACAAGTCCATTAAAATTCCCCCCCAAAGAACACACACACACACACACACACATTCGTCTCTCATCACTGGGGATCCAGGTTTAAATCTCTATCGAGTCCCAAGGTTTCTTCCTTAAATAACAACATAAAAGGGATTTTTTTCTTGCCACTGTCGCTTCGGCTTGCTCTTTGGGGGTTTAAAGGCTTTTCATTCTGTAAAGCTGCTTTGTGACAATGTACTGTTGTAAAAAGCGCTATATAAATAAATAACTTGAACTTAGTTCCCATGTTCTCCTCATGTCCGTGTGGGGTTCCTTTGGGTTCTTATGTTGCCCCCCATTGTTAATAAAGTTTTCTGATTCTGATTAAGTTTTACAATAACTAAATTCTTATTTTAAATTGTAGTAATTTGCTAAATTTGGTAATTTAAGTATAGTTAAGAGAGTTAATGCATAGACCTGGCAGTTTCTTCTTGAGACATTCATTCATTCATTCATTCATTATCTTCTGCTTCTGCAGGGGAGAAAGGTTTGGGCGCTGGGCAAATACACCCAGGCCAGGGCGCCAATCTATCACTGGGCACACTTACTCACACAGACACACACAATATGGGTCAATTTAGAGCATTTCATCTATCTTGAATCCATGTTTTTGGACTGTGGGAGCAAATAGGAGAACCCGGAGAAAGGAATAAGGACACGATGAGAACATCGATCCATCCATTATCTTCCGCTTTATCCTCTATTAGGGTCGCGGGGGGGTTCCCCATGCCCATCCAGGGGAGAACGTCTCGCGCTGGGCAGCTACACCCAGTGCCAATCTATCGCTGGGCACACTCTCACTCACACACACAGACTATATGGGGCAATTTGGAGAACTCAATTGACTTGATCCATGTTTTTGGACTGTGGGAGGAAACCGGAGAACCCGGAGGAAACCCACGCGGACACGGGGAGAACATGGAAACTCCACCCAGATGGGGATTCGAATCGGGAATCCCTAGCGCTGAGAGGAGAACGTGCTAACCACTAAGCCACCGTGCCGCCCACGGTGAGAACACTGAAACTCCAACTAGATTGGGATTCGAACCTGAGAGGCGAACCACTAAGCCACCGGCCCCCTCTCTTGGGACGGGATGTGTAATTGTAGTTCAGCGGGTTAAACACTGTCTCTGTGTCGTACTGTCTCTTTAAAGACTAAAGAGTCTCGGTGTGAAAAGTTCGCGAAAGGCGAACGTCAAAGCCGCGGCTGCCTCCTCCCTCTGAGCGCCGTTTCCGGCCGACCTGCTCACGGTGCTCGAGCATGTAAACACTTCAGAGCTGCCTGCGCCACCCGAACGTCCCGCCGCCACCCCGCAACACCCGCTGCCACCCCGCAACACCCGCAGCGCCAGCCCGGGGATTCTGAGAGGCATTCGGACCGTGTTCACCGCACTGCGGCAGCAGATGGCCGGCGACAGTGGCGAGAGGAAGCGGCTCCAGGGGAGACGGTTGGCCGGCCACACGGAGGACAAAGCGGCGGCGCGCGGCGCGGTCCAGCCGGAACACCCGAGCGGCGCCGAGCGCGACACACGACAAGAGCCCCGGGGGAAAGAGAACTGCCCCGCGGAAGCAGCAGCGCCGCAGCAAACGACCCCCGAGAAGATGGAGGACGCGGGCAGCTACGGATCCGCCGACAGCGCAGACCCGGGGCTTTTCTTCGACGAGGACAGTAATCAGATTTTCCCCGTCGAGCAGTTTTTCGGAAACCTGGACACAGTGCAGGTGAGTGTGTGACACGTCATTCAAACCGCCGGGCGAAAGTATGTGGACAGCCCTTTACTTTTAGGTTTTATTCACAGCCTTAGGTTCAGTAAACGACGACACGTTGTGTTTTTTCCTTCAGTTTTGTTAAGACATTTCGATAACGGCCTTAAGTTGTTTCCGAATAATTGTGTGAAGTGTAGAGCCTAAATATCCATTATTTTCCGCTTTATTACATTACATTACGGGCGGCACGGTGGCTTAGTGGTTAGCATGTTCTCCTCTCAGAGCTAGGGATTCCCGGTTCGAATCCCCATCTGGGTGGAGTTTCCATGTTCTCCCCGTGTCCGCGTGGGTTTCCTGTTCATGCTCTCCGGTTTCCTCCCACAGTCAAAAAACATGGATCAAGTTAATTGAGTTCTCCAAATTGCCCCATATAGAGTGTGTCTGTGTGAGTGAGTGTGTGCCCAGCGATGGATTGGCGCCCTGTTCTGGGTCTATCTGCCCAGCGCCCGAGACGTTCTCCCCTGGATGGACATGGGGAACCCCACCGCGACCCTAATAGAGGATAAAGCGGGAGATAATGAATGAATGGAAAAATACATTACATTACATTTACATTCGGTTATTTAGCGACTTACAAGGTGAACATAAATCCCTGGAGCAATGATGTTTAAGGGCCTTGTTCAAGGACCCACATTAATTTCTTCAGTGGACCTGGGATTTGAACCGTATCCTGTACTAGGGTCGCGTGGGGGTTCCCCATGCACATCCAGGGGAGAACGTTTCGGGCACTGGGCAGATACACCCTGGACAGGGCGCCAATCTATTAATGGGCACACACACACACACACTTTATATGGGGCAATTCGGATAATTCAATTGACTTTGATCCATGTTTTTGGACTGTGGGAGGAAACCAGAAAACCTGGAGGAAACCCACACGGACACAGGGAGAACATGGAAACTCCACCCAGATTGGGATTCGAACCGGGAATCCCTAGCGCTGAGAGGTGAACGTGCTAAACACTAAGCCACCATGCCGTGTTCCTAAATATCAACAGAGTAAAATAAAGCAAGGATTTAATTTATGTAGCGCTTTTTACGATAGTACAAAGTCACAAAGCAGCTTTACAGTTTCATAAGCCTTTAAACTGCTGCCTGGTCCTCCCAATGTCTCTTCCTTAAAACAACAGAGTTTTTTCTTGCCACTGTTGCTTCAGTTTGCTCTTTGGGGGTTCAAAAGCTTAGCATAGGATAGTGGAGCAATAGCAGAATTACAGTTTATTAATATTAACAACTGTAGTTCTGCGATTGCTCCACTACCCTATGGTGTTCCCCAAGGTTCGGTGCTTGGTCCCCTTCTGTTTTTACACCTACCTGTCTACTTTTAAATCACTTCTTAAAACCCAATCTGTTTCGTATTGCTTTTAACCTCTGATTTAAATTTTTATTTGCTATTTTATTTCTGTTTCTGCTTTTTAATTTTTCTTCTTGTATTGTATAACTGTGTTAATGTTTAATTTGTCTTGTGTGTTTTAGTGATATCCTGTTTATCTGTTTTTGTAAAGCGTCTTAAAAGCGCTATATAAAGAAAATGTATTATTATTATTATTATTATTAGTAGTAGTAGTAGTATTATAAAACTGTAAAGCTGCTTTGTGACAAAGCACCATTGTGAAAAGCGCTATATAAATAAACTACTTGAACTTAAATCCCCAAAGAGCAAGCAGAAGCGACAGTGGCTAGAAAAAAACTCCCTGTTATGTTGTTATTTTAAGGAAGAAACTTTGGGAGGACCAAGACTCAGTGGGGGACTCATCCTCCTTAAGCAGCCAGGCAGCATCTACAGTGTAGGACAGTCATGTTCAGCTTGTGTGATCAGGTGACCTGTATTTAACAATTGAAAAATTATAACTATATAAGTCCATTGAGGGCGTCCTGTTTGTGTTTAAAATAACAAGAAAACCACTGGTACATGTGTCTTTAAAATAAACTTTAAGGATCTGTAAAGAAATAAGAGGGTGGGTTATTCATTTTAGAAAGTGATTAAGGTCTATTATTTAACCCTGAATGGTTCATCAGTAAAAAGTTTAATCATAGTACGCATAGTAACCACTGTGATGCCACAGATGTAATCACTGAACCCACAATATGAGCTAAAATGGCAAATGCAGTGAGGTTAATTTCCTTCAAGTGTAAGCTTCCTAAATCACTTCAGTAAGCTATGTGCTTAGTTGATAAAATAAGTCCATACCAACCAGTTCGTAAACGTTTTGTCATAGAAATAGATTTATAATCAAGGGAAACATTCTCTGTCCTCACAGTAAAAAGGTTCGGGGTTTAATTTCCAGGCAGAGCAGCAGCCAAAGCGCTTACTGCTTGAATTTTTCCTTTTCTGCTGATGTCTGTATGTCTAAAACGATGATGTGATGTCGAGTCTAAAACGTGTTAGTTGATTTCTATATGTCCTTTATGCAAAAGTTTGTGTATCTGCCCCACAAAGGACTAGTGACCTGTCCTGGTTTGTCTTCACCGCTCACAGTATGAACACTGGGACAAACTCTAACAATCTCCTTAATCCTTAATAGAAGAAGTAACATAAGATATGAATAAATAAACAGGAAGAGGGAAAAAGTGGTTTCCGAAATATTAAGTGCAGTGAAAAATCCGTTTTAAGCTCTTTGTAATTAACAATGTCAGAAAGTAAGCTACAGTATTAACCTGTACATGTGTTAACCAACAAATGTAGGGTTTATTTTCAGAAACTAGCTGTTCTACATGTCCGGAGCTGTTGGTTTTTATGGCGTCATGCTGTTTAAGGTTTGCATGGTGCATGCTGCTGATAATTATGCTCTTATCACCCTGTCTGCAGGACTGCTCACACAGAGCTTCTGGCACAGAGGGAATGAGCAGGCGAGAATACAGGAGACGCCATTACTATGCTAAAGAGGACAGTGACGAGGAGCAGACATAGCACCTCCACACAGAGGTTGAAGTCTGGCACATGCACTCTGTGTACACTTACTGAATCATATCAAACCTTTCCTTAAAAATGTCAGAACCTTAACACAGAGAAAAAAAGCCCCAAGGAAATGCACATTCATCCAACTTGAGTTGTTAAATTTTGTTATTTGAAGTGCTTTGCCATGAAAGGGGTTCTTTTCATTATGTATCATGTGTTTTAAATTGTATGTGATGCCTTTTTCATCGTCCTACCAGCACTCTAAGGAGCAGGTTAAATTTCATCAGCACCACAACAGGGCTTTTAATAATAATTCAGGATGTTCTTCATTTTTTGTTTTTGAAACCAGCCTGAGTTTGAACGAATGTCTCTGCAGCACAAAGTGAGATTTTAAGTCTCAAAAAACTTTACATTATCCAAGTCTTAATATCAAAAACATTGCATTATCCAAGCTGAACCTTACTGCCTTCAGCCGGTGTGAAAGAACGTAGTTGTTTAAAGCTTGTGTGCTGTGGTTGTTCAGTGAAGAAATAAGACACACCGAGTTAAAGCATCTGTATTTTGATGGCAATAGTTACAGACAGCGGATGCAAGCATGTTGTATATGAAAGTGACAAAGTTTAGAAAAGACAGGAGCTCTCCATTTAATCAGCTCTACCTGCCATGTGTGAAAACTTTGTTCTGATTGCAGTTTCCACATGTTTCATTAACATCCTTTACTGTTTTACAATGAAAGCTCAAAGCAGTTGGGTGGTACACTTGCACTATAGTAGGCATCATCAGACCAAATAGTTCAAGGAACATAAATTTTGTAATAGAATTACATAAGCTGCTTTGTTTGTTTGCGTTCACACTGTCAGCAGAAAGCTCAAACCATTATCCGTTTTTTTATTTTCTTTTAGTTTCAACATCCTGATCTTTATACACTACTCCCCTGTTGAGGTGAGGTTTTAACATGGCACATTTAGAGGGAATACAGGTTGTGGTTTGAACAAATTATTTAAAGTGCAAAATATTCTGTTAGCCCAGACACTGCTCTGTTTTTTACATCATATTTGAACTCTGAGCTCTTACACAGATAAGTCTTTAGATCAGACATTTTAACATCTCATCAAAACTCCAAATTAATCTGCATAAATTATTCTTCTAGTAAGAGCTAAGATGAGGAATTGCAGTAGATTCTGCACTGTGACCATGTTACTCATGCCAGCACCATTGGCTCACGGTCACTGCAGCTCTGAGAATGATCCACCACCCAAGTAAATTCTGATCTGTGGGGCTGCGAAACATTGAAGCACAGTGCGAAACCTAAAATCCAACAAATTACAGTTTATAATTAAAAACTGATAAAAGAATAAGAAGTGTGGTAACAGGGAGGTGACTTTAATGTTCTGGCTGATTGATCAGTATACATATTGATTGGTTACATTTGGTGGCTGCACTTCTTAAAGTGATACGTTTATAAATTTTGTTATAACAGTGCTTAATGCAGACTGTTTTCATCCTAATACATTTAGAAATGTGTGATCGCCATGAAGTCAAGCAACATGTATATTGCAGTGAGACATACAACATAGCTTAAGCTTTGAATTATTATATTTTTAGCCAAACTAAATATTCTCCTTTATTTTTATCAGGTCTAAAGGCTTATTAATAGAAACCATTACCAGAACAAAAATCATGTTCTAGATGACATTCTTGTATAACACAACTTCAGTTATTGTTATCATTAACCAACAAAGCTCTATTTTAATATAAATTTTAATAAGTGTGTTATGATGTTTTATGACATTTTAATGATTAGTTGGGCTAAAGTTAATCTGATCTGTTATTTACAATGACTAATAATACATAATTTGAGGGAACTGATATGGAGCAGTTAAAATGGTGTGAAGTCCAGACGTGGTCCACGTCACAATAGAAGGCCATGTGGCAGAATTTAGCATTACCTTTATTTCGAAATACACTATGTTACCAAAGGCACATGGACACACCATTTTTATTTTGCTCTGGGTCATTAAGATCTGCTGAAGACTCATGTTAGACTTTACATAGACATTTAGAAAAGTTATATGTTTATGTGCAATCCGTCCATGTTCCAACATTAATGTGCATGAAATGAAAAGCTTTGAGTCTGATTACACAAATAACTTTGACTAAGGGGCATTATTTTTTTTTATAAACACCAAATTTGTGAAAAATAGTTTTTAAAAGCATAAAGGATATTAAAGCTTGAGACTTTGAGCTCATAAGTCCATTTGGAGATAAAAAATGTTTGATTTGGGGTTTGAAGTTGTGATGGTTTTGTAATGGAGGTCCTAGTCCTTTATAAGGGTTTATAAGGAAGAAAAGCATTAATACAGATTTAAGGTTTTGGTACATATACGTTTTAATGTGTTGAAGATTGTTTAATGTAAAAATAGAGCGCATGTTTTTGATGTTTTAGTAAAGTGGTGCTAATAACCAGTTCTGTATATAAAACATGCTGAAACAGTTTAGCACAGAGCAGCTGATTCAGGCCACGCAGGCTTTCACTGCATCCTTACATTGTGTTGAAGGTTGTGTGTGTGCATGCTGTGTTTAAGTGCCTCATTCATAAAGCTCATGCCATTTAAACAAAGACCGACCTTTTGTTCGGTTGCAAAATCTTTGCTTTGCTTAACACAATAACGTGCGGTTTTCATAAATTGTATCTACTACAACAAAATGTTACTTTTAGTAATTTTAGGTTGTAAAGAATCTATATACCTACATGTAATATATTAATGTAATCATGATCATGATCAGCCTGAATGCTGTTGTATATCAGAAACTGCCAAGAGATTGAGTTTCATAGTCCTGTGGTATGAAATGTTTGCACTAACTTTGTATACAAAGATGTGACATTTTGTCTTTTATACTCATGTCTGTACCGAAGTTAACATCGCTATTTGCAATCTTTTATTTTTCTATAGAGGCCTTCATGCTTACATTTTACTACCAGATGTGTTTGTTAAATTATATTTAAATGGTAATTATTTTCTGTAGTTTTCTACTTCAGTCATTTTCTTCAAAGCTCCAGTGGTTCTCTGTCACATCAGGGAGAGCAGCATGAAATAAAATTTACATGTAGCTTTAAAAGCAAAAAGCCTTGTGTGGTCTGTTTTCATTTTTTTAAGAGTGGAATTCATTTTTGTCTTTTCATTTAATGTTTAATGAAGAAAACATTGTAGAGCTGTTAGATTTAAACTCATTTTCATATGGACTTGCCCTGACTTTTTTTCAGCTTAAGCCAAATACAGGATGACTTTAACATTCATTCATCCATTATCTCCCGCTTTATCCTCTATTAGGGTCGCGGTGGGGTTCCCCATGCCCATCCAGGGGAGAACGTCTCGGGCGCTGGGCAGATACACCCAGGACAGGGCGCCAATCCATCGCTGGGTACACACTCACTCACACAGACACACTCTATATGGAGCAATTTAGAGAACTCAATTAACTTGATCCATGTTTTTGGACTGTGGGAGGAAACCGGAGAACCCGGAGGAAACCCACGCGGACACGGGGAGAACATGGAAACTCCACCCAGATGGGGATTCGAACCGGAATTCCTAGTGCTGAGAGGCGAACATGCTAACCACTAAGCCACCGTGCCGCCCTTATAGCTTTAACAATCATCTCAAAATTCGTGAACTTTCGGAAGAGAGAACACTAATTCTTTTAAAATAATAATCCCTCGAAATCTAATTTAAACGCGTTACTCAGTAAATAACAATATTTTTCATAACTAAAGGAAGAAAGTAATTTTAAGGCAGAAAATAATTTCAAGCTTTCCGCCACAGGATTACAGAGTACTGTTTTTATCAGGTGCCTGCACAGCGCACATTAATAATTCCTTTTTTATAATAATTTAGTTTAATTGGATTTGCTGAACATATCAATTAAATAAAATTTGATAACTAAAATAAAAACCAGGCGGCACGGTGGCTTAGTGGTTAGCACGTTCTCCTCTCAGCACTAGGGATTCCCGGTTCGAATCCCCATCTGGGTGGAGTTTCCATGTTCTCCCCGTGTCCGCGTGGGTTTCCTCCAGGTTCTCCGGTTTCCTCCCACAGTCCAAAAACATGGATCAAGTTAATTGAGTTCTCTAAATTGCCCCATATAGAGTGTGTCTGTGTGAGTGAGTGTGTGTCCAGCGATGGATTGGCGCCCTGTCCTGGGTGTATCTGCCCAGCGCCCGAAACGTTCTCCCCTGGATGGACATGGGGAACCCCACCGCGACCCTAATAGAGGATAAAGTGGGAGATAATGAATGAATGAATGAATAAAATAAAAACCAAATATGATAACCAAAGCAAAATTTGGTTGATGCTCAATTTTATTTCTTTTATTGTAGTACAAAATAGAATGTAGAAGGACCTCAAATAAGCATTCCATAAAATATATTAATGCTTTAACATCCATAGCCATGAAGGCTTTGAGCTCCATGATTGAAACATTCAAGAATACTAATTAAATAAATTACCGTTAAACTAATCATAGTAATACAATTTTAAAATCTTTTAAAAATAATCTCTAATTCACTTACAGCAGAAATGTGAAGATTTTATAAGTAATAAACAAAAAGACATCAGAGGTTTTCATTAGGTTCTAACTAACATAAGAGCCTAATACGTTGTTCACTGATCATATCAAATTGTTACAATTAAATGTTGCATGAATTAAATGCGCAGTGCTAAAAACAAATATTAAAATACTATGTAAAAAATGTGAGGATCACATGATCCACAGCATAGAAAACCCTGAGCGACGTGAGTTGAAACCAGACGCGGCTTCACTTGCGCACCTTTTTACCCCGTCTGTACACTTGATGTGAGTCACATGTTAAGTCATGAGCTCCTTTCTTATGACAAACAATGTGGACCAGTTTGAGGTTTTCAGTTGTAAACAGCAGTCTGTAGAAATAGTCTGCGTTTATCTCGCTACTCTTTTTAGCTTGAAGAGCTTCAGTCAGGGTGGGGATGATCGTTCTCTTCTTCTCAATCCTAAAACATGGTGGACAACTGCCATCAACACAAAGACTTTAAAGAAATGCTATTTATTTTCATCAGAAAGAATT